>CM064531.1:29219467-29720997 GCA_032716605.1 Paralithodes platypus | reverse complement strand
AGAACATAAGAACATAAGAAAATGGGAGTCTGCAGAAAGCCGATTGGCCTAAGCAAGGCAGATCCCTGTCCCACACAACCCCAATTACAAAGCCCAATTATAGGCTCAACACTCTAATACCCTGAGGATTATCGTACCAACAAGGTTAGAGATTAACGCAGGATTACGGGGGTCTGCAGAGCGCTGATTGGCCCAACCCGGCTGATCCCCCTTCACACCCAACCCTTCTCGTCCATATGCTTATCCAATTTTTTCTTAAAGCTCCCTATCGTTCTTGATCCCACTATATCACTTGGTAGCCTATTCCACCCATCTACAACTCTGTTACCAAACCAATATTTGCCTATATCTTTTCTGAAACGAAATTTATATAATTTGAAACCATTGGTACGAGTTCTTTCGCTATCACTGAGCTTTAGTACATTTGTCATGTCCCCTTTGTTAATCCCACTAACCCACTTGAACACCTCTATCACATCCCCTCTAACTCTGCGTCTCTCTAACGAATGTAAACCTAATTTCTTCAACCTTTCTTCATACGGAAAATTTCTAATATTATGGATCATTTTTGTCATTCTACGCTGAATTCTCTCCAATGAATCTATGTCCATTCTGTAGTAAGGACACCAAAATTGGACAGCATAATCCATATGGGGTCTCACTAATGACAAGTAAAGTTTTAAGATAACATCAGCAGTTCTGTTACTCACACTCCTAGAGATGAACCCGAGAATCCTGTTTGCCTTATTATGGAATAACTATATATAACTATATATATATATGTATCACCTAGGCGAGTATATTAAGCTGAAGACAAAACAAAAACACAAATTAAAGTCAATATCTGTTTGCATTCCTAAGGTTACTATAATATATTTGCATTCAGGCGATTTTAGTCAGCTCATAAAGGACTTCTGGCAGACAATGAATGAATAAAATATATTATTTTCCCTGTTTTACCAAGTATTCTGTCTATGTGCTCTGTACTTACTGTGAGAACATTACCACAAAGCCCTCCAACAAGTCATAACAAACACTCTTGATATTTGCAATACATTTCTAATAAAAAAATTCACATAAAAAAACGAAAATTGGGAGCAAGTTCCTAGTGTTTTAAAATCTTAATAGGTTACATGAGAGTGTGTAAAGTCCGAAATGACGAGACAGTAGCAATGAAGATTCAGAAGGCCAATCGCACCGAGCTAATCTGGCACGGCAACCAAGGTGTTATAGAAAGGGAAATTCGAAGAACTAAATAGTGGAGTGAGGAATAGGAAAGAGTAAGATGAAGAAAGGAGAGAAAGAATGGGAGGAGGAGAAGGAGGAAGATGATAAAGAGTAGAACAATGAAGAATAATAGAAGGGATGGCTGGAATACAATTATGTAGAACAGCAGGAATCCGAGAGGAGTGGATAATACGTGAACAACTTCTTCAATAATTAAGCATGTTTGTGTTTTTAATGTGTAGATACTCTTTTCTTTTCTCTCTTTGACTCTCAGTCTCTCATTCTCTGTCAGAATGTGAGTGTAAATGAACTATGACGTTAAGCCTCAGTAATGCAGCAACATTCATATTATTATTGCAGGAACTTGTGAGTTTTGGATGATATTACACTCATTAACTATATCAAAGATCCTGGCCAGATAGCGCGCCAGGGAAGGTATTTTATGGGGTATCAATAATAAGTATATATACTAAAACATTTGCGTCATATTTAGCCTTATCTATATTTACAGTTACTAGTAGCATTATGTGTGCATGCAAAAATATATAATTATATATGGAATCTCTTACTACATAATCAAAAACGCAATCGTTTAACCCTTAATTAGCGGCGAGCAACATAAGTCGAGTTAAATAAAGCTGGACTATGTGGCGGCGTTCGACATAACTCGAGTGGCAATTTCAGCACGTAATGTGGCTGAGAGAGAGAGACAAGTGGTGGCAGGAGACTAGCGAGCGCATGACTGCTCCAGACCACCGCGGCGAACTACTGACACAAATCTCAGCTCCCTCCTCCCTCTCTCACTCGCTACATACTCAATTATGTACTGAAAAGTACCGAATTACCTGCTTTTTGCACTCGCGTTGCACGGTTATTGCAAGAAAACTATCCATCATACAAGGATCGTTATGGTGTCATTCGAAAGCTCTGTTTATGCCCTTTCAGGGATAGGTACTTGTTTTACGTTCTGGGTCTTATTTAGGCATGAAAATGATCACGTAAACAGCCCTATTTTGGCTAAAAAAAACCCGCTGTGCGGTACACATAAATAAACCGCATAGGCCGCTCGTAAGGTGTTAAAAGTATTGGAATATACGTTTATGAGGGCAAATGTTGTGGATAGAATATGTTTGTTTAGAATTTTTCTAAGAGCCTAGGCAGAGTCTCTGACGGCCGGATAACTAATGCGTCCATCCAGGGATGTTCCGGGCGGCCCTCATATGGTCTCGTCAGAACTTAGGGTAGATGGGCTGCTCCATCTCTGGGTCCGCTTGTGAATTTTAATGGCAATGGTGCAGGTGACAGAGGTACTCCCGTCAGTGCCGAAATATCCAGACCGACCCGAAGGAACTACTCAAGTTGGGAGCTGTGTGACTCTAACCATCTGCTCACATCGTTAGCCTAAACTCAGGCCGACCGAATGGTTACTCAATGTGAGGGTTGGTTAATTGCAACTAGAAATTTGACAGAATTCCTCACGTCAGTTTGAAATACTCAGACAGGGTTTGTAGCGACTATAACCTGTAGTGACGGAGTTGCTCACAACGTTGGGCGAAAGATTCAGACCTTACCTCACGATATGCTCAGAGAGGGAGCTGCTAGCCTTGGAAATGTGCGCTAACGTCGGAGTCCTCCACGAACAAGTAATTAATTGTTTTCTCCTTATTGCTGGTCCTGCGACTACAGACAAGAAAGTACCTGTGGAAAAGGCGTAATAAAAGTTCCCTTGGAACTTTGGAGGCATGTCTTGTGTTACTGGGGCAGTTGTTTTCAGCTGAAGTGGAGGAGCAAATGTAATTTTGGATGGGACAAGTGATTTTTGGTTCAAAGAGGTTCTACCTATCGGGGTGGACTCGTGTATCGCACCAATATTTGCTTTCTGTTTGTCTGGCTTCGCTATAACAATGATGTTACTTAGATAGTTAAGAACAGTGTTACATTTTTCCCAGATCTATCCCTTATACTTATGTGTGTGTTTCTTTTTTTTCACTCACCATGCCATTTGCAAGTGTTTTCCATTAGTAATTTCGACATCTCCAAACCTAAATGTTCAGTACCGGTATAGTAATTTTTTAGACAGCTGGATTCACACCATTACAAACCATTGACTGAATATTTATAAGTAAAAAAAGACCCCAGCTGACTATAAACTACTGAAAATATTCCACACAACACCACTTTCACCCAAATACCAATCAACTCCATCCTTTCATCTGACACTCGGTCTGGATCTCCCTCTCTGCCCTTCTACCTAAGTGTTAAATTTCAAGATTTTGGGCTGGAAAATATTTTGGTCGTTCAAACGTTGAAGACTATGAAAAGCAGTATATATTACATAAATCGCATTTGCCCAATTACCACACATCTGGGACATGATAGAGCGTAAAATGGGAACAATACGACCCTTCTAAATATTGTATCCAGATGACATATATTATTACAAGCTCTTTATCCTGCACACATTTCAGCAATTCTCCTCTGGCCACTGTATAACCTAAGTGTTCTTTGAAGTTAGACATTTAGTATAATCTACTTGCAGTCTATTTTCCATTACCAATGCAAATGAGAACTGGAATGGTACGAGACAAAATCTTGTTCTTCGAAAAATGGTGGAAATAACGCTCGTCTATATACTATTTGGATCGACATCTTGGGGGTTATCACATTACATGTATTTTCTGTATTTATTAGTGAGGGTTTTGTTTGTGTATGTACATTTTTTACTCTGCCATAACAAAAACAATTGACACCTAAATGGGGGGAAATATCTTATAAACCACCAAACTATTTAAATTATTTGGTTAACCGTCTTAAAATCTCCAAAGTAATGTAGTGAAACAAGGAGATTCCAAAAAGATCTACCCACCTCACACCAGACTTCTGTTTTACCTTATTCTGGCTACTATTAGTCGATTGTATTCAGTTTTAATAGGGCCTCCCAGCAATCAACAGGCTTCGAACTATATCAATTAACCCTTTATATTAGCACAGATCCTTCTTAACCCTTAAAGATCGGGGCCGGACTTAAGTCCGGCTCCAATTTGCAGCAAGTTAGGAGCATTATTAAGGCTTTTAAAGGGTTAAAATCGAGTGCAAATGGCCGGGAGCGCAGCGGGCCAGACACCCGACTCCCAGGGCTTACCGCCGCCCATTAACTCATGTTCCCTGTGTTCTCGAGAGGCCGGCAGTGTAGCCAGTAGTGAGCATAGCTGGGAAAAATATGCTGCTATATGCTAAACTCCCATGTTACTGGTATCACTGTATGAGAACCACGAGTGCTACGTAGCTCGTTCTGGTCTTATTTTGAAGCTTTTAGCGCCTAGTGTTTTGCTTTTTCTTTTTTTTTTTTTTTCATGCAGATACTTGATTTATCATTCAGGAGGGCCTGAATATGCCCAAATAAGCCCAAAACCCTCTGCTAGACAAGGGTTAAACTACATAAAACGTCATCGTTAAAAGCTAGCTAGAATAAAACTAGAATAAAATTACAAAGACGTTGCCGGTACAGAAGGGGAGAGTCACGAAGAGTGGGATATAATCTCCTCATCCCTGTGCTACGTTTGATGAGCTGTGTGAAAGTTGAGGCTGTTCCCAATATTAAAGACGATGGGGCATAATATTTCAAATTGAAATAGGTTGAATGTTCTTTCCCTGTATTAATATTATCAATTCTGCGAAGCAGAATGGCAGCAATCCCCCGCATACCGTGCATCACCAACCAGCTTCTCTGTCTGTCTTTCTGTCTGTCCGCCCGTCCGTCCAATATCTCCTCCCAGGGTTATTTATAGCTGATTACGAAATTACTATATATACATGATTTCAGACGGTCCGTGCGGATGTCAGTCAAATAAAGGAAATTGACCTCACTCAAAGTTTAAGGTCAATCACTAAGGTCAAAGGTAAAGGTTTAAATGTTTCACCTGTTTAACTACTCATGCAATGTTCACAATATTCACAATGTTAGATGCTATATATATGACAAACACACTTATCAACGTTGAATTAAATAATGCCAAGGTTAAGGTCAAAGGTCAAGGTCAAAATCATATTTATTAGTATACATCTAAACTAATGGATGGATGTTTGCGAAATGTTGAGGATATATCTAAAACACCTATACAAAGGTCAACAAATACAGAACCAAACTCTTACTAAAAGGTGGTCATAAATCAAGGTCAAATGTTAAGGTCAATATAGTAACAAAATTAAAGGTTTATTCAAATTTCACCAAATTCGCTGTAAGAATGATACATTTATTAGTGGCTCCTCCATCATTGACGATATGCCTATTACATAATAGCTCTCTTTCAAGCACCCGCATCAGCCTGTTTGAAACAACCCCTCCACAGGGAGAAAGAGTGCCGACATCATAAGGGTACGCTAATTTTCTTATGGAATCGTCATTATGATTGGGTACTCACTATGAAAAAACTTGGTAAAAAGAACAAAAAAATACTTAAGAAATGCTATAATAAGCTTCCCAACTTTGTGGATGTCTTCCTGTGGATTCTTATCCGAGACGCTGAACTGAGCAGCGCCATACTCCCTTCTCTTCCCTGTGTCCATGCCGATCAGACGTGCCTAGTCCGTCCTTTCTTCATTCTGCATTCTTTCATATCTAGTGAGTCTTTTGCTAATTTGTATTTATCTGAGATGTTCTATAATAGGTTTAGATTAGCTAGGACGGTCGGCCCCATTGGCACGTCCACAGGAAGTGTTAAAATAGGGTACAGTGTTAGGCGTTCATGCGGTCCACTTTGGAATACGCTTGCCTTTGTTTTTATTTGTTTTTGTCAGCTCTAGCTTTGCTCTTACCTAATTATTTAGGAGGCTATATATACGTGGAGCTGAATTACTTGCCATTTATCAGATAGGGCAACGTGTTTTTGATAATTATATAGCAGACGCTCTGGTCTAAGAAGTGTCCCACTTGGTGGGGAACTTTCCAGAGTTTGAGTTTGCTTTTTCCCCTCTGGCGTGGGGTGACGCGTGTATGCTGGTTGCTGTGTCGTCTTTGGAGGTAAGGTTGTCGTCTTCGTCGTGCTACTTACCTTCTGTCTCGTGGCCAGCCTCAGTTAGGGGTTATTTATCTATGGCTAGGAGGTATTATTAATTGTTTAATTATAAACTAAGTGTTAGCCTTAAGATATGTCCTTCGCTATCATGTGGTGCTATTATACATAATTGAATGGTGTCAGGAGACGTTCTGACTTATTTGGTGTGGGTTTTGTGAGTGGCTGCCCTTGCCCGGACAAGTCGGCACTCGCAAGGTTTGGTGTTTCCCTCCAGCGATCTTTTATCGGGCATTGATGCCGGAGGCTCGTCTCAAAGGCGGGCAGGGAATAGATCCAATAAACCCGGCGTGGTCAGTAGTACCACTAGACTCCCGGCGGAAGTGAAGGTCCCAAAAGGGAGTGTTTTCGGCTCAGCCGGAAAAGCTCACCTATACAGATAGCCTCCCGCGGCGTAGAATGACTTTGAATCTGCCCGGCGGAAAAGTCCAGTGGGCTAATTAACTATCACTCAGGTCTTCGTAGACGATCCGTTAGTTAATAATATTCCAAAAGAAATAATCTAAAAGTATGGGTCGGTGACACATGGTCATAGATAAGCATTTATTAACCTTCATAGAAAAGGCTTCGGGGTCTTTTCAAAGAACAGTACGACGGGAAATTAGAGTAGCAAAGTGTTGCTACATCTAGTTTTCCGGCGTATTTGGGGTAAGGTGGTGTGTGAATGTCTCGGTTTATCCTTATGAGCATTGATTCCTGGAAATGTTCTTTCCAAATCACAACACAACACTCACCATAGGACACAAGGAAGGGGGCCGATCCCGGCGGGGGCGCGGGGGGGGGGGGGGGTCGTTTTGTCACCATCATGCCTTTAGTCACTCTGTGCTCCACTCTTACGTGTTTATTAATTCCGGTCTTTAACCATAAACTCTGTGTTAAATGTGTTAAGTGTCTGGACCGATCCAGAGGCGTCTGGGTGTCCAAAAAATGCGGGATTTGCATAGACCTCAGGAGTGATCTTCTTGATCAACAGGACCACGGACGGGTCAAGTGATAGGAACTCAGGGTCTCAAGATTTCAGTTTTGCTATACCTCGGGTAGATAAAACACTCAAGTCATTCTCGTGGGGTGTCATCGAAAGTCTTGGCTGACCAGTACAGGGGATACACAGCGAATGAACATCACAGTTATAACCCAAGTTCACAGTTTATTCCAAGTTCACAGACTAGAGTTGAACAGTTAAGTCGTAGTGTGTGGAGGCTCCCAGAAGCCGTGCACGTGGGGGTACTAGTAGACAATACCCGGCGGATAACAGGGACATTGTGAACATTGAAACGGTACCTTCATCCGTACCGGACTTCTCATGGGTAGGACTTGAGCAACATTTACTTTCTGACACCCGGCAACAGCCGGAAGAATTGGAAGTGACAGGTCAAGAGCAAGAAGAAATAGAACATTTATCTTCGGCTCAACCCAACCAGGTAGCTGAAGGGTCAGAGGTAGGCTCGGTAAGATCTAAGGGTTCACAGAATGAATCTGACACGTGATGACTTAGACTATATTTTGAATAACATGATACAAAAGTTTCAGAACCCAACAATATCACCGGAAGCTCCCACAACCGTGCCGGAAACTCCTTTGATAGTGTCTGTTGTGCGACCCCTGGAGACTGCCAGGGTTGTTGCTCCTACTAACGTACCGTCTCCCCTCTCTAACGTAACTCCAACACCTACGTGTGCTATTAGTTTTTCAGTTACATCTACTTTAACTACAACTAACGTACGGGTGATTACTGATATTATTCCCCCACCTTTGGAGAAGGCTCCTATAAAAGAAATGTTCTATGCCTCTCCTTTACGGTCCAGATTGTTCATGGGCTTCATTTACGGCTCAAAATCCCTCTAGTGCACAACAGACAATCTCGGGTGAGCTTCCGGTTCCGAATGAGTGGGTCATCCAAATGAATATGAACAGGAAACTGAAAGCAAAGGATACTGCAGGTAATACTTTAGATGTGGCTGTAAAAGCAATTCCTAATGTATATTGTTACGACTGACAGTAGAGGCTTCTAGTCCATGGACTAACACAGACAAGTAAATACTCAGCACCTCCGTAGCCTCAACTCGTAACACAGCCTATCGCAATAGAACAGAGCTCATTCGCAACTTCCAGGCTCTCTGGGGACCAAAGGTGCAGACAATCCCCCAACTGGTTCCGTTATACAAACAATGCAAAAACTGGAACCCCTAGTTGTGGTGAAAAAGATATCTTGAGCCACAACTATTTTCAACACTCAGTACCGAATGGCAATACTGAGGAGGATCCTTTCTAAGCTGCACAAAAAAAGAGAGAAATCTCTGATTTAAGTTACGTTAATACAATTACGTTAAATACAAGCCAATAATGAATGCAAAATTAATTAATCAAACACAGATCAAATAAAACACCAATCAACCACCACCCCCTTAAGCTGTCCAGGTTGACCTCGGGCGAAGTAATCCTCCCTGTAAGAGAAGACTAATGAAGCTTCCACCATCTACTTCGAACCAGGCACCCCAATAGTCTGTACCCTTAAATAAAACAATGCACATAAACAAATATATATACCTTAATAAGGCCAAGGTTGCGGCACTCAAACAATATTAAAAACAGATGACAAACACACAATTAACTAGGAAGGGACACACACGCCACACACACGTCCTTAGATTGCTTATACAAAAAAAAAAATAATAATAATGCCAATGAATAAAATAAAGAATAAATAAACAAATGCCAAGAGGAGAGAATGCGAGAGGTAGGTGTTGCTCCCTTGATTGTTAAATGCTGACTGACTAGCTTCCAGCTGGCAGTGCTGCCGTTTTTCAACCTTCATTAATGACGTCACATTCCTCTGTGACGTATGCTTATGTACGTTTTCTCTTTTAGTTGTGATTTAGGATTGTAGAAAATATACCAAGGGTGGGAGGTAACTTCAATGCAACTCAGTATATGCAACACACTTATATACTGATACTTATGTGAGTATGAACATTATAAATATGTTCAAATATACTACTAGGAACTCCAAAATGTTCACCATAACCCGAATATACGAGGTAAATATATCGTTGTCGTAGTTTAAACAACAACAACAACAAAAGTAGCACCATCACTTGGACAATCTCGGGAGAGGTATACTTCGTTTATAAGTAGCGTTTTATGTGAATGTTTTCGAAACTAATGGAACTGTAATCGTGTAAATCGATTCCTAAACCAATCTGATGATCTCAGAACTTTGAACTAATTGTAATAGTGTCGAAATCTGGCCTTGTTCATAATACCGGAATTAATGTTCTTGGTACGATGGTACCAATGTAGCTGCTACCAATAGATCCAGCGAATTACTTCCATCTAACGGCGTCAAGATATGAATAATTCTAGCGATATTAAAGAGATTTTCACCATTTTAAGGAATAGTAGAGAATTTTCGATTGATAACAATTATTCTAGACACTTCAACAACAAAAATCTAGCGACAAACACGTTTTTTAGGGTTTGCGGGGACTATCTAGCGACTTTTCAATTTTATTGTAGCATACATTAGTGCTTTAGTTTATCTTTTATTGTTTTTATAGTTTTGCCCTCTTTCTCCACAAGGCTTCCTACATGATAATTATTGTGTATTGTTCTAGTGATATTTAAATGTTATATAGGGCGCTTTTAAGTTGGCTGGTAATTGTGAAGCTTAATAATTATGAAGCTTTATAATTATTATGCTGGAAAATGAGAATACTGTATGTAAAGATGTCTCGGATATCACTGAAATGTTTTCGTATTTTCTGCCAAAAGCCCAGTAGATAATCAGTGGTGGTAAAGAAAAACGCAGCTATAGTAAGTAAATACAGGATTGTAGGCGAATAAGAACAATACTTCCTGAGTATAAAGTTTATTAATAAACAGTTACCAATTGTGTAGGCCATATTTCAATATATCAATAATTAATATTCATTCGTTTTTTGTTTACACCCACCAACTTTACTTCTAAACTCAATTAATGAAATCAACAAATCCATGAAAGGTACATAATTGTCTCATATTAATAGGTTCGGAAACATAGTGTTGTCTAAAATCCCTAAACAAACAAAAACTGCATCATCAGCTAAATATATTTTACACTATACCCGGTGTCAGCTAACTTGGCAAAAAGTCTGATAATTAGCTTCGTCATATCTCATAAACGGCTATAGCTAAGAGGCTGTAATTTCACACATCTCTTTACTGGTCTACCCTTACAAATATAATATATACCAGCTCCATTGTCTTCATTATATTTAAGCTATAAGATGTTAAGGGGTCAGGATTTGTGCCAGGTTAGCTGACACAGGGTTTATTAGTGTGTGATGAAATCAATCATCTCTTGGGAGGGCTCAAAATATGTTATGCCACCCGCAGCTCTCACACACTCAGACAAGAGTATTAATGGCATAATGGAGGGACGCTGCAAACAATTTCGTGTTTTACTCTTGATGCTGGTAAAGCATGAAAAGTCTTTCTGCATCTGCATTTGACGTTGGTAGTGACAATTCCTGCAACGCAAATGTTTCAAACACCTGGATTATTTTTAGTCCTTCCTGATCCTCCACGTCTGATAAATGTTTATAGAAATCAATTATATTACATTGGGGACTCCTAAACTCCTCTGGGAAATTATGCAATGGAACACTACGCCATTCATCGTCAAGGATTTGCACATCACCCTGGTGTATTCGAGGAACCTCTTGGACAAATTCATAAAGTGAGGGCATATCAACGCGTACCTTAGCATCTAACACCTTTGATGGCTGTAAGTATGCTGCCAACTTCCACAGCTTATCATTTAGTCGAAATCTCTTTCTAATTTCCAAGCACATAGTGATGAGGAATTTCCTGCACCTTAGGCGAATATCCATTACCATATTTTGATTGTTGCAAATATCCTCCCTTTGAAATAATGCATGTACAGCAGCCCCAAGGTATGTGACATCTTGTCGAAGATGTCACACTACGGCCTTGCATCATTAGTTCCACTAATTTCTTCTTATCTTCATAACAGAAAAATATGTGTAATGGTAGATGGCCTTTATTCTCAATTTCACTCAATAAATGCTGGTGTTCCCCAGGGATCAGTTTTGGCCCCAACTCTGTTCCTCATTCATATCAATGATCTCATATCTACCACTCATAATCCAATACATTCCTACGCAGATGACTCAACACTCCACAGTTCCTTCACATTTACCAATTCTTTCACCCAACCCGATCTTATAAATTCAAAAATAAACACTGCAATTTCTCTGAACCAGGACCTTTCTAGAATTAATGAATGGGGACAAGAGAATCTATTTCCTTTAATGCACAGAAAACCAAATACATTCAATTTTCTAACCGACAGAATCTCACTGACTCCCATATATTTTTTAATGATGTAAATATTCCCACTTCCCCTAGTATTGACATTCGCGGTGTAACATTAACTACTAACTTGAGCTGGACACATTATGTTAGAAGCATTGCTAAGAATGCCTCTAAAAAACTGGGACTCCTGTACAGAGTTCGAGAATTCTTCACTGACGAGCAGTTGGCCGTAATATATAAAAGTCATGTGCGCTCTCAGATGGATTACTGTTCACCTCTGTGGGGTGGAAGTGGAGTGGTTGCATTGAGGCAGTTGGACAAAATTCAAACTAAAGCTATTAGATTAATCAATAACCCTGCAATCACACAGGACCTTCCTACATTAGCCATACGAAGAAACGTTGCATCCCTTGCATTATTCTACAGATATTTTCACAGCAATTGTTCCGAGGAACTTGCTTCAATTGTGCCGCCTCTCCACATCTTTCCCCGTAGAACTAGGGCAGCTGAGAGCGCCCATGAATTTACACTTTCTCCTCCACAATGCAGAACTTCTGCTTATCAGAATTCATTTATCCCCAGAGCTACTACTCTTTGGAATTCACTTCCCTCGAATTGCTTTCCACAAACTTACAATCAACAAATGTTTAAATCCAGTTGTTACAAACATTTTATGAATGGAGGATGCCTTTAGGCACATGGACCTTTTTGTTTTATCTGTGTTTTTCCTTCCTCCGTTCATTGTCTCTTTAAAAAAAAAAAAAAAAAAACTGGTGTAATGGCAAATAAACCGTTTCATAAGATGGATCTATCATTTCTAGTGGTGTCCTTTTCAGATGTTCAGGTCTACAGAACGGCGTTAATAAAGACCTGTATAAATCTGTAATATATTCGTGGAGAAGGTGAATGGGTGGAGACTTTTTCTGGAAAAGTAGATTAAGTTTGTTGAATTTTGGTAGCATGTAATTTATGAATGTAAAATAACATATGACAGCAGAATCTTGCAATCTGTCTGCTATGTGTTGCACAGACACAAGCCTCTCTTCAATTCTCCTGGAAGTGAAATAATGGGTTAGAGGCCTCCATTGTTCCAGAACTCTTGAGACAGCTTGGTGGAGGGACAACCAACGAGTCTGACACGCATGGAGAAGCTTGTGGGGCTTGACGTCACAGAACTCCTGAAATTCTTTGAATTCATGTTTACGTTTAGCACTGTGGGCAAAGAATGAATATATTTCCCTAATTAGGTCCTCACAATGCCTTGGTAGTGTCTTTGCTGCCTCAGATGCACATAAATGTATGGAATGACATATACATTTAAAGATAGTAATGCCTGGCATAGACACCTTTAGCCTGCTGCAGACAGAGTTCTGCTCTCCCATTAGGTTTGATGCACCATCTGCGGAAAAACCAATAAAATTATCCGTTGGTATGTTGTGTCTGGTTAGGCACTCCATCAGCATGTTGTATAAGTTTTCACCTGTGGAACCTGTTTGATTACTGTTGCTACCATACACATCTACCAAATCCAACATTCCTGTATTGATTATATTAGATTGAGCATCGAAAAAGCGAACAATAATTGCTCAAGATTTATTTGTGGTGACATCAGTACTTTCATCTATAATAACTGAAAACTTGTTGACCCCGAGTGTCCTAACCAGCTGTTGACAGGTAATGTTACCTAAACCTTTGATGACCTCCGTACATTTGGTTCGTCTCATGGACATACTTTGTGCAATGAGAGAGTCTGGAAACATTTGTTTATGTAGATCCTCGAGATGATCTGCAAGGGTGAAGGGCAGATTATGCTCGGCCAGAAAACATGCCAATAATATGGTGGCATATTCCGATGCCACTAAGAGTCGGTCTTGTTCCTAGGGGTGCCTCAGGTGGAGCAGGCACCTCCCTAGCCCTGCTTTCATTGGTAGTATGCATCTTCGTCTTCTTGTGCCTCCGTAGTGTCGTGATCTCTGCACCCACTGGCCTCTTGCAGGTACAGCAGTATGCCTTCGACGGATCACCTTCCATCCTGGCTAACCACGGTTGGAATTCTGGAATTTGTAGCCACGTATCCCTGAAGGTACCCTTCGTGGCCATGATGCAAAGCTGTAACAAAGAGTTATCTAATCACTATCTGATTATTTTTACATAGAAAATTAGTTAGTTACTGAATTAGGCGGGTGGGTAACCGCAAATCAAAATTTGTGGAACATCAAATTTTAAAATAAAGTGCAGCTATTAATATCCAGTTTTTGCATTGTTTGTATAACGGAACCAGTTGGGGGATTGTCTGCACCTTTGGTCCCCAGAGAGCCTGGAAGTTGCGAATGAGCTCTGTTCTGTTGCGATAGACTGTGTTACGAGTTGAGGCTACGGAGGTGCTGAGTATTTACTTGTTTGTGTTAGTCCATGGACTAGAAGCCTCTACTGTCAGTCGTAACAATATACATTAGGAATTGCTTTTACAGCCACATCTAAAGTATTACCTGCAGTATCCTTTGCTTTCAGTTTCCTGTTCATATTAATTTGGATGACCCACTCATTTGGAACCGGAAGCCTTCTCCAAAGGTGGGGGAATAATATCAGTAATCACCCGTATGTTAGTTGTAGTTAAAGTAGATGTAACTGAAAAACTACTAGCACACGTAGGTGTTGGAGTTACGTTAGAGAGGGGAGACGGTACGTTAGTAGGAGCAACAACCCTGGCAGTCTCCAGGGGTCGCACAACAGACACTATCAAAGGAGTTTCCGGCACGGTTGTGGGAGCTTCCGGTGATATTGTTGGGTTCTGAAACTTTTGTATCATGTTATTCAAAATATAGTCTAAGTCATCACGTGTCAGATATTCATTCTGTGAACCCTTAGATCTTACCGAGCCTACCTCTGACCCTTCAGCTACCTGGTTGGGTTGAGCCGAAGATAAATGTTCTATTTCTTCTTGCTCTTGACCTGTCACTTCCAATTCTTCCGGCTGTTGCCGGGTGTCAGAAAGTAAATGTTGCTCAAGTCCTACCCATGAGAAGTCCGGTACGGATGAAGGTACCGTTTCAATGTTCACAATGTCCCTGTTATCCGCCGGGTATTGTCTACTAGTACCCCCACGTGCACGGTTTCTGGGAGCCTCCACACACTACGACTTAACTGTTCAACTCTAGTCTGTGAACTTGGAATAAACTATGAACTTGGGTTATAACTGTGATGTTCATTCGCCGTGTATCCCCTGTACTGGTCAGCCAAGACTTTCGATGACACCCCACGAGAATGACTTGAGTGTTTTATCTACCCGAGGTATAGCAAAACTGAAATCTTGAGACCCTGAGTTCCTATCACTTGACCCGTCCCTGGTCCCGTTGATCAAGAAGATCACTCCTGAGGTCTATGCAAATCCCGCATTTTTTGGACACCCAGACGCCTCTGGATCGTTCCAGACACTTAACTCATTTAACACAGAGTTTATGGTTAAAGACCGGAATTAATAAACACATAAGAGTGGAGCACAGAGTGACTAAAGGCATGATGGTGACAAAACGACCCCCCCCCCCCCCCCGCCGGGATCGGCCCCCTTCCTTGTGTCCTGTGCCGAGTGTTGTGTTGTGATTTGGAAAGAACATTTCCAGGAATCAATGCTCATAAGGATAAACCGAGACATTCACACACCACCTTACCCCAAATACGCCGGAAAACTAGATTTAGCAACACTTTGCTACTCTAATTTCCCATCGTACTGTTCTTTGAAAAGACCCCGAAGACCATTTATATGAAGGTTAATAACTGCTTATCTATGACCATGTGTCACCGACCCATACTTTTAGAATATTTCTTTTGGAATATTATTATCTAACGGATCGTCTACGAAGACCTGAGTGATAGTTAATTAGCCCACTGGACTTTTCCGCCGGGCAGATTCAAAGTCATTCTACGCCGCGGGAGGCTATCTGTATAGGTGAGCTTTTCCGGCTGAGCCGAAAACACTCCCTTTTGGGACCTTCACTTCCGCCGGGAGTCTAGTGGTACTACTGACCACGCCGGGTTTATTGGATCTATTCCCTGCCCGCCTTTGAGACGAGCCTCCGGCATCAATGCCCGATAAAAGATCGCCGGAGGGAAACACCAAACCTTGCGAGTGCCAACTTGTCCGGGCAAGGGCAGCCACTAACAAAACCCACACCAAATAAGCCAGAACCTCTCCTGACACCATTCAATTATGTATAATAGCACCACATGATAGCGAAGGACATATCTTAAGGCTAACACTTAGTTTATAATTAAACAATTAATAATACCTCCTAGCCATAGATAAATAACCCCTAACTGAGGCTGGCCAAGAGACAGAAGGTAAGTAGCACGACGAAGACGACAACCTTACCTCCAAAGACGACACAGCAACCAGCATACACGCGTCACCCCATGCCAGAGGGAAAAAAGCAAACTCAACTCTGGAAAGTTCCCCACCAAGTGGGACACTTCTTAGACCAGAGCGTCTGCTATATAATTATCAAAAACACGTTGCCCTATCTGATAAATGGCAAGTAATTCAGCTCCACGTATATATAGCCTCCTAAATAACTAGGTAAGAGCAAAGCTAGAGCTGACAACAAAAAATAAAAACAAAGGCAAGCGTATTCCAAAGTGGACCGCATGAACGCCTAACACTGTACCCTATTTTAACACTTCCTGTGAACGTGCCAATGGGGCCGACCGTCCTAGCTAATCTAAACCTATTATAGAACATCTCAGATAAATACAAATGAGCAAAAGACTCACTAGTTATGAAAGAATGCAGAATGAAGAAAGGACGGACTAGGCACGTCTGATCGGCATGGACACAGGGAAGAGAAGGGAGTATGGCGCTGCTCAGTTCAGCGTCTCGGATAAGAATCCACAGGAAGACATCCACAAAGTTGGGAAGCTTTATTATAGCATTCTTAAGTATTTTGTTTTCTTTTTACAAAGTTTTTTCATAGTGAGTACCCAATCATAATGACGATTCCATAAGAAAATTAGCGTACCCTTATGATGTCGGCACTCTTTCTCCCTGTGGAGGGGTTGTTTCAAACAGGCTGACGCGGGTGCTTGAAAGAGAGCTATTATGTAATAGGCATATCGTCAATGATGGAGGAGCCACTAATAAATGTATCATTCTTACAGCGAATTTGGTGAAATTTGAATAAACCTTTAATTTTGTTACTATATTAACCTTAACATTTGACCTTGATTTATGACCTTGACCTTTTAGTAAGAGTTTGGTTCTGTATTTGTTGACCTTTGTATAGGTGTTTTAGATATATCCTCAACATTTCGCAAACATATATCATTAGTTTAGATGTGTACTAATAAATATGATTTTGACCTTGACCTTTGACATTAACCTTGGCATTATTTAATTCAACGTTGATAAGTGTGTTTGTCATATATATAGCATCTAACATTGTGAATATTGTGAACATTGCATGAGTAGTTAAACAGGTGAAATTTTACCTTTACCTTTGACCTTAGTGATTAACCTTAAACTTTGAGTGAGGTCAATTCCTTTATTTGACTGACATCCGCACGGACCGTCTGAATTCATGTATAGTAATTTCGTAATCGGCTATAAATAACCCTGGGAGGAGATATTGGACGGACGGACGGACAGACAGAAAGACAGACAGACAAGCTGGTTGGTGATTCACGGTATGCGGGGGATTGCTGCCATTCTGCTTCGCAGAATTGATAATATTAATACAGGGAAAGAACATTCAACCCATTTCAATTTGAAATATTATGCCCCATCGTCTTTAATATTGGGAACAACCTCAACCTTCACACAGCTCATCAAACGTAGCACAGGGATGAGGAGATTATATCCCACTCTTCGTGACTCTCCCCTTCTGTACCGGCAACGTCTTTGTAATTTTATTCTAGTTTTATTCTAGCTAGCTTTTAACGATGACGTTTTATGTAGTTTAACCCTTGTCTAGCAGGGGGTTTTGAGCTAATTTGGGCATATTCAGGCCCTCCTGAATGATAAATCAAGTATCTGCATGAAAAAAAAAAAAAATTGCGAAACACTAGGCGCTAAAAGCTTCAAAATAAGACCATAACGAGCTACGTAGCACTCGTGGTTCTCATACAGTGATACCAGTAACATGGGAGTTTAGCGTATAGCAGCATATTTTTCCCAGCTATGCTCACTACTGGCTACACTGCCGGCCTCTCGAGAACACAGGGAACATGAGTTAAAGGGCGGCGGTAAGCCCTGGGAGTCGGCTGTCTGGCCCGCTGGGCTCCCGGCCATTTGCACTCGATTTTAACCCTTTTAAAGCCTTAATAATGCTCCTAACTTGCTGCAAATTGGAGCCGGACTTAAGTCCGGCCCCGATCTTTAAGGGTTAAGAAGGATCTGTGGTAATATAAAGGGTTAATTGATATAGTTCGAAGCCTGATGATTGCTGGGAGGCCCTTTTAAAACTGAATACAATCGACTAATAGTAGCCAGAATAAAGTAAAAAAGAAGTCTGGTGTGAGGTGGGTAGATCTTTTTGGAATCTCCTTGTTTCACTACATTAGTTTGGAGATTTTAAGACGGTTAACCTAATAATTTAAATAGTTTGGTGGTTTATAAGATATTTCACCCCATTTAGGTGTCAATTGTTTTTGTTATAGCAGAGTAAAAAATGTACATACACTAACAAAACCCTCACTAATAAATAAAGAAAATACATGTAATGTGATAACCCCCAAGATGTCGATCCAAATAGTATATAGACGAGCGTTATTTCCACCATTTTTCGAAGAACAAGATTTTGTCTCTTACCATTCCAGTTCTCATTTGCATTGGTAATGGAAAATAGACTGCAAGTAGATTATACAAAATGTCTAACTTCAAAGAACACTTAGGTTATACAGTGGCCAGAGGAGAATTGCTGAAATTTTTGCAGGATAAAGAGCTTGTATGTCATCTGGATACAATATTTAGAAGGGTCGTATTGATCCCATTTTACGCTCTATCATGTCCCAGATGTGTGGTAATTGGGCAAATGCGATTTATGTAATATATACTGCTTTTCATAGTCTTCAACGTTTGAACGACCAAAATATTTTCCTGCCCAAAATCTTGAAATTTAACACTTAGGTAGAAGGGCAGAGAGGGAGACCCAGACCGAGTGTCAGATGAAAGGATGGAGTTGATTGGTATTTGGGTGAAAGTGGTGTTGTGTGGAATATTTTCAGTAGTTTATAGTCAGCTGGGGTCTTTTTTTACTTATAAATATTCAGTCAATGGTTAGTAATGGTGTGAATCCAGCTGTCTAAAAAATTACTATACCGGCACTGAACATTTAGGTTTGGAGATGTCGTAATTACTAATGGAAAACACTTGAAAATGGCATGGTGAGTGAAAAAAAAGAAACACACACATAAGTATAAGGGATAGATCTGCGAAAAATGTAACACTGTTCTTAACTATCTAAGTAACATATTGTTATAGCGAAGCCAGACAAACAGAAAGCAAATATTGGTGCGATACACGAGTCCACCCCGATAGGTAGAACCTCTTTGAACCAAAAATCACTTGTCCCATCCAAAATTACATTTGCTCCTCCACTTCAGCTGAAAACAACTGCCCCAGTAACACAAGATATGCCTCCAAAGTTCCAAGGGAACTTTTATTACGCCGCTTCCACAGGTACTTTCTTGTCTGTAGTCGCAGGACCAGCAATAAGGAGAAAACAATTAATTACTTGTTCGTGGAGGACTCCGACGTTAGCGCACATTTATAAGGCTAGCAGCTCTCTCTCTCTGAGCATATTGTGAGGTAAGATCTGAATCTTTCGCCCAACGTTGTGAGCAACTCCGTCACTACAGGTTAGAGTCGCTACAAACCCTGTCTGGAGAGTCTCATTCGGGTTTCACCTGAGTATTTCAAACTGACGTGAGGAATTCTGTCAAATTTCTAGTTGCAATTAACCAACCCTCACATTGAGTAACTCATTCGGGTCGGCCTGAGTTTAGGCTAACGATGTGAGCAGATGGTTAGAGTCACACAGCTCCCAACTTGAGTAGTTCCTTCGGGTCGGTCTGGATATTTCGGCACTGACGGGAGTACCTCTGTCACCTGCACCATTGCCATTAAAATTCACAAGCGGACCCAAAGATGGAGCAGCCCATCTACCCTAAGTTCTGACGAGACCATATGAAGGCCGGCCGGAACATCCCTGGATGGACGCATTAGTTATCTGTCTGTCAGAGACTCTGCCTAGGCTCTTAGAAAAATTCTAAACAAAATATACTCTATCCACAACATTTGCCCTCATAAACGTATATTCCAATACTCTTAAACGATTGCGTTTTTGATTATGTAGTAAGAGATTCCATATATAATTACATATTTTTGCATGCACACATAATGCTACTAGTAACTGTAAATATAGATAAGGCTAAATATGACGCAAATGTTTTAGTATATATACTTATTATTGATATCCCATAAAATACCTTCCGTGCGCGCTATCTGGCCAGGATCTTTGATATAGTTAATGAGTGTAATATCATCCAAAACTCACAAGTTCCTGCAATAATAATATGAATGTTGCTGCATTACTGAGGCTTAACGTCATAGTTCATTTACACTCACATTCTGACAGAGAATGAGAGACTGAGAGTCAAAGAGAGAAAAGAAAAGAGTATCTACACATTAAAAACACAAACATGCTTAATTATTGAAGAAGTTGTTCACGTATTATCCACTCCTCTCGGATTCCTGCTGTTCTACATAATTGTATTCCAGCCATCCCTTCTATTATTCTTCATTGTTCTACTCTTTATCATCTTCCTCCTTCTCCTCCTCCCATTCTTTCTCTCCTTTCTTCATCTTACTCTTCCTCTTCCTCACTCCACTATTTAGGTCTTCGAATTTCCCTTTCTATATGTTTTGTTTCCATTCACCTAATTATTTGTTTCTCTGTACTCACTGTGTCCTGCTCATTTCGAATTAGTGTTTCTTGATTAGTCTAACAAATATTAATTTAAAAATGGAAGAAGTACAAGTTCCACAACATTTCACTCTGGCAGCCAATCAGAAAGCAGGATTTTCAGTAGGAAATCCTGAATCCTGGTGCAGACGTGGGTGTAGCAGTTTTACAAGCGATGCTGCGAGTGCAACCGTGCTGCTGGTGGATGACCAGAAGTGAGCTCTGATAACCTTACCACCACCTCCCTGGTTTCCGTAACCATTATTTGAAGAACGGGCAAGCTGCATCTTACGAAAGTGACGTTAACCACTCCGTTAGAACCGCATGGCTTGTCCTACAGTGACTCGCTAGGATCGCCAGGGCAGTGGATGGGGCTACAGTTTATGTATTAGAGTGTGCTTTATTTCATATGAAAGCTTGTGTCATGGGCAGTCCAGAAAGGCTCTTTGTTTTCACCCATGTCAAGGCTTTATATATTTAATTGTAAAGTATATGTTTTATCATGAACTAGTAATGATGGGATCTGGGAGAGAGAGAGTGAGTAGAACAGAGTGAGAGGGATCGCGCAGTGTTTTTGTCCCGCTCGATGACGTCACGGCTGGCTGCCTCGTGGGGGTTGGTTAAGAGAGGTCCTTACCATGCTGCTAGCTCCCTTGCTAGTGGCTGGAGGACTTGTAACCGCTTTTTTCCCACGCGGCTCGAGCTAGTGCGAGTATATATACAGTTCCTCGCCACTCTCTCCCTCAGATCTGGTTCCTAGAACGCATCCATCTTTTTTCCTTGCTATCTGTCCCCCGCTCTGCACCTAAGAATCTTTTCCTCTGCCTACCTCTCTCTTTTTCATATCTTTCACTACCTTTTTATTAATATTATACCCCCTCTGGTTAACTCTGCAAAATCAGCTTCATGCTGGCCAGTTGTATTGTGCGTTAAAGTCTGATATAACCCATGTATGTTAGTTGTTAAGATAAGTGGATCACGAAGCATTGGTTGGCATTTATATTGTTTAAGTACTGCTTCCTTTAATTATTAGTGTTCTGGTGGATTAGCTAATGCTAGACTAGGAGTCTGATATTATAAGGTATTGTTTCCTATGAGTGCTGGCTTTAGTTAAAAGCTGCACGACATACCTGAGAACTGGAGTTGATTGAATAAATTCTAGTCTGTGTGCCACTGAGAGTAGAGCATGCACGAATGAGGGCTTTTTGCCTATACCATTCTGCACTGTTCTAAGCTCGTTTGTCTTTGAGGTACGCCAGGAGAACGCTTAATACTTCGGTATTAAGGTTTCTCAAGAGAGCTACCCTTCATTATAACGTAATATTTGACGCACAGACTTGAGATTTGCACTAGGCTATGCGGCATGCCATGCGCACCAGTATCTCGTATCATTGACTCTAGCTAGACTTTATCAGTCACAGTAGACATTAAGTATATTAACCTAATTACTCTTTTTATGCATACCGGTTTATGATTACACAAGCATTTCGCAGCCTAGTTTGATGTATTGAGACACAAAAGACTTAGGCTCTTTTTGTTGATAGGAATACTGCATTGTCGTGGTGATTATTATTATTGTTGTAGTGTTTAGGATATTCTTGGCTCCGACGGCATTATATATTCTACCTTTTTGTGTGCATAGCCTGCACGAGCATTGTTCCGCTGCCTGCCTTTTTGGGTTCCATTTCCGATACGAGCATCTTTATAGCATCTAACATTTAAAGAAGATTCCTTGTTAGTGTTGAAGGACTTTAGTGCACTTTCTTTCATGCAGGAGTGCCTGACATTTATTGATTAAAGTAACGTAAGCTGTAACTTCTCTTACCACCTTACTTTGCATACCATAACCAAGCACCTTCGGTTATAGGTAGTAATAGGCTGTTTTCACATAACATTAAGCCTAGAGTAGACGCACATTTATTGAGAGTTTGATAGCCTATTATTGCATATAGAACTCTGTAGAGTATTTGTGTTCTTTGTTCACTGGGAATATACATCAGAGGTTGGAGCTAGCGCTTTCCGTTGTAGCATTTATGCCATTACTAGTCCAATGAATAAGAGCCCTGATATATTTGAACCCCAGTCGTAACACGAAATACACCCAGAGCTACCTTGCCGGGTTATTGTTACTAGGACAATTGTAATAATACAAGAAATGAAAGAAACAAAGAAGCAGATAAGTACAAGTGTCACCTGAGCCACACCTGGAAGCCATACACCAATCAGTGTGAAGTGCCAAAGCAGGTGCCACTTATAAAAGCTTGGGCTGAGCAGTTACAGCACTGACGGAAGCATTCTATAACAAGCTAGCCCATAGTCCCTAGCCAGCCATTTCGTATAGAGCCCAGAGATTGCAGCTAAGTATCCGTTAGCTTGCGAGTACCTGGCAGCAGTTCATGAGTGCATAAAATTGAAGACCGATGATAGCCTGTTTGTGCTTTGGAGGGAATTTTTAGAAAACTCAATATTTGAAGTTAAACAACGCCCAGGCAAGTTAGATACCAATGGAGACGGGCTCTCCAGGACTTCGAAGGCCTTCAATAGAGTCTGACACATATCTCTAATTTCCAAACTACTCTCTTTCGGTTTCTATCCCTCCATCTGTGCCTTTGTCTCTAATTTCCTTTCTGGCCGTTCCATAGCTGCGGTTGTGGATGGCCATCGTTCATTTCCTCATCCTATCAACTCCGGTTTTCCTCAGGGCTCTTGTCCTATCTCGAATATCTATTTAATTTTCATAAATGATCTTCTCAACTGTACCTCCAGTCCTATCCATTAATATGCAGACGACTCCACCTTACACTATTAGTTTTCCAGAATATTCCAGCCAGCAATCTCTCAAAGACAAACGTAATGAAGCCATAGAACACTTGTCTTCTGATCTAACTACCATTTCCAATTGGGGCAGAGAAAATCTTATTGCCTGCAATGCTTCCAAAACCCAATTTCTTTATCTATCTACCCGTCATGAACTCCCGAAGGACTGTCCCTTATACTTCACCAATACAGGAAATCAACCCTTCATCTTCTCTCAGTATTCTCTGTGTCTCTTTTTCTTCTGCTCTCTCTTGGAAGGACCGTTTTACCAGTCTTGCTAAGGCAGCCTCCCAGAAGCTGGGAGTGTTCAACCGCCTCAAGGGGTTATTTACCCCTGCACAGCTTCTTGCTTTGTACAGGGGCACTGTTCGTCCTTGTATTACATGTGTGGGGAGGTTCCTCTCACACATCACTTCTAGACAAAGAGAGGAAAGCCTTATGTATCATTAACTCCCGTCCACTCACCGACTCTCTGCAATCTCTCTCTCTTCGCCGCAATGTTGCATCTCTCTTGCTTTTATATCGCTACTACAATAATCAGTGTTCCTCAGAGCTCTCTCAGTGTATACCACCTCCTCTAACACAATCCCACCTCTACTCTGTGCAACTCTCCAACTCAAGAGTGAAATGATACTCCCAATCTTTCTTATATTCAACAGCTGAGCTCTGGAACTCCCTCCCTGAATCCATCTTTCCCTCATCCTATGACTTAAATTGCTTGAAACTGTGTGTCCAGGCATTTTGCCTCGACTGTTCATTGATTTTGGTCCTGTCACTCTTTCAACTCTGGGGGAGGCACTCGTTACAGGCAGTTTTGCATTTTGTCTCAGGCATCCCCATAGAAAAAAAATACGTTCTGCCTCTTGTTTATGCATGAAAATGTGCAGGGAATGAAGGTCAATTTAGGCCAATATGCCTGCTCGTTAGGGGTTAATGTACATGTGTGTTTAGATAATAATTATAGGTTATATATATTATGTTCTCGCAAAACTACTATGTCTGCCATACGTTTTCACCATATTTCATTGACACTGATCGATCTTCAATGATTACACTGCTAAACTGACGCTCTCGCCTCGGTTGTATCATCAGTTATTCATCTTAGTTATTGCATTAGTGTAGTTTTGTTGCATTGGTGTCTTATTTATATTGCGTTACTCTTTCTTGTTTTCATTTCCAGCTCACCAACAGAAGTAGGCAATGCAGCCTCTTTTTTTGTTTTGTTTTTTCCTTGAGGTGTCGGCCCTAATTTCACTGTCCCAAAGGTTGCTTCTCATATCATGGATGTATGGGTATTAGGAGGAAGTGTGAGAAAGGCGTTTTTGTTAACCTAGGTGAAAAAATAAAATATATTACTCGTAGAATGTGTAGTAGGTAATGCCAGGTGGCTTCTTGTTAGCCCTGACAATGGCCATTATTCACTCATATCCCTTCCATACATGTACTGTACAGTTAACTCATAAGTTGCGCAGCTATGGTATTTGAAAGTGCCCGCCGCCATGCGAAGGTATTTTGGTTCATTCATGACAAAAATTGTAAGTTTACCAAATATATAATTAATACTTATCCACACGTGCCTATTTAACTTCTAAGATGAACATATGGACATTGGAAAGCAATAAAGCAAGTGGTAACAGCAATTGGCTGGTGAAAATCTTATATTTTAGCCCCACGGTCTTAATTTGACCTTGACCAGCGAGAAAGATACACCCTCCCTCTCTCTTGTCTTGCATGGTACTGAGAGACAAGGGGAGCTCCCAGCCGTCCTCGCACGAAAATACTCAAATATATCGTGAATAATAAGGAAAATACCGGATAATTGAAGAGGGGGGAAAAGGAGGGGAAGGGGGTGGGGCTTGGGACATATGTGTAGGAGTGGTAGCAAGTAATGAAAGGAAATGATCTCACCTAATCACAAATTGCTTTGTTTTGAGTGCCTCTGGAAGGTTTTGAATGTTTTTTTTTATGCCTTGGATCTTAAGAGTCTGGCCGCATTCGCCCAGTAGAACCTCTTAAGAGTCTGGCCGTAGTCCCTGGGTTAAACGTGAAGGACTGTGACTGAGTTCACATAATTTATATTTCCCACGAAAAGGACCAAAATGCATACATCCGGCGACGCGTATTTCCTTGGATGACCCCATGGATAAAAAACACATGAATTAGCGAGATAAGGCCTTGTTCACACCCAACAGCCGGCACAGAAGACTTCACAATGTGGTGGCAAAAGAAATTAAAAAATCAAAGAAATATTGATTTTCCAAAGCAAATCCACAATTTAAATAATAACACAAAATTAACCAACACCGACATTTTCATATTTATATTTTGATACATTATACAAGATTGTTTCTGTTCATGTTAAAGTAATTGCACAAGCAGATTGTCTGGTATAGTATATAATTATAGTATATTTGGACAGTTTTCATTAAATTAGGACACTTATTCACTAGCGAGATTAGTTTCAAGTGGCTTTAATGAATAGATCAATATAGTTTTAATCACTTACCATATCTAGCAAATATTAATGAATTCTGCATTTCCATTTCTATAACGGAAAATTAAAGTTTGTCTTCCTTAACAAAACGTAGACTATGTAAATAATACAAAATTAAGATAAAACTGGTTAGTGTTCTGGCAACTCAAAAGTCTGTATGTACCCAACCTGAACCAAGTGAAAAGAGTTAGACACCACTCTTGCTGGAATTTTAAATTCACGCTTGTTACCCTCTCTCTAACTATTCGCACCAGATTTTTGTTTTATCTCTTGTCCTTGTCCCCAGACTATATTGCTGAGAGAGAAAGAAACGAGAGGTTATGGTGAAAAATATGTAGCTCCACTAGTATACCTTACATGTATGTACACACATTAACACACTCGTACACACAAACACATGCCAGCAAAAACAAAGACACACTCAGCCGATGCATATCCATAGTTATGTACATACATATAAGAATATAAGAATATAATTATATATATATATATATATATATATATATATATATATAGGTATTCAAAAATACATACAGATAAATGCAATCGTCATCACGTATGTACATAATACTAAATTATACAAATTCATAAATGTGTGTGATATCGATACATATTGAATATATATACAAGAAAGGATAAACACAGCATCCCACGCATATATAACAAAAAACAATCGCATTATGAGATAGTCTACCATATTAGGAAGCGATATAACTGGATAAACATTAATGAATTGAAACACAGACTAATATCAACTTCCCATGCTTCAAGATATTCTACACACTAGCCTGCCTGGCAAATCTCTTGCTCTCGCTTTCTCTCGTGTAAATCCTTTGGTTTTAACTTAGCATAACAATACTTCCAATTTAAGAGTTGAAAACAAGTTCAGTAGGGACACAAATATAAAAACATGGCGTGGATAATGTTACCTGTGTTACGCTGGCCAGAATGTACTCGTGACTCGCTAGCACTCGCCACGGCAGTGAAATGGGCTATAATAATCGTAGAACGATATTCTTTCTTTCTTAGTATTCATGTTGTCACAGACGGATCAGTATTTGCCTTTATTCTTGTCTGTGACACTTAGAAGTATTTTATATCCATGGTAGTGATTATAACATGCAGCGCGTGAGAGAGAGAGTCGGAGGAGGAGAGAGCGAAGAGGCAGTGTGTGTACAGTGTGTGCATATGTACGTGTGCATTCCTCGCTCGGTGGGCCCGCCCGCTCGCTATTGGATGGCATATGACGTCTGCTTGTCATGTGACGTAGCGGCCTATGATTGGTCGCAGAGCCATCTGGTGGCCAGACTCAGTACTTCTCTCCTTCTCTCTCGTCAGAACATGGTATCGCGCGCTCGGCCCTACAAGTCCCTCGCATTCTGTCCCACATCTAACCCCCTTTACTGCTGTGCCTCTCTCTGAACTCCTTCTTTCCAATACTTCTTATCTTTATTCAATTACCCATCCCTTCTGGTTCTCGCCTACGACTTCCATAGTCGGCCAGTCGTATTACCAGCGCCTGTTCTCACATATATGTTTTGCACTAGCTTTAGAGTTTATTAGAATCATAGTCACATGGATTCATATTGTTGGGTGCTTCTAATTATTTGGTTGTTCTTTATTACTATTTAATGCTAGACAGTGGAGGGTATCTTTGGTCGTTGTCTGTGTTATGTATATGGCAAGTCAGAGCCTGTATGACTTCGACGGAGCTAGGTAGCCTGTAGTACACCCTTGTGCATATTTTCCTTTGCGAGCTTAGCAGTATACAAGCGAAGGGCTTTTGCCTACTCTTGCTTGTATACTTGCGAACTCATTTTGTTGACCTTTGAGGAGCGCCAGGGTAAGACCAGATACTTGAGATCTGGACTTACCAAGAGACCCTCCTAGTCACTTAACGTAAGATAAGGGAAATCTGTTCAGGGGAGACATTAGGCTGCGAGCATGCTTGAGCTCTGCCTAGGCTCCCTGTACCTTTATGCTGCTGCTAGACTTTATTAGTAAGAAAGACAGCATTTTGTTTATTAACTTTAACCGCGTATGCTTTAGCAATTATTCACGTATTGTTTTAGCCTAGGTTGATGCATAGTGCACAACCCAGTATGGCTGTTACTTTGGCTAAGGAAGTACTGTTTTTGAGTTGCTGTTGTTAGTGCTGTCACAGAGTTGTTGCACTCTCTTGTCTCCATATATATGTATCCTACATTTTGGTGTATTTAAGATACACGCTTTGGTGTCCTGCCCCCTGCATTATTCCTGTTCTATATTCGACGTGCATCTTAAGAGCATCAGACGTTTTCAGAAGATTCCATATCTGTTTGCTGTAGGACTAGACTTAAAGTGTTTTCATAGAGCATTGAAGAGTTTTAGTGTTGAGTTCAGACTCACACTAACGAAAACGTAAGCATATAATCTTTTATTAAATCTTGTCATAGTTTCTTTAAGCATTGTTATTACTTGAGAGCTTTTTATTAATGTAATTACTCTTGTTGTCATTAGGCTTTGCCGTCACCGGAAAGGCTTTGTAGAAGTACACTTAACCCAGTTAATTGATACCCCGTTATCCAGTAGATTAACTCAGGAGGGTTTAAGCGTTTTGTTCACCGGCTTAATAGTTAGAGGGTTTGGAATTAGCGTACCGTTGTTGCAGATCTAGCCTATCTTGTAGTCCAATATTAAGTGCCCTTGTTTATTTCGTTGTGCCGGTCGTAACACCTGTAGTTCTTCTTGTGTAAAACTATGTTATTGTAAACTTATTGCTTCAAGTCAGTTTGTATGTATTTTTTTATACAGGGTGTATCAGGAAAAAAGTGCATAACTTTGGGAAATTATAAAACAAGGTATTCTAAGCTTAGAATGATGTATATAATTATGTTAAATTTCAACCAGTAAAAATATATTGATGGTTTTATGTAGTTTCCTCCGTACACCACTGTAATGGACTCTTCTATGTCAAATGGTTTCCAACAAGTCCATTATGAGCTAGCATGTATCTAATATTTTTTTAACATACAACATAATAATATCTTTATTATAATATGGTAAAATGAACACACTTAGGTGAATGTGGGTTATGCCCTTTGTCACTTGCCAAGCCTTATGGGAACAAATATTTCTTATAGAACATTTTAGGCTTAGAAAACCTTGTTTTATCACTTCCCAAAGTTATGCCATTTTCTCCTGGAACACCCTGTATATATATATATATATATACTGTATATATATGCTCAACCATCTCCGTGAGTTCTTCACTTAGTTTCTTGGCCTATACAGGGGCACAATGCACCCATGTATTGAGTACTGTTCGCATGTTCGGTCCAAGTTCTCGCAGGGTTTTGTCCTATCTCCAGTTCTCTTTCTAATATTCATTAATGATCACCTCAACTGTAATGATCACCCCATCCACTCATATGCTGATGACTCTACCTTACACTATTCAACTACTTTTTTCACAACAACCCAGCATGCAATCACTCCAAGAGTCACGTGGCGAGGCTATCTTCTATCTATCGTCTATCTTCTGATCTAACAATTATTTCTGATTGGGGCAGAGAAAATCTTGTTACTTTCAATGCCTCCAAGACCCAATTTCTCCATTTACATAACTGTCGCAATCTTTCACAAGAACACCAATTTCTCTTCAACAATATACAGATCAGCCCTTCATCTTCTCTCAATATCCTTGGTGTATCCATTTCATTCAAATTTTCTTTGAAAGATCATATCACCACTCTTGCTACAACAGCTTCCCAGAAGTTAGGTGTGCCCAACCTTCTCTGTGGTACTTCACCCCTGCACAGCTTCTTGCTCTGTATATGGGCACTGTGAGCACATGTATCGAGTATTGTTCACATGTGTGGGGAGGTTCCAACCATACCGCACTTCTCGAAAGAGTAAAGTCCAAAGCATTTCGCCTCATTAATTAACTTCCTCTTACTAGTTCCCTACAATCTATTTTTACACTCCGCAATGTTGGATGAAGTTGCTGAAAGCAGTGAAGAGCATGTATGAGGGTGCAAAGGCGGCAGTACGTGTGGAGAGTGAGCAGAGCGAGTTCTTTGACCTGAATGTTGGTTTGAAACAGGGGTGTGTGATGTCCCCGTGATTGTTTACTGTATATATGGGTGGAGTCATGAAAGAAATACTATCAAAAGCAGTGGATGTTGGTGTATCGCTGAAAAGGGAGGGAATTGAGTGGAAGCTACCTATACTGCTGTTTGCGGATGATACAGTTCTGATGAGTGATAATCAATGGGAGTTGCAGGGTCTGGTAAATGAGTTTGGAACAGTGTGCGAAAAACGGAATTTGAAGGTAAATGCGGGGAAGAGCAAGGTTATGGTCTTCGAAAGGGGTGAAATCACAGAGTGTGAGGTGAAGCTGAACGGTCATGCTATGGAGATCGTCAAATCTTTTAAGTATCTGGGCAGTGTGTTGAGTAAAGATGGGACTATGGATGAAGAAGTGTGGGAGAGGGTACAACAGGGGAAGAGGGTTGTAGGAACGCTAAAATCAGTAACAAGAAATAGGGTGGTCAGTATGGAAGTGAAGAAGTCCTTGCATGACAGTGTGGTAATCCCGACACTGACTTACGGAAGCGAAGCATGGACGTTGGTTGAGAGACTCAGACCAAGAGTGAGAGCAGTGGAAATTAATTACTTAAGGAGTGCGTGCGGAGTTACATGGAGGGATAGACAGACTAATGAGGAAGTAAGAAGGAGGTGTGGTGTGGAGGTAGATGTGCTGGAAAGTGTGAAAAGGAACAACTTGAGATGGTTCGGCTATATGGAACGTATAGAAAGCGAGAGAATGACTAAGAGGGTGTACGAGAGTGAGGTGGAGGGACAGAGAGGGAGAGGTAGACCGAATGAGAGGTGGAAGGATGGAGTGAGGAAGTACATGAACGAAAGCGGTGCTGGTTGGGGGGAGGGGCGTCGACTGACTGGGGACAGAGGTGCATGGGGGCGGTTCGTTCGTGGCCACCCCTTCGGGGATCACGGCGTCAGGCAATAGATAGATAGATAGAATGTTGGATATCTTTCACTCTTCTATCACTATTACAACAATCAGTGTTCCTCAGAGCTCACTCGTTGCGGCGAGTGGGAGGCACCCACATTTAAAAACAGTCCCACTCCTATTCTGTCCAATTATCCAATCAAAGAATTGGCAAATTTTCTCAGTCTTTCTCCTACTCAACTAGATAACTCTGGAACTCCCTCCCTCAATCAATCTTTCCTTCATCCTATGACTTAAACTGCTTTAAACTTCGAATGTCCAGGCATTTTGACCACAACATCCCTTGAATTTGGGTCTATGTCACTCTTTGACTGGGGGAGACACTTGTTACAGGCAACCTGCCTTTTGTCTCCTTCATAAACATAGAACAAAACATTTGTGGGAAGGTTCCACCCAATCCGCACTTTTATAGAAGGTAGAATCAATAGCAATTTGTCTCATCAACTCGCCTCCCCTTTGTAATTCCCTACAATCTATCTTTACTCGGCGCAATGTTGCATCTCTCTCTCTCTCTCTTCACGATCAACATTTATTCTCAAGATACAGTATCCACCTAAACCCGGTAGGATCTGCCCGGTTTGGCCGTCTGCTGAATGATGCCGTAAAGAACCCTCTTTAAAAAAACGAGGCTAACATTCATCAGCATGGGAGGACAACTTAAATCTCAGAAGAAATACAAACCCAAGACAAGCAAAATAATCAAATGCATGTGGCGAGTATCAAATGATATCAAGAACCACATCTCTAAAGGCCTTCTACGTGAACGCTCGAAGTATAAACAATACATTTTCAGAACTAGAGGAACTCGTGTTTACAGAAAATGTTGATTTAATCGGCATAACAGAATCTTGGCTAAATACTGAAGGGAGACACTTTTTAGCAGAGTTTTCACTTCCCAGGTATGTAATGTTTGAGAAAAGAAGAGTTGATAAAAATGGAGGTGGCATTATATTTTTCATAAAAAAAAGTCTTAGCCCAATTCTCTGGTCAAAACGTCAAATAGTAAATATTGATTATCTTATGTGCTAATAAAAAACATACAGGAACAAAAATAATCCTAGCATTAATATACAGGCCCCCAGCCCAATCAGTGCAAACCGACTAAGAAATTTACGAGCAAATTGCAGAAAGAAGTAACATACACGATACTATAATTTTTGGCCACTTTAATTTACCAGTGACCAAGTGAGGCGATACTCTTACTTCACACTCTGGACACGATCTGTATGCCAACCTACAATAAAGCGCATGAGTCTGGTAAAACCTACTGAGGTCCCTAACCAGGCTTTGAACTTGCGCCAGGCCACTGGGCAGGCCTGGGGATTTTTTGGGAGGGAAAATTCCATTCACACCCAGCATTACATTGGTGGCAGTCACGGAACATGATCTGGTAGCTAGATAGAGCACCCATCATGCGGACCCTAAGAATATTGAGATTGCTGAGGGGATGTGGCTACGATACCTTACAACCTTAAAAGAGGCTAGGGACTAGCCTTGTTAAAGAATAATGATATGTAATATTCTGTACCCGCAAAAATCCTGCAACCACAAAACTACCTGAATTGACGTCTGGGATAGCGTAAAATAGTCGTTGGTGGTGGTCTAAGAAACCCAACACGTGATTCACCACGAGACTATCACCTGGTTATTTCAAGGAGAACTAAGGTTGCTATCCTGTTGTATGTCCGTGATAGTACAGTGGGTTAGTGTGCGAGTCTGGTAAAACCTACTGAAGTCCCTAACCAGGGTTCGAACCCACGCCAGGCCACTGGTCTGGCCTGTGGATTTTCGGGAGGGTTAAATTCCCTTCACACCCAGCATTTCAAACGTTATGCCAGGTTTTTGCTGGGGTTAACTGGACTATTTAGGTAGGTTCTTACTTGACTGGTGAAGTTGAATCCACATAAACACATGCACAAAGGTAATAGAGGATAAATATAATGCAGAGTACAAGCATAGGTTATATTATTCAGTGTAACTATTATGTGATATACTATTACTGTCAGACATGGATAGGTATATATACAAGTTGCAGAGCACGAACGAGGTTCCACAATAAGTTCCAGGGGGATGACACTATGCACTTTCGGGATTTACACTAAGCACTTCTGGCGATAAGTCATTTCCGACTAGGTTCTTGGGCCGTGGAGGTGGTCCTGTTGTGTGTTGATAACAGCAGGATGGAAGATGATGTAGAACTCTTGTGTTTGGGGTCTTGAATGAATATGTTCCATTCTACCAGTGTTATATGTAACATATCATCATATATAAAGTGAGAAGTTATGCCAGTGTTATAATGTCTCGCTCAGCTATCCTGACCTTTATAAGAGTCTTTAATTAAGAACCTTTCAGTTCTTTTGGGTTTGAGGTCTTAAATTAATACGAATCTGTTCTGCCAGTGCTATACATATCGTATCATCGGACTAAAGTAAAAGAGTTGATATGCAACGTCTCTTAACTGTCCTGACCTTTATAAGAGTCTTTCAGGGACTTTGGATGGGTTTATTTAGGCCTTTTATGTATGCGTGTCTTATTGCCAGTGCCTGGGACAAGGTATCATATGGATTCTATGCAGAGTGCTGTTATGCAGTTGCTACGGTATCTCGTGAGCCCTTACTTAGAAGAAGCCAATTGCCAGTGCGTAAATTTCTAATATGTACCAGATAGGGTCGGTTTACTACCGCTTAAGCGCAACGTCAGTACAGCTTTCTTTAGCAACAGTAATTCCTGATGATCGAGGCAGAAGAATTAATATCGAGTTGCCACCATGGTGATTCAATAACAATTCCATTGTAGAGCCAAGATCTAAAAATCCTCAATAAACCTTTATATGCCAGTGCTTTAACCCTTAATTAGCGGCTCACCACATAAGTCGAGTTAAATAAAGCTGGACTATGTGGCGGCGCTCGACATAGGTCGAGTGGCAATTTCAGCACGTAATGTTGCTGAGAGAGAGAGACAAGTGGTGGCAGGAGACTAGCGAGCGTATGACTGCTCCAGACCACCGCGGCGAACCTACTGACACGAATCTCAGCTCCCTCCTCCCTCTCTCACTCGCTACATACTGAATTATATGGGGAAAGCACCGAATTACATGCTTTTTGCACTCGCGTTGCACGGTTATTGCAAGAAAACTAGCCATCATAAAAGGATCGTTATGGTGTCATTCGAAAGCTCTGTTTATGCCCTTTCAGGGATAGGTACTTGTTTTACGTTCTGGGTCTTATTTAGGCATGAAAAGGATCACGTAAACAGCCCTATTTTGGCTAAAACACCCCGCTGGGCGGTACATATAAATAAACCGCATAGGCCGCTCGTAAGGTGTTAATAGTTTATTGAGTTAAGCCCAAATCTTCCAGTTCTTAAAATATCTTCCAGTAAAGTATGTTTTAACCCCTTGCAGACGCACGTTATGCGTTGCCTATGTATGTAACGCTAAACCCCAGCGACGCAATGGTTGCGTTCACGTTAATTACTCTTGTCCTATGGTACCTAGAGGGTTCAGATTTGTATTGGAAACTGCTTTAGTATCCCACGCAACAATACCGATCGTTGGAAACCCTCCAAGTCCAGCCACGTAATTGCGGGCGTACGCGTGAGTGATTTTCCAGTATTTTGCCTACCCATTTCCCCATTTTAATTGCGACTTTTCGCCGCCCCGCAAGACCCCTCAATGGCTTAGGTGAGCGGTTTTTTTTTTTTTTTTTCCTTCATTACTAACCCATCATATGTGTACAAATAAATAAAAATTACAACCTTTTGGACCCATGTTATACATTTATTATACTGTAAATCAACTGGTGCTCAATCGGTTAAGAGAATTCCAACTGTTGTAGATCTTAACTTTGCCTGTCATAGCCTTTCCGCTTGTGGCATTTCTCCAGGTGTCCCTTCTCCGAGCAAGAAGGGCGGATATGCTGGGAGGAGGGCCTGGGGCGGCTGGGGTAGCCCTCTGGATTTCTCTGTCACGGCGGTGGTGCGGCTTGGAGGAAGAAGGGCGCGTGGTGGTGTAGGATCCATGCAAATCTTTACATGCCTTGCCTTCCTTCTGGTTCTTCTTTCTCCTGTCACTGTTCGGATTCCTAATCTTGAAGATTATGTCCTTTCCGGGTGTTGGAGGAAGTGCGGGCGTGATGGAGGCGACTCGGGCGTACTCTGGTGGTGTGGCGCTTAGTACTTCTTTCCTCTGGGGTGTGATTTCAAGGGTGGTAATATTATTTCTTGGCGGTGTTGTGTTTCCACTCTCCTTTCTCATTATTTCAGATACTGTTTTATGGCATTAGTCCATTGAACTTCTTGGTGAATGTTCCGTTCTTTTTTGTTTCTTCAAACATTGCATGCATTGCTAGAATTGATGTCTGACGATGTTTATCCTAAGCTCCATTTTTAAGAAACTGATTATTGTGGCAGCTTAAGAATACTTGTAATTCGGTTTGTTTATACTGGTATTCGTAACCGCTATCCTTTCTTCTGATAGCTGATTTGCTTACTGTACATTTAAGGGGAAGTATTTGTATTTTCCTGAACCCTCTTTCCCTTAATGATTAGCTCCATTAGTGATCAAATGTCAAGACTTTCACTCATTGCTTTGTCAATATTAAGACCTTTCATGCCATTTAGATGTTGAGTTTTTCCTGGCGAGCAATAGCGAGCCTTCAATGTAGAAGGAACCGGGCTTCGTCCGGTACATTTTTCTACCGAAAAATTTACAAATCTATCTCGAAGGGAAGGGATGTTTGTAAATTATGCTTGATTGATGTCTATAGAGCAAACTATATATATACCGGTAATAATAACAAAAATAATACATAAATAATATATCGTACCCTTAGCCCCTACTGTACCAGAGCATAGTAGATACAATTGTACCCTCCAGTACCAGACTTGTTGCCATAATCAACGAGGCATCACTCTCTCAGCTCAGGAGTTGGTGGGTAACTGAGTCAGCCGACTCGGAGTAGCTGAGAGGGACCATAATCAGTGTTACCAACTCCTCACAGCAGTGTATCCAAGTCATGTTAGGAGCTCGAGCTAGATATCAGCGGAACAAACAGAACGGATGTAGCAAGTTGTGAGTGGCATGTACTGATCCATCTCAATATCATGTGAAGGGACGCTAAGAAACAATACTTTCAGATCGTTAAGACAGGTTTGCTGGCCCATGTCAACTGATGTAACTGGATTTTGTAGGTGTGGAATTATGGGAAGCGAATTCCTTGGCCAATGTTAATATCTGTTTATATACTATTATTATGTCCTCGTTTACAAAGATGTTGTCAGGAGAGGCCTTTTTTTTATATGATGGATTGGCGGCATTTCAGCCTGGACGAGGTGCATTTAAAACTAATGAGTTATCTGCAATGTACAGAATATTGCCTCCATACTTAGCTGTGACGCTTGTTATTATGATGTTCCTAACCTCCCCACCCCCATATCTATCTATCTCAAACACACTCACACACACACACACATACATGCACATTCTATCACAAATATATTAACATATATAATTTGTGTTATGCATTTATCTTTAGTATAAATATATACACACTCAAATAATAGGTAAAAATAAATAAATAAAACATAAATACCATCCTACACTTTGTATTTCCCCATCAGCACCTTCATTTTAAATTGTTTTTTGACTATACCATTCCAGCTGTTTCTGTATGCCAATATATTTTGATTGTTTGATATTTGTTTTATTTAGCCAAATACAATAGCCTATGTATTATATGTATATAATTATTCATTTCATATTATGGATGTTGCAAGCTGATCCTCGAGAACCAGGGAACTTTGAAACAAATGTTATTGGCATATGTATAGATAAACCGTGAATGAAAAGGAGCAATAGAACATAAACAGAAATGGAAAATATTCATTATTCGCAATTTTAAACTACTAAAAGGGAGGGGAGCTAAAAATAGATACATTACTAGAATATACCAAATTCCCACCACGCACAACAATCACTAACTCGCTGGAGTATCTGCAAAAGGCAATAGTCGGAAAAAACTATGACTCACTCCCTAATGCAATGCAGTAAGAGCCAGAACACGTCAACAAACACTCTTTACAATTAAGCAATATACTGCATTGCAACACAATATAGTAACACAATAAATACCCAAACATTGCAGTAACATCCTAGATACTAACCGTAGTTCACAAGCATTGCAATCTTCAACATCTATGACTGAAACTTTGCAGCAACTACCACAGCCCTAAACCTTTCACTGTTTAACGAAGTAATTTAAAACACTAACTGACACATAACAACTTTTCAAGACACTGCAGTAAAACTATCAACTCTAGGACATTGACAAACACTCTGAAGCACTCACCAACAATGGCCTACAACACAAAGAGACTCTGACCAGACGGGTGATTTATCTATGTAATGGTGCAGGAAGAGGGACGATGTGGAGGAGAGACAAACTGCTCCAGGAGAGAATGTGTGTGCAGAAAACATACAGATTTTCTGCGCACAATTCATAATAACATTGTTTATTTCGCGGGTCGCAAATGTGAAGCATATTTATGTTGCCACTAGATGGCAGGAGGATGTATATACAGTAAATACAACACATTTTCCTTGTTGATGGGATGATGAAATATGTTGTGTTTTGGCTCGTGAATATAGCTAAGCATCTGTTATCGGATAATGGAAGTTCAAGAAGACAAGAGGATAATTACTTGGACTATCGATGTAATATTACAAAAAAAAACAAAAAACACACACTACCTGTTTTGGTTTGGAAATGGTTCACCAATGTGTTTATTCTAAATTTAAAGTTATATCACTTAATCTGTGCATCACCTGACCAGTATCCTAGTGCCATATGAAATTATTAATATTTTCCATACTAAAAATGAAGGTTGAGAATGCTGTGAAGAGTTTTTACGGTGGTAATGAAGCATATGTAAAAATAAATGACTCAATCAATGAGTGGTTTAGTATGCAGGTCGGAGTGAGACAGGGATGTGTGATGTCACCCTGGTTGTTGAATATCTACATGGATGGGAAAGTAAACAACAGAACAAGAGACGGAATAGAGATGGTGAGTGATGAGAACAGAATGATTGTCACTAATGTGTTGTATGCAGATGACGCACTGTTATGTGCCAAAGGCGAGAATGACCAGTGCCAGATGGTAGTGATATTTGTGGAAGAATGTGAAAGATGAAGTCTGAAAGTAAATGTTAATATAAGCAAAGTAATGGTAGTAGAAATAGAAGGATATACTGTAATAATGTAAGGATTAATGGAGAACAGCTTGACTAGTAGAAGAGTTTATGTATTTGGGAACGATGATTGAGAAAAGGGGAAAATGTGCATTAGATGTAGAACACAGAGTAACTGGAGGAAGAAAGGTAGCTGGAGCAATGCAAGCCTAGCTTCGGAGCAAAAAGTTGAGTATGAAAGCAGTGTGTGGTAAACTATCAATGGAAGTTAAATATACTAAGCTATAATGAATCAAATAAAATCAATCTAAATGAAAACTACTCTATATCTAAATTTAATTCAATCTGAAACAAGCTAATTTATATCCAAAGGTCTCGCATAATAAATGTATATATAGGGTAAGGTTATAAGGGTTAATATTAGCCAGGAATTAACTCACCAATAGTTCCACGTGGCAATGAGGCAAGGGAGAACGTTTTACCCAATATGGCGGTGGACAATGGGGAACGAGACTTCGGTCCCGAGACTCGAGTCAAGTTAAAGAAAGAATAAATGAATACATGGGAATGGACATGATTATTATGCTTATCTATCAGTCAGTCATGGTGTCAATGAGAGCGTCGTGATGGTGTAGCTGAGTGTATTGCTGTATGTGTATTGTGATTAGAGGCACAAAAGCACGATCAACTGAGGGCGGAAATTCAGATGTTAACTGGTTGGTGTTCGTGAAGGCTCTGGCGTTCCTCAAAAGCACACCTTGCTGCCTTGGCAAACCGCCAGGAGCCCAAATTATAGTACCGCATCTACTATGGGTTTCAGAGGCCGTGTTACATGGTTTTTCGGGAATAACTTATTAACACAAATTTGGATTAGTATGATATTTTGACACAGCTTTATTCACACCGTGCCCTAATTTTCGCCAATATCGTGCATTACCAAAAGTGTAGAATTAAGGTACTTGTCCCTGTGTCATGAGGTTAAAGTCGCACCTGGTCACACCTGGATGATGAGGAAACGAACAAGGTTAGTCACCCCCCCATCTCTCTTTCTTTCCCTCTCGCTCTCTCTCTCTCTCTCTCTCTCTCTCTCTCTCTCTATCTCTCTCTCACTTTCTCACACATGGAAACTACGGCCACTGGCGCATTCATTATACATATAAAAGTGAGGCATGCAAAATGTGTTAATTTTATATTAATATATGATAGTGACATAAACTGACTGCAAGGGCAACAGTAGGGTAGGGTGGTGGGTATAAAACGAGCGTGTGTGATGGAAGAGCAGTGGTTTGGTGGTTTCCAGGTGTTGTGTGGTTTTGTGTTGGCATGATAATGCATCTACTGTAAGGTGTAATATGGTCATCGTATCGTCAGGTTGTGTTGGATGTCAGGTGGGATGGGGCAGTTGACGCTTGGTCATTAATTACGGGTTGGGTAGGGGTTGGGAAGGGGTGAGGATGGGAAAATGTTGGGGGAGGAAGGGTAGTGTAGGGTAAGTAAGTACAGTCACTTATACAAAATCGTGGACCGGTACGATTTTCGTTATGCAATTACTATCTTGGTTGATTATTGGCTGGGACTTGCTTTACAATCAATGGTATATGTAGGTTCGTAATTGATGTATAGAAAATCATATTCGTAAATCCGTTTGTAGAGATATACTTCCATAATTATAAAAAAGGTGAGGTCCATGAATTGTTATGAGTGATGGTACGTTGAGGAAGATGCTGCCGACAATAAAACAAACAATACACAAAAACACGGAGGAGAAGGGTGGGACAATGGGACATTTATACAAAGTTTATAGGAATGTGAAGGGGTGAGTGGCCAGGTTTTATTAATAGGTCATTTTATACAACGAAAGGAAGCGGAGACATGAAGGGTGGACAAATGATTGGACAAGCCGATTGGCGGCTTTCTCCCTGCTGTATATGTAGTAAAGACGCATGACAAATGCGTCTTTACACCCACGCGGACAATGACGCAACATGGTTGTCATAATTTGCCTTGCTGGAGCCAATGTCACGTATGGCTGACTGTATACGACTGCTGGCGTAAGCCCGTGGCACCCGACGAAAACACACAACACCCGGAAACAACCGAACCATTGCTCATCGATGAAACACGGTCGTTATATACCCAGCACCCTACCATACTCTTGTCCTTACATTCACGTTATGTCACTATACAATATAAATATATAATTAACACATTTTGCATGCCTCATTTTTATATGTATAATGCATGCGCCAGTGGCCGTAGTTTCCATGTGTGAGAAAGTGAGAGAGAGAGAGAGCGAGCGAGAGAGAGCGAGCGAGAGAGAGAGAGAGAGAGAGCGAGAGGGAAAGAAAGAGAGATGGGGGGGGGACTAACCTTGTTCGTTTCCTCATCATCAGGTGTGACCAGGTGCAACTTTAACCTCATGACACAGGGACAAGTACCTTAATTCTACACTTTTGGTAATGCACGATATTGGCGAAAATTAGGGCACGGTGTGAATAAAGCTGTGTCAAAATATCGTACTAATCCAAATTTGTGTTAATAAGTTATTCCCGAAAAAACATGTAACACGGCCTCTGAAACCCATAGTAGGTTGCTCTATACGATAAATTATATTAATATATACGATAAATTCATATATACTACACAAGACTATGGCAATATTGCTTAATAGCAAATTAGGCCTTTTATAACTTAACTTATTTACAATCTTATAATATACGATCTACTCGTCCTACGTCGTGCTGTAGGAGCGATCGTGACGTCACAGAGACATACGAGATCACAAAAGAGTCATATTCTATCGTATTTATACGATACACTCCCCCCACAAAAAAAGACCTGAACCCCACCTGTAACCTAAAGATGCCCAGAGGCTATCTTCTGACGCCACAAGTCGACGGCGCCAGCAGCAGCGCGTCTGGGACGCGTCCCGGTCCGAGAATGATCACCATCAGAAGGAGGTGAGTCGTTCCTTTGAGAATCCTCGGACCCAGCAATAACAGGTGGAGCATCCGATTGCAATGCGGAATAGAGCTCCAAAGCGTACAAGCGTGCGATAGGACGAACAGTAGTTCCAGTGGCTGTCTTCAATAGCGCCACCAGCTCTACAGAGTCTGCCCCCTTGTATACCTCCAATACGCGGCCTAATTTCCAGTATAAACGAGGACTATCTTCTTTAATTAAAACAACTTCACCAACTTTAGGTGCCGTTGGTCGACCAGAGGGAGTAACACTCCTTTCCCTCAATGCTAGCAGATATTCACTAATCCACCGTTTCCTAAAATCCTCTATTATCCTGGATATATACTGGTATCTCTTAGACACCGCTACCTCAGAGTACAATGAGGGATCCTCTAACTCTACTATGGATTGGTAATCAGATGGAAACGCAGTCAATGGTCTCCCATATAGCAAGTAAGCTGGCGTTAATGGTAGTGGTTCTTGCAGGTCGGTGTACACATATGTAAGCGGGCGATCATTCACGACTGCCTCTATCTCTGTGAGGACTGTCGTCAACTCACTCTTCTTTAACCCTTATTTAGCGGGGTCGGACTTAAGTCCGATACGAGAAAATTGGACTAAATGGCAGGGTCGGACTTAAGTCCGTGGGCGTATTCCCGCCCTAATTTTGGTGGAAAGCGAAACTTGGTGGTCAGGCGGTGTACTACAAGGGCCCACCCACACATCCCCACTGCGTGACCGTGACTAAGTGACCCTCAAGCAGCCATAATGGAAGGTCAAGATTTGCCCGTGTTCGATTCGGTGGCCGCCAATCCCTAGTGCGTCGCGCCACCCTACTAACCACGCCCGGCTCACCACCCAGAAACTAGATATCATGCTGAACTCTTCAGAACTTTCTAATAAGCTGTTGGATGAAACCGTCGAAGGTCTGGGTGAGAGTTTGGTAGGGTGGGTGACTCGGAAGACGAAAATAACCCGATCATAGGCTTTCACCCCAAGCATAATTTGCGTGGGGTGGATGTTGTGGTTGATATTGGACAGACCCTTGAGCAAATTGGAGACGTTCCTGACGAAGAACATACTGGTGTGGGTGTTGATAAGTACAATTTATATTTTATAATTGCTTGAAAATGTGATTGCAAGCATTTTATCACCTTACGAGCGGCTGGTGGAGTATATTTCACTGTGCTGCCCAGCGGGGTTTTTTTTTAACCCTAAATTGGGGTTGTTCCGTGCTCTTTTTCATGCATAAACAAGACCCAGAGCGTAATACAAGTATGTATCCTGAAAGTGCGTAAATTGAGCTTTCCAATGACACCCGAACCATCCTTTTACGATCACTGGTTGTCTTTCAACGATCGTAAAACACGAGTGAAAAAACCCTAAAATACGGTAATTTCCTTATAGAATTCCCTGTGTGGCGAGCGGTCTTGAGGTAATTTATGCTCCTAATCACCGCTCCGCTCTCTCTCAGAGCACATTTCGTCCTCAAAATTGCACTCTACAAGAAATTTCCTTTGCATTTATAGCGTATTATTTGCAGGCGTTCGGTAAATTTCTTACGGTAATACAAACAACCAAAGATTGAATATTTGTGCTTGGCATTATATGATTGTGGAGAACAGATGTAGGCCTACCGTATATATTATGTTTTCATATATTATATGATACATGTGTAAAATTTTTATATTATCACTACTCTCTCTCTCTCTCTCTCTGTCTCACTCTCTTTGTTTGTACTCCTGTGTACTCTCTTTGTCTAATGTAGGCCAGGGCACGCCCCTAACTAATCTCTTCCCTCCCAGGGGAAATCACACCTAGCAGATGTTTTTGACCTCCCCTCTCTCTCTGTCTGTCTTCCTCTCTGGGTCTACCTATACTGCATGTGACATTGAAATTGCTTGAGAGTTTGATTGCAAGCATTTTATAGCGTATTATTTGCAGGCGTTCGGTAAATTTCTCACGATAACCAGGGTGTATGGTACATTTCTCACGATAATACAAGCAACAACGAAGCTTGGCGAAGATTGTGGTCTACAATATACCTTTTTATAATTGCATGTGACCTTGTAATTGCTTGAAAGTTTGATTGCAAGCATTTTGTAGCGTATTATTTTCAGGCGTTCAATAAATTTGATAAATATATCAAAATAAGTCCTGTGGGACTATGAAATAGCTATTATTGGACAAGGACAATATTTTGTTCATCCCTCCACTGGAACATCAACAACAATGTCAACAACGTATCGCCGTCGGCAATCGTAAGATTCAGAGTCGTAAAGATTCCAGGACGAGCTCAATAGAAAATGAATGAAATGAATGAGTGTGCAGTACTGCCAATACGTATAGCGACTTCCGCTAGATCTAGATACCTTTACTTCGATCTAGCAGCAATGACTTACACTAGCGGTTTTGTTTTGAAATTTCAGAACAATTTCGAAGTGATATTATATGGATTTTGCCAATTCATATTTCTAGTGGTATTTATCATGTCTTACATCTAACAATATATGCTAGCGGATTTAATTTCAATTGGTAACCCTCCCGCTCTAGTCGGCTCCAAGAAAATCGATAATGGTGGCACTTTAGTAAACAGGTGATAAACAAAACCGCATGCGGATCGGTTTGGTGTATCGGTATTATGGTAAGTTGGCTACCTACTATTGTTTATACGATATAGTAAGTAATGATAAGTAAATTATTATATATTATATATAAAACAAAAACAAAATTCATGCAAAGCAAGCGAAACAGAGAGAGAGAGAGAGAGAGAGAATGCAGAAACTGAACTGAAGAAAGAGTGAAAAAGATATAATCATACAGAAATATTACAAGCAAATAAATGAAATAGAGGGATTAGTTAGAGAAAATAATAATGAGAAATACATAATACGGATGAGGAAGAGGGAAAGCGAGCGAGCCAGAGAGAGAGAGAGAGAGCGAGAGAGACAGGAGGAGTGAGAGAGATTAGAGAAAATAGAGAGATTGCAAGCATTTTATAGCGTATTATTTGCAGGCGTTCAGTAGATTTCTTACGGTAATACAAACAATGAAAGATTGAATATTTGTGCTTGGCATTATATGATTGTGGGGAACAGATGTAGGCCTACCGTATATATTATTTTTTCATATATATATGATACATATGTAACATTGTTATATTATCACGACACTCTCTCTCTCTTGTCTCTTCCTCTCTGGGTCGGTTACCTATAGCCTACATTTATAATTGCATGTGACCTTGAAATTGCTTGAGAGTTTGATTGCAAGCATTTTATAGCGTATTATTTGCAGGCGTTCAGTAAATTTCTTACGGTAATACAAACAACCAAACCACGAAAGATTGAATATTTGTGCTGCACATCCCTCATACGAAATACCATTCCCACCGTATAGAGAGAATACAGAAACTGAACTGAAGACAGCGTGAAAAAGATATAATAATACAGAAATATTACAAGCAAATAAATGAAATAGAGGGATTAGTTAGAGAAAATAATAATGAGAAATACATATACGGATGAGGAATAGAGAAAGGGAGCACAAGAGAGGGAAAGCGAGCGAGCCAGAGAGACAGACAGACAGGAGGAGTGAGAGAGATTAGAGAAAATAATAATGAGAATTACATATACGGATGAGGAAGAGAGAGAGTGAAAGCGAGCAAGCCAGAGAGAGAGAGGGAAAGTGCGAGAGAGAGAGAAAGAGAAACAGACAGACAGACAGGAGAGAGAGAGAGAGAGAGAGAGAGAGAGAGAGAGAATACAGAGAATACAGAAATAAGAGAACAATAAGACCGATTACCGAAGGAATAATAGACGCGCGAGAGACCAAGTCAGGCCAAAGCGAACGCAACCAAACGCGCCCGGGAAATAGACCAAAAAGTACCTCCTCTTCCTCACCTCTTCCCACCTACACACTCATTCATAACATCCATTCATAGACTTATATGGGGAGACGAAGAGTTGCTCTTTCCAAATGATCATTTCGTTCGCATTGGAGCCATAGTAACGGCGCTAGGGTGAGTGAAATTGAGCGAATATTTCGGGATTATGCCCGCTGAGCGGTACAGTGTAAAATACCTGACCACCTGCTAAATAAGGGTTAATAGAGCACGTCCTACAACCGCTCTGAGTCCTGACTTTACTATGCCGACACACCGTTCCCACATTCCACCAAACCAAGGTGCCTTAACTGGAATGAACCTCCATTCGCACTTCTTCTCTCCCAAAAAAGTGATGATAGTAGGATCACTACTCATATCCTTTAGATATTTTGATGCTTGGACATAAGTGGGAGCATTGTCGCTAAGAATGAGTTGAGGGAATGAACGACGGGCACAAAACCGTCTGAACGCCAGCATAAATTCTTCGCTAGACATATTATCACATAGTTCTAGGTGTACCGCTCGAGACGTCGCACAGGTAAACAATAATATATAAGCCTTCTCATGCTCCCTCGTCTTCAATGCCCCTGTGTAATCTAATCCTACCGCTTGGAAAGGTTCTACGTGCTTTACACGGCATTCAGGTAGATGTGGAGCTGGTCCAGTTGCATATGGTTTACCCTTTAGTCTCTGGCATATTACACACTTTCTCACTACGCGTCGAGATACTTGTCAAACTCTGGGTATCCACCAGGTGAGACGTAAATTTGATATAATATGACATACCCCGTAGTGTTTTACTTCCCTATGTGCACGTATGATCAATAGATCAGTAACGTGATGTCTTGTTGGCATAAGTATAGGGCGGTTTGTGCCGTCTGGTACACCCGACCACTTCAGGCGACCCTCACACCTGATGAGGCCATTGTCTAGGTGCAACCTTAGTTAACGCACTATATTAGGCATTAATGTCTTATTCGAGCTTTTCAAGGATTCTAATTCATTGGAAAAGGTTTCTACTTGAACCCATTTGATCATGCTGTAAGGTGCTAGCATATACATGTGACTTTGGTGTACCGCACCTCTAGTGTCCGGCAGTGCAACTATGGGTATAGAAGGCCACACCCGTAGTTCAATCAATCTTAGGGGCTCTGGCCGGGGAGTGATCCCCACACAAGTCAAGTGCAATACGGCTAAGCCACACTGGCTCCCATACTAATTACCCATCCCTATATAAAATCATGGAGTGTATGCAAATGTATGTGTCCAACTGTACATACTAATGAAACATGTCACTGTAAACTTATGTCTTCACAAAACGTAGGTATATTTATGGTTTCGATCTTTACCTATATTACGAAAATGAAACAAAACGAAAGGATTCCCGGGAACAATGATACTGTTGCTCGGTAAATGGTAATACAACAAAATACTAATAATTTGGGAACATAAGGATACACTTTCACTCAATACTGTTCATGCTGTCGGATTTTTCAACTTAACATTCGTTGCATTAAAATTATGTTTCAATCCAACATATTTTAAGAGAGTAGTGGAGAGACATACTGTAGATGGAAGAGAACAGTAATATTACATGGGAACACACATTTATATAAGCAAATATATTACATACTCACAATTATAATTAAGTCATGGAACATTAATAGTTTGCCTGTGTCTGTGAGTTAATTCGATTTTACTGTAAACAATTTCCACAAATCCCACGCCCAAAGTTGAAAATAATCGCGCAAAAACTATTATATAGTAATGTTCCAACCCATATTATGGACATAATTGTAAAGATAATTTCTAGATATCACGAACCTGGGACTAATACGGACAAAGACCAAACTAAAAAGGAAAATCGAGCCGAAATAAAACTCAATTTTGTCAATAAAGGTATATAAATGATAAACATTGGAAAGATATTTCACGATAAGAATATCAAAGATTCTTTTCCACTAGAGATAACTGAAAATCCCATGATTGTATATAAGTATACCAAGCCAGTGAGAAATAATATTGTAAATTATAGACAAACCGTACAGGATGCTGTGTTTGAACAATGGTTGAGAGATGAAGACAAGTGTGACTGTGATAATTCGCCTTTCAAGAATGAACACCACAAACATGTAATCACCGGCGACCTTGGTATAGTAGAAAATGTTAAGCTGAGAAATCTATTGAAAAAGGGACCGAACTATAGGGAACCTAGGACTCTAAACTGGCAAGTCGTCAAGAAGGAAATATTTACCGGACTGCCTAACTTCATTCTTCAAGAAAGCGAGAAGAGAGGATTACTAGCAGCGTACTTCAGCGAGTGGAAAGCTAAGGTTATAGAAGCTGTCAAATAAAGAATACAGGCATTAAAACAAAGATATCCATATTATAGACCTTCTAAAAGTGTACTGAATGACGAACTGGCTACTTGTGAGCTTAAAAGGTTACAGGACAAGTATGTAATTACAGTAGTTGATAAAGCTAATAAAAATTATGCCTTGATATGCAAATGGTTTTATATGAAAATGTTGTACAGAGAGACAGGAATTATTGCTGAAACAAGTAACACTTACGTGAACACTAATGAACGTGAACAGGACATTATACATCGCCAGACTAATGTTCTCAGTTCCGCCAACATCATAACGCCAACTAAAGATCATAAGTTTCCGTTCATGTATTGGATTCCAAAATTTCACAAAGATTCTGTAAAAGCTAGATTTATTGTCTCCTCGTCCATTTGTACTACTAAGCAATTAGCTTTTTGTATAAGTAAATCACTGAAGTTGATAATGAAAGGACCAAAGAGATATTGCACTGTAATTGAAGAGTTCACCGGTACAAGTAGATGGTGGGTAGTTGAAAATAATCAACCAGTACTAGACGTGATCAAGCAAATAAATGATAAACAACAAGCTAAACAATTTGTAACTTATGATTTTAGTACTTTATATACAAACATTCCTCATGATAAACTTATACTAGCCCTGGCAAATATAGTGAATAAATGTTTTGCAAATTCGAAAATGAAATACATTACAATAAACAATTATGAAGCTTTTTGGAGTAATGCATTGTCTAAAAAATATACAGCATTAAGCAAAACCTCCCTTATGAATAGCATAACATTCTTGACAGATAACACGTTTTTCATATGTGGTGATTTCATATGTAAGCAAAATATAGGCATTCCAATGGGAACAAACCCAGGGCCAGATTTTGCTAATCTATTTCTTCATTATTACGAGTTCTTTTATATGCAAGATAACACTCGTACTAAATATGGAACATGCAAACAAATAAGCAAGTGTTCAAGATATATTGATGATATAATATTTTTCAACATTGGCGATATATTTGATAAAATTAAGACAGACATCTACCCTGTGGAGCTTATTTTAAATAAAGAAAATTGCTCCGATAAGAAAGCTTCATTCCTCGATATACAAATTGAAGTAATTGATAAGAAATTTGTAACAACACTTTATGACAAACGAACTGATTTCCAATTCTATTTAGTTAACTTTCTCCTTCTTTGCGGAAATATCCCCAAAAGACAAAGCTATGGTGTTTTTACTTACCAAATAATACGCTATAGTAGGGTCTGTTCGAAACATGAAGACTTTTTAGAGGCTTGTAAGATCCTTATTAGAAAATTGTTGAAACAAGGATATGAAATATACCTCTTAAAAAGACAATTTAACAAACTACCAATTAGATATTTTAACTACAATAAATTAAAAAATATTATAACAAGTGACATATTTCAAGAAACATCATCTTAGAACTGCTGGAGATGATATGAGTAAATTTGTGAAGAGCATCTCAGCTAATAATGACGTCATTGAATTTACCACACACTGCATCTACTGAATGTCGACGTATTATTACCAGAATGTTGATGCCAAGGAGATGGGCTGATCCTGTCAGAGCGTCCCCTGCCTCCCAGAGTTCAACCTCACTTTATCTCATGCTAAACATGTTTCAATACTTTTTGACGTAGTTAATGGATTTCTTCTTCGATATCCAACAAGAAAATGTGACTTCCCCAATTTAAACTAACTGATTTTGTCTACTCTACTTCTGACTACAAATTGACTTCCCAAATTTATCAACCCCCTGATTTTGACTATTTCATTAGTACTATACTACTTTTTCTTTTAGGGCAAACACTCTACACCAGGTATTATAGAGATAGCCGGTTTGCCACAGTTATAACAGAAAACCGATTACGGCGGATGGCTGTGGCCTGAAGAAGTCCATCTGCCTCTCTATTTTGCCTTGGGGTGGGTGTTTGACTGTCTCTATATTTTTCATATATATATATTAACACTTAAAGAGCGGGGCCCGACTTAAGTCCGTATCTAAAAAGCAGCAAGTTAGGAGCATTATTAAGGCTTTTAAAGGATTAAAATCGAGTGCAAATGGCCAGGAGCGCAGCAGGCCACACGGCCGACACCCAGGGCTTACCACCGCCCACTGACTCCCGCTCCCTCTGTTCTCGAGACGCCGGCAGTGTAGCCAGCAATGAGTGTAGCTGGAAAAAATATGCCGCTATACGCTAAACTCCCATGTTGGTGGTACCACTGCATCAAAACGACGAGTGCTACGTAGCTCATTCTGGTCTCATTTTGAAGCTTGTAGTGCCTAGTTTTTTGGCTGAATACATTTCTTTTCATGCAGATACTTGATTGATCATTCAGGAGGGCCTGAATATGCCCAAAATAGCCCAAAACCCCCCGCTAGACGAGGGTTAATTGCAACTCTTCTCACATGTGTGTGTGTGTGTGTTTGTGTTAAACAGGTGGATGGGGTGACAAACCTCATTGGGACAGTTAACGAGCATATCTGCGATACTAACAAATAGTAAACTTATACATTTACAGCGAATGAAGATTTGCCCCCTCCCCACCCACCATTCTCTCTCTCTCTCTCTCTCTCTCTCTCTCTCCATATCACACCCATCTATTGCCTCCGCTTACGTTAACAACTCTCTCAGCATTTCCCAACCAATTGGCTGTCCCTATCTACCTGTTTGACAGTCTCTCAGACTTCTTGACATTGAAATATTGTCTTCCTATTTAATGACATTGTGACCTATTTATAGTTTTAACCGTGAAATTATTATCTAAAATGTTTTATATATAATAATAATAATAATAATAATAATAATTAAAGTTGCAAGCAACATTAGCAGGGTTGCACGCAGGGTATTGTGTTGGATACAAGGGCCGTGTCACATATATCAAAATATCATGTATCTTATAGGGCATGGAGAAAGTACAGAAGGAATATAGTGTAGCCATTTTGGCTATGGCCACTTGGACCATTAAGGAGTTTGACCATTTTGGTTAAAGCTATTAATCCTGTACGAGTAGGCATAATTGCCCGAAATTTTCTTAATTCCCTGCTCATTTTCATGCATAAGCAAAAGCCAGAGCGTAATACAATTATGTATTCATGAAAGTACGGTAATAGCTTTCAAATTACTCCTGAATCATCCCTGTATGACGTCTGGTTTTCTTGTAACGATCTAGCAAACGAAGGGCAAAATTGCTAAAAATTACCAAATCCAATATGCGAAATCGCTAAAAATTACCAATTATTTTTTGTTTTCGCTGTGTGTGACGCTGCACATAAGTGAGCTCTCTCTCACACAAACCTCAGTGTCGTGGCAAGGCCTGTAGGCTCCGGTTGACGTCCATCCGTGCTGCTTGCAAAAGCTGGCCTGGCTCACAGGCTACAAAATAGCCGGAAAATCGTCTCCGTCATATGAGGGGCCCCGCGGGAATTTGGTTAAGAAGTGTGGCTGTTTTTATTACAGTGCACCCCCAGTAAATGCACCTATATGGGCTGCAAAATGCGCCGCATTTACGGAATCCGCATATTGTGGAGTTAATAATCAATGGGAATAAATGCTTATGGTCAGACAGCCCCTCCGAACTAACCCCATTTTAGCCTACCATACACCCGATAACCCACCCAATAACCATTTCTGAAAGAAAGATACACTTTACATTAGAAATATCAAATAAAACAACAAATATAACACCATTTACCTTAGATAGAGGACTGCTGGTCAAGTGGCTGTACCAAAGATGTAGTGTTTGGGGGCAAAAACATTACCTTAACATTGGGATGAATGCGTTACCGCTCCCAACCCGCCATCTATCGGCCGCATTTTCGGTAGGTGACACTCGGTAATATGGCGGAAAGTAAGTATTTCCCCTTGAATCAAAACGGCCAAACCGCATATACAGAATTTCGAGCCGCATTTACAGAGTCCTTAACTCCTTCAGATATATTGTTCCAGTAAGTCCACGGAGGCGGGCGCCCGTTATCATTGCCACTGCACCACACAACTGTCAAAACCACACTGCTGGCCGGTAGAATTGTCGGAGGAACCTGGGGTTGCCACCAACCGACAGATCTTCATCTAACTTACCGGACTTACTGAGCTCCATATGACGCTAGAGCGTCATATGGACTTATTGGAGAGGCATGTAGATAAGTCCATATGACGCGATCGCGTCATATGGGATTTTTGGTCATAAGTTCCATATGACGCGATCGCGTCATATGAGTCGCAAGGAGTTAAAATATATTATTTCTGATTAGCCACCGCATATAGGGAATCCGCATTTACTGAAAGCACATTTAGTGGGGGAGCACTGTATTTGATAGGGCCACCATAAGGGCAAAGAAGTGTGTGGCCTTTTTTCTGTACAGAAGCTTGGCCTTTTTTTTTTTTTTAGGAGTTAAGGGATGAGGTCACAAGGAACCTATTTACCCTGGCATAGACCTATTTTACTGTTAGGCGATCAGAACAGAGGCAAGGGGTGTGAGGAGATTGCCCAACTATCTCCACCAGCCGAGAATCGAACTCGGTCCTCCCGGTTAGAAACCGAGCGCTCTAACAATGTCGCTACTGGTCACCCCCGCCTTTTTGGTTGGAGCTTTTTAGGAATGTGACCTTTATGGTTAGCCATGGAGAAACTACAGAGGTACAAATTATTATAAGCAATCTCATGCTAAAAATATCTTATATATTTTTGTTTAGCTTTAATTGGCATTCCTCTTCCTCTATGTATCTAGCAATTTAACCCCCTCAAACTCCTTATGACGCGATGGTGTGGTAATTACCCCGGGCCAAAAGCTCTAAAAAACTATCAAGTCATAACTCAAGCGCGCTTGAAATACGCAGGCGTTTCGTTCGTGGTCACCCATTCGGGGATCAAGGTGTCCGGGAATATATACCGGTATAGATAAATTCATTTTTGGGGCTATTTCTTCCATTTTATTTATCCTGTTAAAGTGCTTGATTGATTTTTGTGCTAATGTAGTTAGTATTTGGTGTAATTTTACATAATTCAGCTAAATCTGAAGAGCACATGCGATTTATTTATGCATGTTCAGTAAGTATTGCTGGGGAAAGAGTTAACGTATTCATCTTTTGGGGTATTTGTTCTATGTTTTTTTATCCTGTCTCTGTGATTGATTGATAGTTGTACTAATGTAGTTGGTATTTGGTATAATTTTACATATTTTAGATAAATGAGAAGAGCACATGCAATTTATTTGGGCATTTTCAGTCAGTATTGCTGGGGAAACGGTTAACATACAGTATTCATCATAAGAAGGGAAGAGGATGAGTAGCTCAGATCTTTGCCCTGAAATGTGTTGTGGAGAAATATCTGGAGAAGGGACAAAAGTTGTATGCTGCCTTCATGGACTTGGAGAAGGCCTATGACAGAGTTGATAGAGAAGGTATGTAGAAAGTACTTGGAATATACGGAGCAGATAGCAAGTTGCTGAAAGCAGTGAAAAGCATAGAGGCATTCTTTTCATGGTCAGGATTGGCATCAATTCTCTGAACTTCCCCCAGCCACACCTAATTCTAGCAACAGTGGCAGCCTCGGCCCCACCACCGGCAGAGATGGTATCTCCTAGGTAACAAAAATTGTTCACCAGCTCCAAAGACTCATTTCCAAAATTGCTCTTTGAAAGGGGTGCAACCACAGACTGTGAGGTGAGGTTGAATGGCTATGGAGAATGTCAGCTCATTTAAATATTTGGGCAGTGTGTTGAGTAAAGATGTGAGTATGGATGAAGAAGTGCGGGAGAGGGTGCAACAGGGGAAGAGGGTTGTTGGAACGCTGAACGCAGTAAGAAGAAATAGGGTGGTCAGCATGGAAGTAAAGAAGTCCTTGCATGACAGTGTGGTAATCCCGACAATGACTTATGGGAGCAAAGCATGGACGTTGTTGGAGAGATTCAAACCAAGAGTGAAAGGGATGGAAATTAGTTACTCGAGAAGTGTGTGCGGAGGTACATGGAGGGATAGACAGACAAATGAGGAAGTACGAGAGAGGTGTGGTGTGAATGTACTGGAAAGTGCGAAAAAGAACACCTTGAGATGGTTCGGCCATATAGAATGTATGGGAGGCGAGAGAATGACTAAGAGAGTGTACGAGTGAGGTGGAAGGACAGAGGGAGAAATAAACCGAGAGAGAGGTGGAAGGATGGAGTTAAGAAGTATATGCGTGAAAGCGGTGCTGGATGGGAGGGGTGTCGATTAACTGGGGGACAGAGGTGCATAGGGGTGTTTCGTTCGTGGCCAATCCTTCTGGGATCAAGGCGTCCGTCAATAGATAGATAGATAAATTCATCTTTAGGGCTATTTCTTACATTTTATTTATCCTGTTAGTGTACTTTATTAATTTTTGTGCTAATGTAGTTGGCAATTGGTGTAATTTTACATATTTCAGATAAAGGATGTCAACAGAATAACAAATGATGAGCTGAGGAGACGTTTAGGTATAAAGAGTATTAGTGAGGAGATGCGTACAAGTAAACTGGGATGGTATGGACATGTGGAGAGAATGGATGAACAATATTGGGTGAAAAGATGCAGATTTGCGATTGTGGAGGGAGCTGCACCAAGGGGTGGACCGAGGAAGACCTGGGATCGAACTATACGTGTCGGTCTCGAATCCCAAAACTTGACAAGTGAAGCATCCCTTAACAGGGTTGCCTGGAACGCCGCCATTAGGACAAGAGTTTGAAACTGCACATCTGTGTGGAGCACTCAGTCTTAAAATGTTATGTATGTATGTATGTATGTATAATCTGAAGAGCACATGCAATCTATTTAGGCATTTTCAGTCAGTATTGCTGGGTAAAGGGTTAACATATTAATCTTTTGGAGTATTTCTTCCATTTATTTATCCTCTTAGTGTGTTTTATTGATTTCGGTGCTACTGTAGTTGGTATTTGGTGTAATTTTACATATTTTAGATAAATCTGAAGCGGACATGCAATATATTTGGGCATTTTCAGTCAGTATTGCTGGGGAAATGGTTAGCATACTGTAGTCATCTTAGGAAGGGAAGAGGATGTGTAGCTCAGATTTTTGCCCTGAAATGTGTTGTGGAGAAATATCTGGAGAAGCGACAAAAGTTGTATGCTGCATTTATGAACTTGGAGAAGGCCTCTGACAGAATTGATAGAGAAGGTATGTGGAAAATACCGGTACTGAGAATATACGGAGTAGATGGCAAGTTGCTGAAAGCAGTGAAGAGCATGTATGAGGGTGCAAAGGTGTCAGTATGTGTGGATAATTAACAGAGCGATTTCTTTGATCTGAATGATGGGTTAAAGCAAGGGTGTGTGTGTGATGTCCCCATTGTTGTTCAATATATACCGGTACAGTATATGGATGGAGTCATGAAAGAATTACAAGGAAGAGCAGCGGATGTTGGTGTACCGCTGATAAGGGAAGGAAATGAGTGAAAGTTGCCTGAACAGTGCAATACTACTGTTTGCTGACAATACAGTTCTGATGAGCGATAGTGAATGGGAGTTGCAGGGTCAGGTAAATATGTTTGGAACAGTGTGTGAAAAACGGAATCTGGAGGCAAATGCTAGGAAGAGCAATGTTATGGTCTTTGAATGGGGTGCAACCATAGAGTGTCAGGTGAGGTTGAACGGCTATGAAGAATGTCAGCTCATTCAAGTATTTGGGAAGTGTGTTGAGTAAGGATGTGAGTAGGCCTATGGATGAAGAAGTGCGGGAGAGAGTGCAACAGGGGAAGAGCGTTGTAGGAATTCTGAAAGCAGTAAGAAGAAATAGGGTGGTCAGCATGGAAGTAAAGAAGTCCTTGCATGACAGTGTGGTAATCCCGACATTGACTTATGGGAGGGAAACATGGACGTTTCTGACTGGGATTGATCATTAATAATCATCGGTTATGCTAGTTGGAAAATTTGTGGGGTAGAATGTAGAGTTCGGGCGTACCGCCAGCCTTGTTTACACTACACGGAGTGGCGGCGGACGCTTACCATCATGTTCCCGTCTATTTTTTTTTTTTTTTTTTTTCTATATTCAAACTATTCCCTCTCGGGCATTGACTGCTTTTGGATACAATAATATGTTGAGGGGGGGGCACCCCCCCATGACATATTGTCATCATCATATAATTATATTGCCAGCAGGAGGCAAATAACCGAAAAAAACGCCTTAAAAATAGACGCGAATTTAACCACGGCGATCGACATATGTAAACATGACGGCGGCGGTGTCGGCGTCGGACGCTTGCGATAATGTTCCCGTCTATTTTGAATGCCATTGGATACAATATTATGTTGAGGGGGGGCTTTGCCCCCCCTCACCACCCCATGACATATCATCATCATATATATTGCCAGTAGAAGGCAAACAACCAACAAAAATCGCCGTCAAAATAGACACGAACTTACCGCGATCGACCTATGTAAACATGACGACCGTACGTCCGGACTCTACAGTACATCCATCCCAATTAGTGTATTATTTATACCTTAACTTCAGCATATTGTTCTACTTTACCATGCCTACACCCAGGCAGTGCTAGCTAAACCTAACTTTTCAAAATATGCTTAGCATATTTCTATTTTTTATTTTTAGGCTATAGCCTATAGGTACCGGTAATATATTTTGGGAAAGATGTATATCCGGGCGTACAGTCGTCATGTTTACGTTGTGTTCTGGTGGTTATGTTTCTGTCTATTTTAACTTTTTTCTCTGTAATTAGCCCCCTGCTGGCAATATAGGATACTGGTATATGATAATGACAATAAGTCATGGGGGGCGGCTGGTACATGTCATATTTGTAACATATTATGTGGTACCAACATTGTAAAATGCTAACTGAATAAATATTATTATTATTATAATTAGCGTAAACAAGGAGGGCGATACGCCCGAATACTACATCCTTACCTATGTTTTTTTAAAGAATTTCTTCCATTTTTGTTGACTGCGTAGGATACAGTAATAGGCCTCAACCCCCCATGACTTATTGTTTTCATCATATATATTGCCAGCAGGGGGCAAATAACTGAAAAAATAGCCATTAAAATAGACTGGAACTTAACCGCGAGCGATCGACCTATGTAAACATGACGACCATACGCTCTGATACTACATCCTTTGGGATGGATGTAGTTCCGGGATTACGGTCGTCATGTTTCCATGGGGCGATCGCCGCGGTTAACTTCGCGTCTATTTTGACGGCGATTTTTTTCGGTTATTTGCCCCCTGCTGGCAATATGTCATGGGGGGGAATGAGGGGGAGAAAGCCCCCCTCAACATATTATTGTATCCAATGGCATTCAAAATAGACGGGAACTTTATTGCAAACGTCCGACACCTCCCCCGCCGCCGCCATGTTTACATTTGTCGATCGCCGTGGTTAAGTTCCACGGCTGGTAACAAAACAATTTACCCAACACCTGGCCGTGGGATACAATAACTACCGTATTTTGAAAAGTTAGGACTTGAGGTGTTGTGGGTAAAAAATATTCCTCTCGGCCTACAGTATTTTGAAAAGTTTGGCCTAAGTCTGGCATTTTGGCTTGACTAGAACTGCCAAAGTGTAGGCATAGTAAAGTGTGGTACTTTGGTTTGGCTAGCTCTGCCTAGGAGTAGGCATGGTAAAGTAGAACAATATACTGTAGTTAAGGTATAAATAATACACTAATTTCCCAAGTAGCCTAACTGATGATTATCAATGATCAATCCCATTCATAAATCCGGTAAGAGTTGTGTTAGCGGGCGTACCGTCCGCTTTGCTTACATAAGCCTAGGCACGCTTGCAGTTACATTCTCGTCTAATTTGACTGCTATTATTTGGCCCTGTTGGCAATATGTAATGATGATAATGACAATAAGTCATGGGGGGCGGCTGGTACATGTCATATTTGTAACATATTATGTGGTACCAACATTGTAAAATGCTAACTGAATAAATATTATTATTATTATAATTAGCGTAAACAAGGAGGGCGATACGCCCGAATACTACATCCTTACCTATGTTTTTTTAAAGAATTTCTTCCATTTTTGTTGACTGCGTAGGATACAGTAATAGGCCTCAACCCCCCATGACTTATTGTTTTCATCATATATATTGCCAGCAGGGGGCAAATAACTGAAAAAATAGCCATTAAAATAGACTGGAACTTAACCGCGAGCGATCGACCTATGTAAACATGACGACCATACGCCCGGATACTACATCTTTCGGGATGGATGTAGATTCCGGGCGTACGGTTGTCATGTTTACATAGGGCGATCGCCGCGGTTAACTTCGCGTCTATTTTGACGGCGATTTTTTTCGGTTATTTGCCCCCTGCTGGCAATATGTCATGGGGGGGAATGAGGGGGAGAAAGCCCCCCTCAACATATTATTGTATCCAATGGCATTCAAAATAGACGGGAACTTTATTGCAAACGTCCGACACCTCCCCCGCCGCCGCCATGTTTACATTTGTCGATCGCCGTGGTTAAGTTCCACGGCTGGTAACAAAACAATTTACCCAACACCTGGCCGTGGGATACAATAACTACCGTATTTTGAAAAGTTAGGACTTGAGGTGTTGTGGGTAAAAAATATTCCTCTCGGCCTACAGTATTTTGAAAAGTTTGGCCTAAGTCTGGCATTTTGGCTTGACTAGAACTGCCAAAGTGTAGGCATAGTAAAGTGTGGTACTTTGGTTTGGCTAGCTCTGCCTAGGAGTAGGCATGGTAAAGTAGAACAATATACTGTAGTTAAGGTATAAATAATACACTAATTTCCCAAGTAGCCTAACTGATGATTATCAATGATCAATCCCATTCATAAATCCGGTAAGAGTTGTGTTAGCGGGCGTACCGTCCGCTTTGCTTACATAAGCCTAGGCACGCTTGCAGTTACATTCTCGTCTAATTTGACTGCTATTATTTGGCCCTGTTGGCAATATGTAATGATGATGATGACAATAAGTCATGGGGGGTGAGGGGGCAAAGCAACCCTCAACCCTTTTTTATGTCCCACGGCCAGGTGTTGGGTAAATTGATTTGTTACCGGTCGTGGGATACAATAATGGGTTGAGGGGGGCTCTGCCTCCCTCACTCCCCATGACTTATTGTCATCATCATATATATTACCAGCAGGGGCAAATATCAGCAGTCAAATTAGACGTGAAAGTAACTGCGAGCATGCGACTATGTTAACAAAGCGGACAGTATGCCCGCAAACACAACTCTTGCCTTCCTTTCTTCTCTTACTCAATTACTGAAGCCCTTCACACTTAGTGGGATTGGCTTAACAGCTCTTTATGACACACTAAGTAATTATTGAGGCAATAGGCCTATACATGTTAATATGTGCTTAACACACCATTAGGCATCTACTAAAAAAGGATGATAAATGTTGTATTCATAGGCCTAGGCCTAATGTCTTATCATTCTTATGGCAGGCCTAATTAAGCTGGGACTTGGAGGCATCGCACACCACTATCCAACTCACAGTAATGGAGGAGATACCAACAACAGCAGCAAGTATAAAAGTAACTTCATACAATTGCAGAGGACTCCCCAAAACAAAGAGGAATCTCCTGTTGCGACCTGACATCATATCTACATTAAGGACCAGTGACATAGTCTGCCTTCAGGAAACCTGGTACACAAAACAGGACTTAGGTAATTTGAACATATTAGATAAAGATTTCCATGGGTACGGGGTCTCCACTACGGACACACGTGATGGTATTGTGGCAGTTCACCCCCCAGGGGGAGTTGCAATAATGTGGAGATCGTGCCTAGATAGTGTAATTAAAACCATTGAGACAAATTTAAGCTGGTGTGCGGGAATACACCTGGAAGTGGGACACAGAAAATTTGCAATATTTTGTGTTTACTTACCGTATCAGTGTGCAGAAAATTAAGAACTTTATTTGAAAAGTTAGGGGAGCTTGGTGGCCTAATTTCTGAATTAGAGATAACGTGTTACTCAGTGGTAGGTGATTGGGATGCTACCCCTCACGAGTTGGGTGGTTCCATGTTTGCTAAACATATGTTAAGGTTTTGTGAGGAGCAAGGTTTAATTTTGTCCCCCAAAAACCTGCTTCCAGAAAATAGCTATACATATGTTAGTGAAGCATGGGAGACCAGGTCGTGGCTTGATCATGCAATCTCTAGCTCTGACTTTCATGACTCTATCTCAGAAATGGCCATAAGATACGACATTACGGATGACGACCACATACCTATAGAATTAACAATCCAAATTAATAAGGCACCGGAAATAACAGAAGCTAGCAATAGCATCAAGGCAAAAGTTCCATGGAATGCAATCTCAAATGAAGAGTGCCAAATGTACTGTGATAAAACCAAAGACTTAATAAATAGGGTGCAATATGATGGTAATGGTGTAGCACAATGCAGGGATCCAAGATGTAGTGATGCACAACACAGAAAGGACATTAATAAATATTACAATAGTATAATAGATTCTTTATCAAAAGCGGGGTAAAGTATTTTTAATAGCCATAAATATAAGTCCTCATTCAGTAAGCCAGGTTGGCAAGACTGTGTGGCTGACCTGTATCAGGCCTCCAGAGATGCTAGGCCTCATTGGCTTGAAGTAGGTCAGCCCAGACAGGGGTCTATATTTGAACTTCACAAAAGAGCAAAGGCTAGGACCAAATATGCCATTAGATTTATTAAGCAAAATGAAAACCAATTAAGGAAGGAAGCCCTTGCAAAGAGTCTGGCAGAAAAGGATACTAACTGTTTTTGGAAGGACATCAGATCCATGCAAAATTGTAACACACCATTACCTGTCAGTGTTGAGGGGGTTACGGGTGAAGAGAACATTGCTGACTTATGGAAAACTCATTTTAAGGAACTACTTAAGAGTGTAAACCAAAGGTCTACTAATGGTGCAATTCAATATGTGAAAGATAGTAATTATGAAGACATTAAAGTGACTGAAAGTGATCTTGAGAATGCCATAAGAAAACTTAACCTAAACAAAGCTTGTGGGCTGGATGGTATATATGCATAACATCTTAAATATGCAGATAAGTTGTTAATAGATAAACTTAGTTCTTGCATCACCAGTCTATTTACGCATGGTGTCCTGCCGGAGTCTATGATATCCGTAATACTTGTTCCTGTCATTAAAGATAAATCAGGTAAAATTACAGCTAAAGACAACTACAGCCCAGTAGCACTTGCTAGTGTGGTGAGTAAGGTAGTTGAAATGATAATGCTAGAAAGAATGTCTGCATATATTGTCACCAGCAGCAATCAGTTTGGCTTTAAGAAAAATCACGGCACAGACCAATGCATATATGTGCTGAATTATTATTATTATTATATGAGATGCCGAAGTCTCCAACCAGGGTGCAGAAACACCATCAAGATCAATCCACACAAAACACCCGGAGGCACTGGAGAGAGACTATGGCAACTTAGGAAAAAATAAAACATACACTGTATACTGTACTGTACATATACACATATTAAAGACAGATAACATATCATGCAGTGGAGGATATCAAGCTTAAATATAATACAATAAAATAGAATAAAATAAGTTTAAAAATTAGAATTAATGCTGCAAAAAAGCATTAACTCTAGACTTAAAAATGGAGATATTAGCTGAATTGACTAGCTCATTTGGCAACTTATTCCACAAGTCAACCATGGCCGGCACAAAACACCGTGAAAACTGTGTAGTAGAAAAATTAACACGGCTCATGGCAAGATAATTAAGATTGCTTGTGAATCTAGTTGCACGAGCCCGGACATAGGGCCCAGGCAGAACCCCATGTAAGGGATGCTGAGGGTTGTTAAAAACTTTAAATAAAAGACTAAGGGCACCAACTTTACGTCGATGACACAGATCAAGCGACAAATTAGGTAGAATAAAACTGATGGAATTTAGCGACCTGTCAAGCAACTTGAGATGGCAGTCAGCTGCTGACAACCAGACAGGTGAGCAGTACTCGAAATGTGGCAAAATAAAAGCATAAAAAGACTTGATAACTGTGGCGTCACAAGCAAATGTTTTATAAACCTTGCGAAGCAGACCAATTTTTTGGGAAATGGAAGAGGAGAAAGAACGAATATGCTTTTCAAAAGTAAGTTTGGGATCAAGAGTAGCTCCTAACAAACGCAGAGTATCCACATTCTCAATTTGCTCGCCAAAAACTTGTAGATAAGGATGGGGAGGATCCAAGGTACGAGATCTGCTGATGATAATGGAGTGTGTTTTACTAGCATTAAGTTTCATGCCCCAAAGTTTACACCATGATGTAATTTTTGCTAAATCCCTATTCAGAGCAGTAGCAATTACGTGTCGATCTATTGGTGATGCAATTGACGCATATAAAGTTGTATCATCAGCATAGGAGATTAGTTTATTTTCAAGCTCGGAACACAGGTCAGCAGTAAAAATAATAAAAAGCAAAGGCCCAAGGACACTGCCTTGTGGAACACCAGAAACAACAGTAACAGAAGGGGAATGACACCCATCAATGACCACAGACTGAGATCTTTTCGTCAAAAAATCTTCAAAGATCCTTAAAAAATTGCCACCAATACCAATGAGCTGTAACTTAAACAGAAGTGCTTTATGGTTGACTAAATCAAAAGCAGAACTAAAGTCAATAGCCACGACGCGAGACTCATGTCCCTGGTCCAATGAAGATTGCAAGTCATGGGTGAGTGTCAGAAGTGCATCACATGTACCCAGTCCCTTACGAAAACCAAACTGTGAGTTTGGTATCAAATTATGACTATTACATTAAGAGGAAAGGTGTCTGGACAAAAGCCTCTCATAGAGCTTGGATAGGATAGGTGTAATGGAGATAGGGCGATAGTCAGTGATTGATACATACAACAAACTAAATAGCTCAATTTTCTCTTGTTTTCTTGATGCAAGTAAGGCTTTTGATAGGGTGTGTCACAAAACCTTATTTGAAAAATTAGTTAACAGGGGAGTGCCTAGCTATATTGTTAGGATACTTATTTTCTGGTATGCTAATCAAAAAATGTGTGTAAGATTGGGCAACATCCTGTCAGGCTCTTTTGCCGTAACCAATGGTGTTAGGCAGGGGGGGGATATTGTCTCCGTATCTTTTCAACGTCTACATGGATGATCTTAGTCTGGAGCTGAACAAGACTCGCACTGGGTGCTGTATTGGCAGCACCATTGTAAATCATCTCATGTATGCTGATGACCTAGCCTTAATTGCGCCCTCTGGAGCAGGACTGGATAAATTATTAAGAGTATGTGAAAAATTTGGAATCGAACATTCAGTCAAATTTAATCCTATAAAGAGCAATATCATAATATTTAAATCTAACCTTCTATTGAAATCAAAGCTACCTAAATTCCATTTGTTATGAAGAAATTATAGAAGAAGTAAGTAAAGTAAAGTATCTAGGACACTATATTTCAAGTGATCGCTCAGATGATGAGGATATGGGTCGTCAGCGAAGGCAACTTTACATGCAGGGAAATTCAATATTAAGAAATTTCATATGTGCACATGGGATACAAAAATAACATTGTTCAACTCCTACTGCTCACCAATGTATACAGCACAACTATGGTGGAACTATAAGAAAATGACAGTGAATAGACTAAGTATCTCATATCACAATATCATGAAAATGTTTCTGGGGCTCTCAAAATATGAGAGTACAAGTACGCTATGTGCCTATATGAACTTACACTGTTACCAATCACTCATTAGAAAGCTAACATATACATTCATTCAGCGCCTTAACACTTCTGAGAACAGTATCATTAACATGCTACAAACTCCAAGCATAGTGTACACCTCTAGGATCCAGGCACACTGGAGGAAGTTGCTCTATATTTAACCTTAAGTAATGTTTTCAGGTCTGCTACTCTACATAATTAGCATACCGGTACTGAACCTCATACTGCAGTACAGTACCGATATTCCTATACTGTACTGTAGCAACATACTGTACCGGAAGCTATATGATGTGAGGCATGGTACTGTACACAATTAGGACAGTGGTTTTGGTAACACAGTAGTTTGATGACCACTGTTTTTGGTTGAGGCAGTGCTGTGAACTACATGAGAGCAAGCTGGGTATTATTTAATTTCTTTTTATTTTATGTAGCCTATATATATTTATGTTACTGTAAGGTATATATGGACCCCAGTATGGTCCCCTCTGTACTGTGTAAGTCTTAAATAAAGTATTATTATTATTATTATTATTAAGCTGAGAGTAGCCTAATTATGCCAGCCAAAACCAAATGTAGGCTAGGCCTAATTGATGCACAAATTTGTGCGGTGAAAACACATACTGTTATAGTCTATTCGCTGTTAGTAGGCGAGAAATCATGACCTCTAACCTCTGTATCTCAAAAAGGGCTAGAGCAAATTGGCTGAAAATTTCCACATCTAGGCTATTCCTTGACTGACTCTTCCCAAATGGAAGACATATTAGCTTGATCACTCTAGTTGTTTTTTAGGTACAGAGGTTATAGGTCATGATTTCTTGCCTACTTACATCGAATAGACTAGGCCTATTGTAGATTGGTAAAATATTTGGGGATGGATGTAGTGATCGGGCGTACGGTCGTCATGTTGTGCGCTCGCAGTTACGTTCCCGTCTATTTCGACGCTAAATTTTCCGTTATTTGCCCCCTGTCATTACTACATGAATACTAGGTTAGGTTAAGTTAGGTTGTTTGGTTAGGCTAATGTATTTTTATATCCAAAGGCAGTCAAAATAGACGGGAACATGATGGGAAAGGTCCGACGCCACTACGCGTAGTGTAAACAAGGCTGGCGGTACGCCCGCACTTAACATTCATGCCAATATTTGCTTAATAGGCTATGTTGGCTGTGCAATTGTCTCTATTGGACTATTTTTACATAATTAGGCCTAAAACAGCCTGAGCCTATTCCCAACCCCCAAACAGTATCCCATGTTAAGCCCTAGGCTAGGCCTGGGTCTAATCTCACTCTCAATCAAAATTCGAACTGATAAATTCGTACCTACCGGTAGCCTAGGCTAGGCCTATATTTTTGTGAATAGATATAGACAATGGTTTAAAGGAAAGACCATCCTATATTATGTTCAAATAATATGTAATAGCACTGTGTATGGTTGTATTAAATTTAAATAGTGATAGATGTGTATATTAATGTGATAAATATTCCGAAGTTAGCATACGTTCAGAAAATTATAGTGCAACACTGTTGCCAGATACTAAACAACCCCTTTATCATTATATCATAATGCATTTTACTCATTTGCATAATTTCAAATACCTTGGACATTAACCCTTAACCAACGGCGCACGACATCTGCCGAGTTAAATAAATTTGGACTATGTGGCGGTGCACGACAGCTGTCGAGTGCCATTTTCAGCACGTAATGTTGCTGAGAGAGAGCTGAGCGGTGGGACGAGCGTAGTAACCTTATGACCGCTCCCCACGACCACCGTGGACATACTGAACTGTATTCTACCTTCCTCCCCCTCTTCTCACTCGCTACACAGGGAATTATGTACGGAAATTACCTTATTTTAGGTTTTTTGCACTCGTGTTGCACGATCGTTGCAAGAGAACCAGTGGTCGTACAAGGATGGTTCGGGTGTCATTGGAAAGCTATGTTTACGCCCTTTCAGGGATAGATACTTGTTTTATGCTCTGGGTCTTGTTTATGCATGAAAATGAGCACGGAAACAACCCTATTTAGGGTAAAAAAAAAATGCTGGGCGGCACAGTGTAAAATACCCTACCACCTGCTCTTTGTGTGTTAATATAATATTTTCCTATCTTTTTTGTAGTGATATTTGTATGATTTAGTGGTGTCTGTCTAGGGTTATAATGCATTGTGAAAGTTACCTCCGAGTCTCTGACTTGGTACCAGTTCGGTATGGGCCGGCATAAGTAACCCTGCTTTCTTTGAGTACTACACGGCAAGAGTACCTGCCTGACCTTTGCTGAGTGAGGACCTGTCCCTAGTGACTCCCAGTGAATTATCTTTGCCCATAGTGTGGTGATAGTGTTAACGCTTTCTTAAAATGGCTGGTGTTGACGAGATTGCTACCTCCTCTCATATTCTCCAGCTTTGTCTTGCTTTGCAAGAAAGGCTGGATAATGTGGAGAGAGAGGTGCAGTCTCTCAAAGACGAGAATTTGGCCTTAAAGCTGACTTTGGCTGACAAGAAAAGTGAGGATATTGCAACTGCTGTTAGGGATCATGATGCTCCCTGGACAGTTGTTCCAACAAGTGCAACAACCTGCAAATGTCTACGGCGGCCAGTTGCCCTCAGCAACAAGTTCATCACCTTGGATGACGAATGTGATGGTGACGCTGCGAGTGCTTCCTTCGGCGAGGAAACCAGGAGAAAGGTAAGTAAGTTGCCTCCAAACACAGGGAATGCTGTGACTGCTGCCCCCCCAGGAGTACCTTCAACTGCTGCCCCAGGAGTTCCTGCCGCTGCCGCAGCTGCTACCAAGTCATCGACAAGGAGAGGCAAGTCCTTCTCAATTGTTGGGGACTCCATGGTCAGACACTTAGCTAGGTCCACCTGTACTGATATTAGGAAGCTTTTCTGTCTGCCTGGTGCCGGGGTTGGGAAGGTGTTAGAGGAAATTGATTACATCATGAAAGATATTGGAGATAGCCCCATTATCTGTCTCAGTACAGGGAGCAATGATGTTGGTAAAGGTAGGACGGAAGTACTGCTTCGGCAGTACAGGGAGGTGTTATATAAAGTTAGGAGGAAGGGAGGCATACCTGTAGTACACAGTATCTTGCCACGGAGAGGGGTCAGCAAGGAATGGTCATCTAGGGCAATTGGTATCAATTGTCGGCTGGAAAAATACTGCAATGCAAATGCAATCCCATTCCTTGATAACTAGACCCGTTTCTATGGTAAAAATCAGTTGTACGCACAGGACGGGGTTCATCTTTCTCGGCTAGGGGTGGCAAATTTAGCTAGGTCAATAGATAGGATTGTCGCGGGGTTTCGCTGAAAGTAAAGCCTGAGAATATGAGTAAGAATAATTGTCTAGATAGGGTAAATTGCCGTACTGGTACATCAGATAGGAATAGAAAATATCAGTCACAGGATTTTAATTGTACTGCTAGTAGAAATATTGAAGGTGTAACAGAAGATGGGAATTCAGTTAGAAATAAAGGTAAATCCGATAACAGTAAAATCAATTTATTGCGATTATATTATACAAACTGTAGGAGTTTATGTAACAAAATGGATGAACTTAGAGCACTTGTTAGCAACGAAAATATAGACATTATAGCACTGACTGAAACATGGATTAATACAGAATAAAGATTTTTTTTAGCAGAATTCCATATACCAGGATATAGTTTGTTTAAACGCGACCGAACAAGTAGGAGGGGCGGCGGAATAGCAGTGTTTGTCAGAAGTTCTTTAAAAAGCTGTATTAAATCAGGTATTAGACTAAATACTGATAACGAAAGTGCTTGGGTAGAGGTTAGCGAAGGTAGTGAGACCATAATTATTGGAGTTATTTATAGACCACCAAATATTAGTAGAAACGAAGGTACAGCTTTATGGCAGGAAGTGAAAATAGCATCAAGGTTTAGCAATGTGTGTATTATGGGGGATTTTAATTTTCCGAATATTGATTGGCAGCATCAAATCGGCGACTCAGATTCAAAAGAGTTTATTGAGGCGGTACAGGATAGTTTTGTATTTCAATTCATAGACTCGCCTACTAGAGGTAATAATATCCTCGATTTAGTTCTCAGTAATAATGAACAAATGATAAATAATGTAGAGATAGGAGACCAACTAGGAAATAGTGATCATAAATCAATTTATTTTAACATACAATGAACAGGAAAGGCTAAAGAGAATATGACACTTATCCCAGATTTAAAAAAAGCCAATTATGGTGGAATAAGAAGAGCCTTAAGAGTCGATCCTATGGTTAAACTATTAAGGGGACCCAGGTGCGCTAATGAACATACTCTCTCTCAGATACCTGTCTTAACTCAGGATAATTTGACAGCTATATTATAATCATTTTATTTCTTCACTCCACAATGCGCAAAATAAATATATCTCCAAAAGAAAATTTAGATCAACACAGAACCAACCTAAATGGATGAATAATAGACCATTAGACCTTCTAGGAAAAAAAGAGAGGAATATATCGACAAATTAAGAAAGGCGAAATTCACCTACTTGCTTACTATCAGAATCTATCAAGAGAGGTTAAAAAAGGTATAAGGACAGACAAAAGAAATTATGAAATCAGGATAGCCAATGATTAAAAAAATAACCCTAAGGCTTTTTACCAGCTATATAAATCTAAAGTTAGAGATAAAATAGGCCCCCTTAAAACTTCGATAGGAGAAATGACAGAAAATTATTTAGAAATGTGCAGTACATTAAATAGTCAGTTTCTATCCGTTTTCACTAATGAAAATTTGGCACAGATTCCAGAAGTCCGTAAGGTATATAGCGATAGTATAGAAAATAGGTTAAGTACGGTTACTATAAGTAGAAATGATGTGCTTAAGGAAATTGACAGACTGAAACCTCAGAAATCGCCTGGTCCCGATGAGGTATATGCTAGAGTATTAAAAGAATGCAGAGATGAGTTAAGTTACCCATTAACATTTCTTTTTTAACAATTCATTAGAAACAGGTATAGTTCCAGAAGCTTGGAAGCTTGCAAATGTAGTTCCGATTTTCAAAAAAGGTGATACATCAATAGCATCCAATTACCGTCCCATTAGTCTCACTTCAATCATAGGAAAGCTACTAGAGTCAATTATTGCTAGGAAAATGAGAAACCACTTAGAAACATTTACCTTAATCAATTCTTCTCAGCATGGATTCACTCAGGGACGTTCTTGCCTTACTAATTTGCTTAGTTTTTTCTCAGAGGTATATGAAGCAGTAGATAATGACAAGTCATATGATATTATATATTTATATTTCAGTAAAGCTTTCGACAGAGTCCCTCATGAGAGATTGATGAGAAAGGTTGAGGCACATTGAATAGGTGGGGCGTTGTTAGGATGGATTAGGTCATGGCTAATTGGTAGGAAGCAGAGAGTCAGCATAAATGGTACTAAGTCAGAATGGGGATCAGTCAAGAGTGGTGTCCCCCAGGGATCTGTATTAGATCCTCTGTTGTTTATTATATAAATAAATAACCTTGATTTAGGTATAACTAGTAGGATAAGTAAATGTGCAGACGATACCAAAATGGGGAGAAAAATTGATTCAGTTAGAGATATAGAGTGTCTGCAAAGGGATCTAGATACCTTACACGAATGGTCAGTACAATGGCAGATGAAGTTTAACATTGACAAATGCAAGGTATTAAAGATAGGGAAGATGCATACAAATTTTAAATATAAACTAGCTAATATGGAATTAGAAAACTCAGGCTGTGAGAAAGATCTAGGTGTGTTTGTTAGCAATGATTTGATGCCTAGAAAACAATGTATAAGGGTTCTTAACAAGGCAAAGAGGATTCTCGGGTTCATATCTAGGAGTGTGAGTAACAGAACTGCTGATGTTATCTTAAAACTTTACTTGTCATTAGTGAGACCCCATATGGATTATGCTGTTCAATTTTGGTGTCCTTATTACAGAATGGACATAGATTCATTGGAGAGAGTACAACGTAGAATGACAAAAATGATCCATAATATTAGAAATCTTCCGTATGAAGAAAGGTTGAAGAAATTAGGCTTACATTCGTTAGAGAGACACAGAGTTAGAGGTGACATGATAGAGGTATTCAAGTGGGTTAGTGGAATTAATAAAGGAGACATGAAAAATGTACTAAAGCTCAGTGATAGCGAAATAACTCGTACAAATGGTTTCAAATTAGATAAATTTCGTTTCAGAAAAGATATAGGCAAATATTGGTTTGGTAACAGAGTTGTAGATGAGTGGAATAGGCTACCAAGTGATATAGTGGGATCAAGAACGATAGGGAGCTTTAAGATAAAATTAGATAGGCATATGGACGAGATGGGTTGGGTGTGAGGGGGATCTACCAGGTGTGGGCCAATCGGCGCTCAGCAGACCCCCGTAATCTTGTGTTAATCTCTGACCGTTTTGGTGGGGTCAGTACTCAAGGTATTAGTGAGAGGGGTCTATAATTGGGCCTTGTAATTGGGGTGGGGTGTGACAGGGATCTGCCTTGTATGGGCCGATCGGCTTTTTGCAGACTCCCATTTTCTTATGTTCTTAAGAGAATCTTTCGGTTCTGTCATTACTGTTCAAGGTTAACAGCAACCACTAAATTCGACATCATGTTCAAATAATATGTATTAGCACTGTCTATGCTTGTATTAGACAAAAATCGTGATAGATTTATATTTTATGTGCATAAATATTATTCAGCTGAATAAACTAAATACCGAAAGTTCACTAGAGTGGATGTTGATATATTTGCTAGATAAGTTTAAAGTAAAATATATGAGGGAGGAGGGAGGTAGGAATGAAGGGCAGGGTAAGTCACACAGGCAATTGCCAAAACTTTAAAGGTCCATATCATTGTTATTAAACTAAGCATTTGGCAAAGGGAGGAATTCTTAAAAACTTTAGCCAATACTCTGCTATTAACCAAAACTAAATTTGAATTATTATTATTTGGTAGGGTAGGTATGTATAGGTAGGTTGGCTAAATAATTGGTGGAATTCGTAGGGACTCGAACTGTTTTGAGAGAGTTAAATACAAAAAAATAATAGATCTGAATAATAAATTAACTATGTTATTAAGCAAAACTGGGGCATGCGAGGAAGCCTATAGACTGTAGACGGTAAACTTTGTGTGGGTAGCGAATACGGTTTTAAAGTCATTTAAAAATAGACAGTTTTCAATGCTGCGGCCAAACTATTCCACCCATTTATATTCTTTTGGTATCAAAACGTTCGGAATCGCGAGCCTCACCCAACTACGCAAACATGGCTTTGATCATCGGCATAGTTTTCAAGATGTGGAATTTAAAGTGGAATTAAAGTTTTTTTCAAGATTGCCGGAAAAAACCCCACGTGCAAAACATTCTCTATAACATTTGCGGAGCATTAGTAGTGGAGTCCATATGCCAAAGCCCAATAATTTCTTATGAATGGGAGAAACGGTATTTAGGCGTCAAATTTTTCGGGAAATCGGCTGCCACGGACCTGTTTGGCTGCCATGCTGGATGTTTAGCATATCAAAAGTTGCCCAAATTAAAAAACGCACATCTTGTGAAAGTTTGATCCCGATCCAAAAAGCGGTTCTGGAGTTATTGCGTCAAAACCGGCGTGTAAAAATAATTTGGATAAATAAGCGGGTTTAATGATTACAATAGGGGTTCCCTGTAGGGGAACCCCTAATAATAATAATCATAATAATGTTCAGGTTACTTATATAGCGTCATTTCTCTCTAGCCCTCGCTCCGAGATTCAATAACGCTCGACCAAAGTGAATTACCTGACTCAAATTACCCATTTCCTTGCTCAAGGGAAACCGTACTGGCTACCAGTGTATGCCAAAAATCTTCATGCCTGAGCGTGGGATTGAACTTGGGTCACCCAGGGTGGGAGTCCGAGACGTTCTCCACTACACTACCGAGCCGGTAATATGTTTCATATATTCTACGGTGTGTCATAAAAGAATACTAAAATAGGGGGTGGCGTAAATGTGGGTCGACAGTCATCCTATATAGTTAAGTTTAGCTATGGCACAATCTTGTAGCACTGTTGAGGCTGGTGTGGTTGCAGATACTACAAGTGCAGGGGAACTTTGTTAAATCTTGTTGAATCACAGTTAGAACTATGACATCATCAGCCAGAGTGATGACATGATGGAATAGTGGGTTAAACAAAATAATTCACACACAATCATGCTTCATGTGTGCAGCTTTAGATTTGGGATCCCTGAATGGGGATTCCAATGTTAATCAAAGGTTAATTTGAGCGTCACATTAAGTAAGGCTTGTCTATATACATAACTTTAATCTTAAGATATTGTGCGCACAGGCAACATAATCCACGACCCAAATATGTAGCCACCGCACACAAACAAGACGAAGAAGCAAGGAAGATTGGAAAATAATATGTACAGAAGTAGAAAGTTACGAGCAGAACGTCACACACAACATAATTTACAGGACATAATAGATGGATAAATTGTGGAACTTGAGCAAAGACTAAGAATCTCCTATAAACTACAACACATACACAATGAAAACAGAGGTATTGCAAGTATAAAAGAACATTCAAAGTATTTGTATTCATATGCCAAGCGGAAGTCTAAAACTACATCAAACATCGGCCCACTAAGGAAAACAGATGGGCCATTCACAGGGGACAAGGAATTGAGTGATCTATTACTTGACATCTGCAGTATGAGACTATCTTCGCGTACTGGAAAATTCGAACCAAAACAAAATCGACCAGATCTGGACGACGAATTCGACCCGTTTTGGTGAACTTGCCCCGCGAGTTCGGCCTCCCCCCCCCCCCTACATAAATTTAGGTTAGGGTTGGTTAGGTTAGATTAGGGTAGGCTAGAATAAGTTAGTTTAGGTTAGGTTAGATTAGGTAAGGTAAGGTAAGGTTAGGTTTGGTTAGGTTAAGTTAGGTTTGGTTACATTAGGTTATTCTCCAGTACTTATTTAGGTACGGGTGTCGGGGGGGGGGGGGGGGGGGGGGGGGGGGCATAAACGGGTCGAACTAACAGCGGGTCGAATTCTACTAGCGGGGCGAACTCGTTTCGGGTCCAAAAGACGTCGGGTCGAATTATTTGCAGGTCGAATTCTCCGGTATTCCAGTGTTCAGTGAGCCTGACGAAACAAAAGCCATTAGAGAACAAAACTAATTTACATTGACAACCCATTACAGTCAACCCACAAATGCTTGATATTGATTTTGGGCCAGACGACATAGCAACGGTTATTGGGAACATGCCAACTCACTAGGGCACTAGGCCCAGACTCGTTGAATTCGATTCAAATAAAGGAATGTAAAGAAAACCTCTCAAAACCCTTGGTTATATTGTTGAGAAGGACAAATTCCATATTATTTGAAAATACAATAACTCCTTCTCTACATAAAGTAGGAAGTAAAACACTAGCCAAAAATGATAGGCCGGTAGCTCTAACGTCCCACATCATTATCCACAGAACACCGGCTGTTTTATAATAAATGTACAACGAGGAACCAGCCACTTGTAATTTTTGTTTTGTTTTTTGTTTTTTTTATAACACATGGGATGGGTTAGAAATGAAAGAAAACCAACATAACACTGCTCACCTAGGTCATTTGGGGGTCCTGGGGGGCGGGGCAAAGTCACATTTAACATGGGGTGATGGGTAGGCAAAATACTGGAAAATCACTCCCGCGCACGATTGCTATATTCATTGTTTCTCCAACCATCATATTAAGGTCAAACTGTAATCTTTATTTTTGTCAGGTATGATTTTAAGAGCATTAAGGGTATGAAACCCAGAGTTCATAGAACAATTAATACAAACAAATATATAATCTAACCAAAACACTCTGGTATCCTGAAAGTCTGGTTGATCAAATCCTAGCCAAAACCGAAACAAAACTTATATAATGTAAGTAATAAAGCTCCCTTTTCAAGAACAAATATCTTAGTTTTACCATATAACAAGGAATTAACACCACTCGCAACTCTCTCAAGAATTTCAATATAAATGTAGTATTCAATTATGAAAACTCCGTCAAGTCTACTTAAAACAAAAAGTAACTACCTTAAAAATTATGCAGGTGGTGTACATAGCATTCCGTGCACCGGATGTAATGACATATACAGTACATAGAACAAACTGGAAACAAATTAGAGGTGAGAGTTAAACAACACCAGCAATCAGTAATGTCAGCTCAAGACCATATTACCAGTCTTGCTAAGGCAGCCTCCCAGAAGCTGGGTGTGCTCAACCGCCTTAGGGGGTTCTTTTCCCCTGCACAGCTTCTTGCTCTGTACAGGGGCATAGTGCGCCCTTGTATTGAGTATTGTTCACATGTGTGGGGAGGTTCCTCTCACACCGCTCTCCTAGACAAAGTTGAAAGGAAGGCCTTTCGTATCATTAACTCCCGTCCACTCACCAACTCTCTGCAATCTCTCTCTCTCCGCCGCAATGTTGCATCTCTCTCGCTATTCTATCGCTACTATAATAATCAGTGTTCCTCAGAGCTATCCCAGTGCACACCACCTCCTTTACGTAGGGCACGTGGTACCCGTCTTGCAACTCAATCCCACCCCTACTCTGTGCAACTCTCCAACCCAAGAGTGAAACATTACTCTCAAACTATTTTCTACTCAACATCTGAGCTCTGGAACTCTCTCCCAGAATCAGTCTTTCCCTCTTCCTATGACTTAAATTGCTTCAAACTCTGTGTGTCCAGGCATTTTGGCTCGAACGTCCCTTGATTTTGGCCCTGTCACTCTTTCAACTATGGGGGAGGCACTCGCTATAGGCAGTTATGCCTTTTGCCTCCCTCAATCACATACCAAAAAAAAAAAAAAAAAAAAAAAAAAAAAATCCAATGGTGTTTAAACGTAAACAAAGACAAGACCATAATATAAATTAGGATGAGGCTATGATGATATACTGGTCAAGCTGCTATTATGAAAGACTGTTTGCCGAGTCCGCCTTGATCAAAGTATATTATATATAGAAACACTATGAATCTAAATGATAGTCTTTACAAAATAGATAACATCCTGCTAAATCTCCTCCTTGGAAATGATAAAATAAAAAGAGCAAGACATATATGTCCAGACCGTAGGTTATAGACTGAAATATCTGGTAGTTTGACCTCTGACCCTTTTGGTGAGGTCAATCCTCATAGTATTAGTGAGTTAGGTATATAATTACTACTGTACACGTGAGGTATGATCATTATGTATCTACTGTTATAATAATTATTATAATTGTATATAATATGTGTGTGTGTATGTACTGTATGTGTATGTGTGTATGTATGTATATGTGTAGGTGGGTGTACTCAGTACTGTATGTATATGTATATATTTGTACAGCTCTATGTATATCTTAATTTTTCATTAGTTACATAAGAGTTAGAAAGGGTTCTGCCTTGTGTGGGCCAATCGGCTCTCTGCAGATTCCCGTTTTCTTATATTTTTATGTATAGATTTGTATTACAGCATTACAGCACATATCGCTGTATCATTACTATTATATATTATTATTAGTTCACTGTGTTTGTGCGTATCAATGTACATTTTCGTATAGACTATTTTGTACACGGTGATACTAAATATTATATTTGTATTGTATTGATTTTCTTAAAGTTCATTGATTTGTATCAAACTAAATATATGATTAGATTATATTGTATTGTTAGGCATATTCCAATGTATAGGCATATCTGTATAAGTACAGTATATGTAATTTGTAAGACATTAATTGTGTATGTAAGAGAAGTATGCTCCTAAAATATTGCAAAATGCAGTAGGATGTCATCACTTTTTCTTTGAATATGCTAGTTAGCATGTCGTATATGATTTAGGACGGGTATTTAAGCCTCACTCTCCTCCTGTTTTTCTTGAAAAGGACTGGAGTTCTCCCAGAGAGGCTACAGTCCTGAAGTTCTTGACTTACAGTGTGCTGACTTAATAATCCGATAGGGTTGATAGCCTCTGAAGTCCTATTATAACTAAACAATTTTTGTTCTTGTATTACCCTGAAGATGTCTTGAGAGAATAGACGAAAGCTTGGTGTGCCATTGTTACATTTTTCCTAGCAAGTTTTACTCTCTCTCTCTTTCTCTCTCTCTCTCTATATATATATATATATACATACAGTATATGATATATATGTATTACACCCTATTATAGATTAACCACTTATAACCTAGTAACCATTTTAGATAATCACATATTTAACTTCACCTTCATAATCCTTATAATAAACTGATCACACTATTATATGTTTATTAATATTGTTCATACTTTCACTTTGTAACCCCGCCTAAGGGGAGCCACCTTGCGAGCGGTGGCGGGGCTTGAAGCGTGGCCGATGATCTCACCTATTTAGGTAGCGACCCTATCTGTCTAGGGTTCTAGTTTCATCGACCTCGTGGACCAAGTGCTCCCCCTTCATCACGGGTAAGAGTGGGGCCTTCCAGTGATGTTGTACTCCTGAGCCCTGTCTTCCTGTTGATGACTTGGCGTATTTTGGATTTTTTTTTTGACTATTCATTGGTTTTGTTGGAGGGAGTTTGTGGGTGGCTCCTGCTCATTCCAGTTGAACTGGGGTCGCATTTGTGGCCCCTTTACGCCAAGCCAGGGAGCTAGGTGTTGTGCCAAACTCGACGGACGGAGGCACCTTCCCGACACCTTTATTCCCTGGCATATACTCTGGCTGGATCCCTGGGGCAATTTTATCTTGTCCCCTAAATGTGGCTCCGTGGTGGGTATGGGACCAGCTGCAGTGAATTAATACCTTTCGTTTTATGGCTTCCAATGTCCCTTTAACTGTTGACGACTCTGGCGATCTTTCGGTTTCTCCTCCTGACCCTCCCCCTTCTCTGGTGGTGACTATGCAGCCTTTCCAGGCAGGCAGGACACAAAGACCTCTGTCAAGTAGGTCCCGTTGTCCTCCGGGAGCTGTTGGGTCCCTTTATGAGCCATGTTTATGAGTTCCCTTTACCAAGTTTGTGGTGGTTCGTGCCCCCGAAGGACAGGATATGCGTCGAAATGATATTTTCAAAACCAACAGAGATATAGTTCGTGCCTGTGGTTCTTCCCCGAAGGTGGTTCCGCAAGCTGATGGTAGCCTCCTAGTTGAGGTAGCGGATGAGGAGCAAAGTGCTCGCCTTCTGTCCACAACATCACTTGCGGGCCAGCCGGTTGGGTGTTCTCCGCATGGTTCCCTCAATCACTCTCGCGGAATGGTTTATGCGAAAGAGCTAGTGATGTATGACGAGGTGCGTCTACAGGAAGAATTTGCTTCGCAACATATCCTCAAAGTCGAACGTATAAAGAAGAGGGTTGATGGTGAGCTTGTCCCCACACCGACCCTAATTCTCACCTTTGACCTCTTAGACCTTCCTGACCTTCTGGTGGCTGCCTGGTACCGCTACAGGGTTAAGCCTTATGTGCCGCAACCACGCCGTTGTTTCCATTGCCAGCGCTTTGGACATATCGGGCGTTCCTGCCGACGACTTGCCCAGGGACTGCCGTCTGTGTGCGTCTCCTGTGGGGGCTCGGTACATGAGGGTATGGACTGCCCGGGTCCGGTATCCTGTGTGAATTGTGGTGGTGGTCACACTGCTTCATCCAAGTCTTGTGATCGATACAGATTTGAACAGGAGGTATTGTCTCTACGTGCGAAAGAGAAACTGAGCTTTGCTGAAGCTAAGGATCGTGTGTCATCTACGTTTGTTCGACCTGGTGTTTCGTTTGCGTCTCTCCTCACAAAGTCCAAGCCTGCTGCGCCTATGCATAATGTTCCTTCTGTGGACTGTCACAAGTCTTCTGCTCCACGAACGGGCCTTTCTTCACGAGTCTCCTCCGATGCCAAACTTACTCCTAGGAAGTCTGCGAATCCTGTGGAACCTCCCTCGCCACCTGTACCCAAGGCTGACGGTCTCTCTGTCATTGTGCGCCCTCCTTCTGTGACGAGCTCTGTGGCAGGTCGTAATTACGATTCTGCAAGTACTGGCGTGGAGATGGAGGTAGAGAATGCCAACCTCAAGCGAGCGAGGAGTAGGGAATCTTTGGAGGAGAGCCCTCCTTCTAAGGTTCAAACGAGCGTGCCTCACAGGAGCTCTGAAAGTGTCCCTCCCTCGGAGTCTCGAGATGATTTGGCATCACCGTTGGTGGCTGATAAAGACAGCCTTTCTGGAGTTCCAGTTCCTGCAACTAGCTCCACTGTGACAGGGGATGCGTCTTCGGACACACACACGGCTTGCTCGCCAGCTCCCTCTGACCCAGCCTCCTGCAAACAGCCTTCGGTTGATTTGATTGTGGACGGTCATAGCCTGGGTGACCCTGTCGTGGCACCTGGTCACTCGTTGAGGGCTCCGGACAAGACAGGTGTGTCTCAGCGGAGGGTCTATGTGCCTCGGTCGCGTACTGCTGCTAGGGCGGATGTGACTGTGGATAGAAATTCCTCCATGCACCGTGACGTTAGATTATCATCATCATCCTCTCGATTGGTTAGACCGGGAAGAAGAGCTTTAAAACCCTTCCCAGCGAAAGTCCTACATAGGTATTTGTACTTTTAATCTTTTATATTTTTAATTAGTATCTCCTTATGGCTACAACAATTTGTCTTCAATGGAATTGTCGTGGTGTATTGGCAAATTGGGAGGAATTACAATTACTTCTCTCCGATCTGAATCCATTGTGTGTCTGTCTTCAGGAGACAATGGTGGGGCTTCGACCATTGCCTTCACCTAAGGGTTATTCAGTCTTTCTTTCCGCTACTCCCCTGGCTGGTGGTCATAGCGGTGGCCATTTTCTGTCGTTCCGATGTCCCATTCACCTCCTTTGCTGTACAGTCTCCCCTTCAGGTTGTAGCTGTTCAGATGCACCTTGAAAGGTGTTTTACCATCTGTTGCCTGTACCTCCCCCCTTCAGTCCCAATATTGCGATCTGATTTAGAGACCATTATCCGACAACTTCAGACTCCTTTTATTGTACTTGGCGATCTTAATGGTCGCCATCCAATATGGGGTGATTCAGTTTACAATCCTCGGGGTGAGCTTCTGGCCTCCCTGGTTGGTGATCTGGATTTGGTTGTCTTGAACGATGGGAGACCAACCCATTTCCATGTTCAGACTGGCACTTTTTCTGTTCTTGACCTCACCATTACTTCTCCTGACTGTGCGCTTGATTTTTCCTGGGACGTTTTGGATGATCTGCATGGTAGTGACCATTATCCAGTGTTGGTCCAGTCCTCTCACTTTACTCCAACTACCCGTTTGCCTCGCTGGTGTCTGGGTAGGGCTGACTGGCCTCTTTTTGAACAACTCTGTGAGTTTGCTTTGACTGTACATGATTTCCCAACTATTGATGATGCCCAACATTATTTTACTACGACTAGGATTAAAGCGGGGCTTCGTTCTATTCCACGGTCTTCGGGTGTATATTCCCGGAGACCTGTGCCGTGGTGGACTGCAGCCTGCTCTTTTGCTCGGGGGGTTTATAAAGCTGCATCTCGTCGATACCATGCGAACCATGTGGTTCTCTTTCTTAAAGTTCAATTTCGCAAAACAAGTGCTCGCTATCGATGGGTTCTGAAAGATGCTTGCCGAAGCTCGTGGAGGTCCTATGTTTCTACGATTACTTCTTCCACTCCTTTGCCTATGGTGTGGAAGAGAATACGCAAGATATCTGGAAAGTTTTCTCCCTCCTCTCCGCCAGTGTTGACGATCCAAGGTAATCTGGTGTCTGCACCTGGTGAAGTAGCCTCTGCCCTAGCTACTCATTTTTGCAAGGTCTCCCAGAGGGATGATGCCAAACCTTGTGCAAGAGCCCAACGTAGCCAAGAGAGACAGGGTCTTTATTTCCGGTCTCATGGCAGTGAAACTTATAATGTTGACTTCAGTATTCGTGAGCTGCGTGCGGCCCTCTCGGGGTGTGGTGACACTGCTCCTGGTCCTGACGACATCCCATATGCCATGCTTCGTCATCTCCCGAATACCTCCTTGGTGTTTTTATTAGACTTGTTTAATAGGATTTGGGGAGAGGTTACTCTACCTGCCAGCTGGAAGTTGGGCATTGTCCTTCCTATTCCTAAGCCTGGAAAGGATCATAGAAATGTTTCTAATTACCGCCCAATTTGTTTAACGTCGTGTGTATGCAAATTGTTTGAAAAAATGATCAATGTCAGACTTGAGTGGTGTCTGGAGAGGGGCGGCCATCTCTCCCCTTCTCAGAGTGGCTTCCGCAAGCTCCGGTGTACTTCCGACAACCTTATCCGACTTGAATCCTCAATCTGTGAAGCTTTTGCCTCTAAGCATCATCTTGTGGCTGTGTTTTTTGACCTCGAGAAGGCTTATGACACAGCCTGGCGACATGGAGTCCTACGGCAACTTCATGCTTTTGGATTACGTGGTCGCCTACTGGTGTTGCTTGGAGACTTCTTGACTGATCGTGTGTTTCGGGTTCGTGTGGATTCTTCCCTCTCTGCGCCACTGTGCCAGGAGGAAGGTGTCGTTCAGGGTTGTGTCTTAAGTGCATTTTTGTTTGAGGCGGCCGTCAATAGCATTCTAGACGCTGTGCCTGCTGGGGTTTCCTCGTCCCTATATGTGGATGACTTGGCTATCTGGTTTTCTGGTTCCGGCATGTCTGCTATTGAGAGACGTATGCAACTTGCGTTGGACAGGATTTCTGCATGGGCTGATTCCAAAGGCTTTCGGTTTTCCCCATCAAAGACTGTGGCTATGCACTTTTGCAGGATTCGAGGGGTGCACCCAGACCCTGATCTAATGCTCGGTGGCAGGAGACTCGGTTGTGTGGCAGAGACAAAGTTCTTGGGTCTCACGTTTGATTGCCGTTTGACTTGGGTTCCACACTTGACGATTCTAAAGGCATCGTGTATGAAGGCTTTGAATCTGTTAAGGGTTCTGTCACACACCTCTTGGGGTGCTGATCGCAGAACACTCCTGCATTTGTTTCAGGCATTTGTCACATCCAAGCTGTCGTATGGCTGTGAGGTCTACTCCTCTGCCACAGACTCCAGACTTAAGTCTCTAGATGCTGTTCATCATGCTGGACTCCGTCTTGCAACTGGAGCTTTTCGGTCATCTCCGATTCCCAGCTTGCTGGTGGAGGCTGGTGTACCTCCTTTAGATTTACTGCGTCAATCTGTGGTTGTACGTTGTTGGTTTCGGATTCGGCGCCTTCCAGACTCTCTTGTTTGTACCTGTGTCTCTGGTAATTTTTTTTGTTTTTCATATTATGGTTAACATCCTCGAATGCCTCATCCTTTTGGCTATAGAGTTCGTGAAGTTATGAAGGAGCTTAATCTGTCGACGGTTCCTGTGAGTCCCGTGCAAATTTCAAGGATTGCCCCCTGGGTCCTGACTGAACCATCATTCTGCAGGTATTTTACAGGTTCAAAGGATTCCGTCACTCCTCAGTCTCTTCTTAATTTGTTTTTGGAACATTTTTCCAGTCATAATAGTTCTGTGCCTGTGTATACTGATGGCTCTAAATCTGCCTCCGGTGTTGGTTTTGGTGTTGTGTTTCTGACTTCAGCCGTGGAGGTAGTCTTCCTTTAGCTGCCTCGGTTTTTACTGCGGAATTGTCTGCTATTATTTTAGCTCTGAAATTAGTGTTTGTTCACCGCAACAATCATTTTACTATTTTTAGTGATTCTCAAGGGGCTCTCATGGCTCTGGAATCTTTTAATTCTTCCCATCCTATAGTTTTAGCAATTTTAGAGTGGCTGTTTCTCATTCATCGTCGAGGGAAAAAGAGTGGATTTTTGTTGGGTCCCTGCGCATATTGGTGTCAAAGGTAATGAAAGGGTGGATGCTTTGGCTAAAGCTGCAGCTTTGAGACCTTCAAACGTAAATTATCCTCTGCCTGCCTCAGATCTACGTACTCCTTTCATGTTTGCTGTTCGTGCTTGTTGGCAGGCACGGTGGGATTGTGTTCCTATTAATAAGCTCAGGGAAGTTACCAAATTAGTCTCGCCAAGAGCTTGCCCTACCTTTCCTCGCAAATTGGAAACTGCTTCGGCTCGCCTCCGCATTGGACATACCAGGCTCACACACGGTTTCCTTATGTGTGGAGGTGTACCGCCATTCTGCGATGACTGTCTAGTTCCCCTTACTGTCAGGCACTTGCTGGTTGAGTGTCCCAGTTTGGTTGAATTACGTCAGAGGTTGCTTCTTCGGCATCAGAAGACAGATGGTACTTACTGTCTCTCTTCGGTGCTTGGAGGGGAGGCTGGTTCCCCTGGAGACGATGTGTTTTTATTTTTGAAAAAGGCTGACCTCTTTCAGTTTTTATGAAGTCATCGATTTTACTCTTGATATCTAATTTTACACATGTTGTTTTACGATTTTAGTTTTCTGCAAATATGTTAGCTTGTTCGGCGCCATATGACCTTGTTGTTGCGGTGCCATGATTTCTATCAATAAATTCAAAATTCAAATACACTTTGTAAACACTTTCTGTAAAAAACTTCTACCCCTTAGACTTCACAGAATGTGAAGTTCTTGTTACAAAACCCAGTTCCACCCATCTCCTATTTGCTGACATTAGCAAATCCCCTAAGCTACTGCCTATTGCTCTCAGTAGGAGCTAGGCAAGACTCTCACTCCAGCCAGGGCTCTGAAACAAGGAAGGTTACACACTCTTACCTCTCCTGCTTCACCCTCTCCCAGCACTCTTAAGACTCATTGAAGCCAAGTCAATATTGTACTCTAAACCTAACCCATAGACGTAATAATAGGCAATCCCCTTTACCTCTATTAGTCTAAGTCTCGAGACTGAGATTATAACCCACACTAACCCCTTCATAACCAGTTAGGTGTATATCTAAGCTGTATCTTATATCTCAATATATTAATATATAATTTATGAGTTTTTCTTTACTCCCTTGATAATATTTATGCACAAGATATATCCCCTGGATTATATACCGGTATATAATTATACAGTATACTGTATATATATAAAGTATATATTCTATATATATATATACTGTATAATTATATATATATATACTGAATATCCACAGTGAAGAATTAAGGAAAAAAAAACACAGAGTCCCTGAATATGTAATATACGAAAGCGCTTGGGACTCAGTGTTTATTTTCCTTAATTCTTCCCTGTGGATATTCAGCATTATATAAGTTCACGTGTTGCTGTGTCTGTCTTGCGTATATATATATATATATATATATATATATATATATATACTGTATATATATATATATATATATATATATATATATATATATATCTATGTATATATTATATCTATGTATATAATAGATAGATAGATAGATATAGATAGATAGATATACAGATAATTAATAAGAATACCAGCGTACAGAGAACACTATTTTACAGCTGACGTTTCGGAATGAACCTTTTTCCATCAATATCTTCCTTTGCTCATGACACACAACTAAGTATGCTAGTAAATACACAGGAAGACATGAGCCGGCTGCAGGAGGACATCAATGTGGTGTTCCAGTGGATCAGGAAAAATAACAAATACCAATTAATACGATACAGAGATGATAATATCGTTACAGAGAACACAGATTACATAACAAAATTCAACCATTTAATAGAATGTAAAGACAGTGTGAAAGACCTTGGGGTGATAATGTCTGAAAATATGGGATTCAAAGAACATTTACCAGGTCAAAGTTACAGCTGCGAAACGGCTAACAGGTTGGATTCTACGTACATTTCAAACTCGCAGTTAATTTCCTGTATGATAACGCTACCGAGGCTAGAATACTGCAACGTATTAACATACCCATACAAAGTAGGTGAAATATATGAATTAGAGAGTGTACAAAGGAACTTCACCTCACACATACACTCAGTAAAACAGTTACACTATTTGGAGCGTCTAAAATCACTAAAGCTGTATTCTTTGCATCGTAGAAGGGAACGTTACTTAATAAAATATACATGGAAAATTGCAGAGGGTTTAGTACTGAATCTATATACCCCGATAGTCATGAAGTTCAGTCATAGGAGAGGTTGGGAATGCGATATCCCCAGGATGAAAAATCCGGGTGCTATGGGAGTGCTGCGAGAGGGTTGGTCATCAAATAGAGAACCACGTCTCTTACAAAAACTCCCGCGGCGAGTAACAGACATGAGGGGCATCTCGATAGACAGCTTCAAGAGAGCCCTCGATGTTGAACTGTAAAAAGTGCCAGACGAGCCCATCTTGGCAGGAGAGCGCTCCACCTCTTTGAACAGTCTGCTGCATCAATTTTCAAACCACAAAGAAAGGCGGTGCGCTCCTCGGTGCCACTAGCAGAGTGGCGAACTTCACATAGGTGAATTAACATAATTAGGTATTCCTTATCACACTGTGGTGAAGTTGATTAAATAATGGACTCTCATTCTGACTTTCCGTGGTTCGAGTACAAATCATATCTATCTATCTATCTATCTTAAATGTGGTGTGTGTGTGCGTCACATGCATCCCTCTGAACTAATTAAAACGAATTCCTCTAGGGACTCGGATCAGAGAGGAATTTCAGGAAGGAAGATAAATTGATTAGAAGTCTGGGTGTTGAGATAACAGCTGAAGGGAGAAGGGGAATGTATTGGTAATCTAGGACAGAGAGAGAGAGAGAGTGTGTCTGTGTGTATGTACAGTATAGCCGAGTGATATGTAGATAAAGTTGGAGCTGATTTTAACACAATGAGTTACAGGAAGGAAAACAAATGTATTTAAAAAAGTTTACTCCAATAATGAAATTACCTATCCTCCTTCAATTATTGAATGTATATTAATGTTTCTCTTTGTTCGCTTTCTTTTGCTTCGAATGAGGATTCTGATGACTGATTGACCTGGTTTTTTTTCGTATTCCTTCTAGGGGATCGTCACAGATGGACTGTGGATAAAAACTGTTCATTGTGTTGCCGTATTTGTTTAGATAAAGAGATAAATTATTGCAGAATCTGAGCAAGTATGACTACAGGCGCATGAGGAGGGAATATTTGCTAATTCCTTATGCATATATAATTATCATAATAGAAGTATATTTTTGTTTTATATGTGGATGAGACAAAAGGCAGAGCTGCCTGTGACAAATGCCGCCTTCAGAGTTGAAAGAGTGACAGCCACATTCAGGGAATGTTAATAAGTTTAGGGATTTTTTTTTTTCAGAAACAAGTGTGGTCTATACATAATAATAGTCACTGATCGACGCATTTGTTGTTATTTTAGATGTAATTATGAAATACCCAGTGTTCCTTTTAGCATATAGTAGTGCGGGTAATTTTAAGGGGAAGTATTTTGTTTTAATCCTGGAGCCATTCTCCTTCATGTTTAGCCCAATTAGTTATGAGATGTTTAGATGTTCGCCCCATTAGATTGGTGATTTTAAGACCCTTCGCCCTATCTAGATGTCGATGTTTTCATGGCGAGCGATAGCTAGCCTATAATTTAGGAGGAATCAGCCTTCGCCAAGATATTTTTCTACCGAAAAATTTACAATTTTATCTCGATTGGAGGTCTTGGGGGTATTTTATTCAAGTTTGATAGAGGTCGAAGGAGCTAACTAAAATAATTACATGTGCCTGTAGTTATGTAAACCCAACAAATGAATAAAATTACGTCCCCTTAACCCTTTGAGTACCAGCGACGCGTGCTATATATTCTAGCTATATTTTGACGATAGTATACAGTTTGGAAGGATCTGTGGTAGTTAAAAGGGTTGGTTGAGATATACTGAAGCCTTATTGTTGCTAGAGGTCCTTCCTACGCTGAATTAAATCATCTAACAGTAGCCAGAATATGATAAGAAAGACGCTCCTGGTACTGAACGGGTTAAAGACACTATAATGTCAGTAAGTGATATACGTCTAACTCAAAGTTGATGTAAATAGTTCAAGGCCGCTAAAATGGGGTATCCCACTGTGCGACTTTTCGATGGCGAATGCCGTGCGACAAAGTTTGTTTTCTATGTCCGTAAATTCGCGGCGAATAGGGGTTTTTCAGAAGCGAATGAAAGCAAATGAAGGCGAAAAAGGCGAATTTTCTCGATTGCAGTGCGACAGAAGTACGACCACAGTGCGAATGTGGCGAGTTTTTTATCTCAATTGCGCGACAATTGAGGGCGATTCATGGCGAATGTGGCGAACGATGATGGCGAAAGTAGCGAATACACGGCGATTGTCCTTCGAATGTTGGACGATGTGATGAGATAACACCGCGGAGGTTGTGCGACTTATGGCGAATGCCTGACGACTATCGAAGGTACATTCTCCCTTGATCCCACCTGCAACTGCAGATGATTAGGTACTGTCATTGGAGAGGATGATTAGGTGTGGGTATAAATAGGGTGGCGGAGCTCTGGCCTCCAACAGTGTTTAACATCAGCTCTACCGTACCACACAACCGAACGGCAGCGCCATGGATCTACTACGTACAACCTCCAATGTTCCCCTACGCTTGGCTCTGGCACTGGAGCTTGAACATGCAGAGATCGAGTTGCTTGCGGCCCTCATCAAAAGAAGGCAAGCAAGGAAGCAGAAGAGGAAATTAGAACGGAGGAGGAGGTGGCATGTCTGACCTATGCTTTTACGTCGTGAAGAGTATGGGGTGTATCACAAATTGATGGTGGAGTTGGCAGAGGAGGATAGTGCTAAGTACAAAAACTTTATGAGGATGCCCGTCGTTATGTTCAGGGAGCTGCTACGTTGTGTCGGGCCAAGGATTGCCAAGCAGGACACTACCTTTCGTGCAAGTATCGAACCAGGTTTGCGGCTGGCTAAAACGCTGCGATTCCTGGCCTCGGCAAACACATACAGTATACGAGCCTCTTTTATGCCTTTAGAGATGCACCAAACACCATCTCCAAGATTGTCCCTGAGTGTGCAATGCAATAATGTTGGAGTTGATGGTCTGCCCAAAGACACCTGCTCAGTGGAAGGCAGTGGCAGACCAATTTGCTCTCCACTGGGACTTCCCACCCACCTGCGGTTCCCTGGATGGCAAACACATTGCCATCAAATGTCCTGCCAACGGGGGCTCCAAATTCTACAACTTCAAGAAGTTCCACTCGATAGTCCTGATGGCCTTATCCGATGCCAACTATCGATTTCTTTATGTTGATGTTGGAGCCCACGGGCCTTCATCTGATGATAGTGTGTTCCTGGACACCCCACTGCGTACTGCACTCGAGGAGGGCCGTGCGGGACTCCCAGAAGCTGAACCTCTACCTGGTGGGGATCAGCCTGTCCCGTACTTCATCGTCAGGGACGACGCTTTTGGGCTCAGGACCTGGCTGATGAAACCCTTCCCTCACCGCAAAATGACGAAGGAAGAGCGAATCTTCAATTACCGCCTTTCAAGAGCTCGCCGAGTGGTTGAGAATGCTTTCGGGATTATGGCAAACAGGTAAATAAGTCAAGTCATTAGTATTGATGTATGTGTCTGAATGTCTGCATAATAATATATTATTATATTACCACTCATATAAAATGTTGGTTGTCACCTGCGGATTTGTGTCATTAATTTTTTTGGTTTGACCGTATTCATGTTTATTATTACGTACTCATTTAATCTAAGGATTAAAATACGGAAAAACAAATCGAAAATAAAGACAATAAAAGGAAATCTGATAAGAATAAAAGTGATAAACGAACGAACACCCCAAATATAAGTGAAAGTAGAATCGGTAAGGCTGGAGGTACTGTAGGTAGGAAGAAACAATGACATTTAAGTATGGGTTAAAGGTTGAAGCCCAGGACACTTTATCAGTATTGTGCTTTTATAATATTATTTATAATATTATTATTCTCCTGGGTGACCTAGATGTGTGTGAATTTGTGTTTTATCTGTGTTTGTTCGTTGTTTTATGTTTTATGTTTTCCCTGTTCTTGCTCTGTATTGAGTGGGCCACCCCCAAGGAAAAAATAAGTAAAATAATAATAATAATAATAATAATAATAAAATAGAATACAATAGAAAATAAAAATAAAAATTGAAAAAATGGGGATTGGGCCTGAGCATATAGACAGATAGATATTATATATATATATATATATATATATATATATAGATATATATATATAGAGATATATATATATTTATTTTGTGTTAAGCCCATGAATATTCTGGGGGCCATACAAAATCTCTGAGTCATCCGAATCTGGACCTCGTGCTGCCAGTTGAGTAGCCCTGCCCTAGAGGGACTTAATCCGACTGGGGTGAGTGTAGGTAATTAATCCGACTGGGGTGAGTGTAGGCAACTACCTCGTGCAGTTGCCTGCAATGACCCTATGGTCAACAGACTAATTAAATTAAATTATCTCCTGTCCACATCTCACTGTCTCCCCCCCCCCCCCCTCCCTGGTTCTCTCTCTCTCTCACTCTCTCTCTCTCTCTAGTAGTGATCATCGAAGCAGGAAGTGCCCGTCCTAGCTCCTCCGCCCTCTTCCCCACCGAGCGGCCCGTGCATGCCTTCTCCCTCTCTCTCACTCTCACTCTTTCCCTTGTAGTGATCATCGAAGCAGGAAGTGCCCATCCTAGCTCCTCCGCCCTCTTCCCCACCATGCTGCCCGTGCATGCCTTCTCCCTCTCTCTCTCTTAGTGATCATCGAAGCAGGAAGTGCCCATCCTAGCTCCTCCGCCCTCTTCCCCACCGTGCATGCCTTCTCTCTCTCTCTCTCGTAGTGATCATCGAAGCAGGAAGTGCCCATCCTAGCTCCTCCGCCCTCTTCCCCACCGTGCTGCCCGTGCATGCCTTCTCCCTCTCTCTCACTCTCACTCTCTCTCTCGTAGTGATCATCGAAGCAGGAAGTGCCCATCCTAGCTCCTCCGCCCTCTTCCCCACCGTGCTGCCCGTGCATGCCTTCTCCCTCTCTCTCTCGTAGTGATCATCGAAGCAGGAAGTGCCCATCCTAGCTCCTCCGCCCTCTTCCCCACCGTGCATGCCTTCTCTCTCTCTCTCGTGGTGATCATCGAAGCAGGAAGTGCCCATCCTAGCTCCTCGGGCCTCTTCCCCACCGTGCATGCCTTCTCCCTCTCCCCTCTCTCTCTCTCTCTCTCTCTCTAGTAGTGATCATCGAAGCAGGAAGTGGCCATCCTAGCTCCTCCGCCCTCTTTCCCACCGTGCATGCCTTCTCCCTCTCTCTCTCTCTCTAGTAGTGATCATCGAAACAGGAAGTGCCCATCCTAGCTCCTCCGCCCTCTTCCCCACCGTGCATGCCTTCTCCCTCTCTCTCTCGTAGTGATCATCGAAGCAGGAAGTGCCCATCCTAGCTCCTCCGCCCTCTTCCCCACCGTACATGCCTTCTCTCTCTCTCTCTCTCTCTCTCGTAGTGATCATCGAAGCAGGAAGTGCCCATCGTAGCTCCTCCGCCCTCTTCCCCACCGTGCATGCCTTCTCCCTCTCCCCTTTCTCTTGTATCCCCTTATTATACTGTATACCTCTTATCCCATTATTATTATACTGTATACCTCTTATCCTATTATTATACTGTATACCTCTTATCCTATTATTATACTGTATACCTCTTATCCTATTATTATACTGTATACCTCTTATCCTAATATTATACTGTATACCTCTTATCATATTATTATACTGTATACCTCTTATCCTATTATTATACTGTATACCTCTTATCCTATTATTATACTGTATACCTCTTATCCTATTATTATACTGTATACCTCTTATCCTATTATTATACTGTATACCTCTTATCCTATTATTATTACAGTGTATACCTCTTATCCTATTATTATACTGTATACCTCTTATCCGATTATTATTATAGTGTATACCTCTTATCCTATTATTATACTGTATACCTCTTATCCTATTATTATACTGTATACCTCTTATCCTATTATTATACTGTATACCTCTTATCCTAGTATTATACTGTATACCTCTTATCCTATTATTATACTGTATACCTCTTATCCTATTATTAGTATACTGTATACCTCTTATCCTATTATTATACTGTATACCTCTTATCCTATTATTATACTGTATACCTCTTATCCTATTATTATACTGTATACTTATTATCCTATTAATATTATACTGTATACCTCTTATCCTATTATTATACTGTATACCTCTTATCCTAATATTATACTGTATACCTCTTATCCTATTATTATACAGTATACCACTTCTATTAATATTATACTGTATACCTCTTATCCTATTATTATACCGTATACCTTTTATCCTATTATTATACTGTATACCTCTTCTATTAATATTATACTGTATACCTCTTATCGTATTATTATACTGTATACCTCTTATCCTATTATTATACCGTATACCTCTTATCCTATTATTATACTGTATACCTCTTCTATTAATATTATACTGTATACCTCTTATCCTATTATTATACTGTATACCTCTTATCCTATTATTATACCGTATACCTCTTATCCTATTATTATACTGTATACCTCTTATCCCCTTATTATACTGTATACCTCTTATCCTATTATTATACTGTATACCTCTTATCCTATTATTATACCGTATACCTCTTATCCTATTATTATACCGTATACCTCTTATCCTATTATTATACTGTATACCTCTTATCCCCTTATTATACTGTATACCTCTTATCCTATTATTATACTGTATACCTCTTATCCTATTATTATACCGTATACCTCTTATCCTATTATTATACCGTATACCTCTTATCCTATTATTATACCGTATACCTCTTATCCTATTATTATACTGTATACCTCTTATCCCCTTATTATACTGTATACCTCTTATCCTAATATTATACTGTATACCTCTTATCCTATTATTATACTGTATACCTCTTATCCTAATATTATACTGTATACCTCTTATCCCCTTATTATACTGTATACCTCTTATCCCCTTATTATACTGTATACCTCTTCTATTAATATTATACTGTATACCTCTTATCCTATTATTATACTGTATACCTCTTATCCTATTATTATACCGTATACCTCTTATCCCCTTATTATACTGTATACTCTTATCCTATTATTATACTGTATACCTCTTATCCTAATATTATACTGTATACCTCTTATCCCCTTATTATACTGTATACCTCTTATCCTATTATTATCAATCTCTCTTGTAAAATTCTCATTTTCCCTCACTGTTTCGCCATATAGAACCTCCTTTACCATATAACTCATAACCAATTACTATAAAACTCACGTGTACAACTCCATCTCTCTCTCTCTCTCCCTCTACTCCTACCCTACTCTCCCCCTACAAAACTCATCTTTGCAATCTCATTTTTCTCTCTCTACTCTCACCCTATTGACCCTCCCTTTTTATAGATCACTTGACCTATTCTAAAACATCTCTCTTGTATAATTATCTCTCAATCACTCTAACCTAATAAAAACTCACTTATTATAAACCTCTTAACCTATTATATATACTGTATATCTCTCTTGTACATATTTGTTGTCTCTTTCACTCACTCTCATTATATAGAACCTCCCATGTTACAAACCTCTCATCCCAATATCACAAATCTCTCTTGCACAATTCTCAGTCTGTCCTACTCAACCTATAAAAAAGGCCTTCTCTATAAGTTTAAACCACTTGGAAATCTCTCATTGTTCTAAACCTCCCATGCGTTGTCCCACACTCACTCCTCGCTGCTCATTCATTTTAATCACTAGTATTTAAAAACTCCCCCTTGTATATTCTCCCTCACCCTTATCAACTCACTCTCTCCCTCTTATCACCCCCTTCTACCTCGTCTACACCCCCCCCCCCCCTCTCTCTCTCATCCCATCTTCCATCCCTACCCCCCCACCACCCCCAATAACCACAACAAAGTACACCTCCGTGCCACCGACCGCCCATTCTCTCTTTCCCCTTCTCCCCCCGAGTATCAAAGAGTCCCGCCATCCTTCATACCCTTTTCCCTCAAACCTGCCGCCCACCTTGGTATATGAGGGGTAAGGGCCTAAGGGGGTATAAAATAAGGGCTCACAGGACCCTCTCTCTCATACATAGTAAGTAAATCAACGTTGTGAAAGATCCTCCAAACAAAAACCCATCCATTAATGGATTTCAAACAGTAGATAATAGGCGTAACATAAACACAATCAAAGGGAAAGTGACTCCGCGTATCCCTATCAAAATCTATTTGTATTTATTTCACCCCAACACCAAACACCTCCCAAAGAAATTAATGAAAGCAAGCATGTGATCCACCTATATTCGAACCTGGGTTACCAAATACAGATTTAAACACTAATCATTACACCATCAAGGCAGTAACATATATGATATTTTCGCCGAAAATGGAAAACGTGGGGAAACTGACCAAAGGCAGGAACCATAACCCGAAAAATTATGACGGGAAAATAACGAAGCCACCTAGCCACAGAGTCAGCAGGAAGGAGGCACTCACTCTAGTGTATGGTGACAGTCTCATACGAGGTCAAGGAGCTGCCTTTGCCACCAAAAACAGTAGAAAAAGGTCAGTAAAGAACATTCCAGGCGGTATAGTCGAACATATCATGAAAGACATAACCAACTCTGCCATACCAGAGGGCGCCTGTGTAGTCGTTAATGTTGGCTCTAAATGTCTGCTTTGATGGAGGTAAGGCCCCAATTAAGGCCATAGAAAAATTATTTATTAAGCAAATTGAGTAATTTAGATGTAAATAAGACCCCGGGAACCGACATGCTCCACCTCAAAATAATTAAGAATATTATGGACGAGATAGCCAAACCCCTGACACAGCTATTTACCTTATTACTACAGGGAATCGTACCGAGTGATTGTAAAAATGCGAACATCACGCCAATATACAAGAAGAGTAGCAAGGCAAAATCAACTTATTACAGACCAATTAGTCTAACTTCAATGTTATGAAAAATAATGGAAAATATCATGGGGGATAAGATAGTAGATTACCTCGAATCAAACAACCTAATCAAAGATAGTCAGCATTACCTCGAATCAAACAACCTAATCGAAGATAGTCAACATGGCTTTAGATCAAATTAGTCATGCCCAACCAATTTCATTGAATTTTATAATAAACTATTCACATACAGTACAACGAAATCACTAGACAATCTTCTTGGACTTTCAAATAGCTTTCGCTAACGTGTCACATCGGAAACTAATGGCTGAACTAGAGAGGATAGGTATCAATGGTAACACTTATTCTTGGACACAAAATTTACTTACTGACAGAAGACAGAGAGTGGTGATAAATGGAGTGGAAACCGAGTGGGAGTCTTTCACTAATGGAGTCCTTGGACCGGTCCTGTTTCTCTTTTACATTAACGATATGGATGTAGGAAGAAACAACACCATCTCCAAGTTCGCCGATGATACAAAGATAGGGAATACCGTCCGGACCGAAGAAGATCAAAATTCGCTGCAGTCTGATTTAAACAAGATAGCAGAGTGGTCTGAAAAAAGGCAGATGCCCTTCAGAGTCGATAAATGTCAGGTGATGCAGGTTAGTAGCAGAAATAAGAAATAAACATATGAAATGAATGGCCAACAAATAAAAGCCACAACTCTAGTAAAAGACCTAGGGATACTAATATCTGAAAACCTTAAATCTTCCGAACAATGTATAGCAGCTGCAAACAAGGCAAACAGAGCATTGGGCTTCGTTAAACGAAAATATACTTATAAACATGAGAGCGTAATAGTGCCACTGTTCAACAGTATGGCGAGGCTCCACCTTGAATATGGTGTGTAGTTCTGGTCACCTTATCTGAACAAGGACATTGTACGACTCGAGTTAGTGCAGCGTAGAACGTCGAAGATGATACTATCGTTGAAAAATAAACCATATGATGAAATACTTAAACGATTGAATCTGATCTCAAAAGAGGAAGTTGAAGGGTCATCTTATTGAGTGCTTTAATATACTGAAAGGCTTCGACAAAGTCAATAGAAATACGCTATTCACATTCAACAATAATGCTCAAACTCGCAGATATTGAATTAAATTAAAAACCCAAAAGGCAAACCTAGACGTCAGAAAAAGAGTTTCTTCACATACAGTGTGGGGACAGATTGGAACAGACTACCAGCGAGAGTGGTGGAGAGCGACACAATAAACGCTTTCAAGGGAAGGCTTGACCTCTATCTAGAGGAGGCTGGGGTGATATGAAATTTGTATTTTGTATATATATATATATATATACAATTATACATATATACAGTATATATATATATATATATATATATATATATATATATATATATATATATATATATATACAATATATATATACTGTATATATATAGAAGTTTGTAAGGCCGGACAGCCAAATAAGGACCTTGGGGTCTGTGTGGTGTGCGCATCTATGTAACTCTGTTTCGTTACCAATACCAGTATAATCTGTGTATGTTCAAATAGATTAAAATCAATGTTATTACTATTAACCCTCTCAGGATCCACGACGCACTTCTCTTCGGTTTGCTGGCTATTATTAGTCTGTTCTTTCAGATTAGGAAGGGTATAATTATGGAAGTCAGATTGATCATTTAGATAGTCTTTACCCTTTCAATTCCCACATATCTTTCCTAAGCTGTATTCAATAGTCTAATGATAGCCAGAATATACTGCTAAAACGCGTCATGATCCTCAAAGGGTTAATATTTATAACCAGGCAGCCAGTAATTTTGTAATGCAGTTGTCAGCCGAGCAGGACCGACACAACCACATGTATTTGATTGCTTGTTAACCCGGGAGCTGCGGGCAGACTCTTAAGAGTTCCCCCGGCGCACTGCGGGGAGACTCTTAAGGGCAGAGACTTTGAACACGTACCAAAACCGCGCGTTTATAGCCAGGCGGCTGAAAATTGGTGTGGGTATAGTACTACATGTCAACTCTCGATACCACCCCGCCAAACGCTCGCCCCGCACTCGTGCAAGCACCACCGCGCCAGTAACCACGCACTAGTCATGGAGCCTACTCGTCCCTCACGCTCGCTCCCTGATGACACAACCAGCCCTCCTTCTGGTGGTGTTAGCCGCCGTGGAAGGCAGAGGGTGGCTGCCAAAGACCCTAGCTACCAGTACGACACGCCCTACAGCTCAGAGGACGAATCACCAGCACCCAAAGCACGAAAAACACGTGCAAGCAGGGCAATGGCACAGAGGTCATTGGTCTTTCGGGACACTGCCACCACGACCCAGGCCACTGCAACAACCACTACCACCACCACTGCCACCACTGCCACCCCTGCCACCGGTACCAGCGACGCAGGAGGCCGCCCTAGGGCTGCATTACCTGCGGGGGCAGGAAAAATGAAAGGCACGGGCGTAGGGAAAAGAACCCGTACGCCAGCCACAGTGCCCCTACCACCACCAACACCACCAGCCGCCCCTGGCCCGGCTGCCCCTGCCGCCCCTGCCGCCCCTGCCGCCCCTGCTGCCCCTGCCGCCCCTGCTGCCCCTGCCCAAGGAACAGGGAAGGGGAAGGGGAAAGGGAGAGGGAAAGCGACTGCTGGCCCTGGTGTCCCTGCCGGCCCTGCTGCCCCTGCCGCCACTGCCGCCCCTGCTGCCCCTGCCCAAGGAACAGAGAGAAGGGCGACAGGCACCACCATCATCTTGCCATCAAGGCCACGCACCACTGCTGCCCCTGCCGCCGCCGCTGCCGCCGCCCCTGCCGCCGCCCCTGCCACCACCTCTGCTGTCCCTGTCCATAAGACTCCCGCACGTGCCAAAGTGACCCGGAAAACTCTGACACCATCTAAGTATGCCGCCCTGCTGTTTGATGGTGATTCGCAGGACATTGGCAGCCCGGGTTTCGACGACGAAGCCCTAGCACGGGACCAAGGGTGGGGGGATTTGGGAGTGGACAGTGGGAGTGAGTCCGACGTCGGTGACGAAAATGAGGAAGGGCATCGTCTGTCAAGTGAAGAGGAGGGTAATGATGATGAAGTGCTGTATCGCGACCATGGAAGCGATATTTCAGATGATGAAGCAGACGCAGACGACATTCCGATCCCTCAGGTGCCTTCGTTCGATTGGTCTGACGGGGTCAATTTTGTACCTGACGTGCCCCAGTTCAATCCTGGGACGTCAGGAACAACTGACGACTGGCCCTGTGATGATCAATCGAACGAAAGCGACTTCTTCCTCGCTTTTTTCGACATGGAGGTAATGACGTACATCGTTGCCCAAACAAACGCCTACTACAGGTGGGTGTTTGGCAGATTGGACGTCCTTTCTCCAAAAGCGAGAATACGAGGCTGGGTGGATACGACTGTGGAAGAATTTCTGACGTTCTTTGCCTTGTTGTTCCTCATGCCTCTGATCAAGAAGCATGTGTTGCAACACTATTGGAAGCACGACCCTCTCATCGCCACCCCAACTTTCAATAAGTTCATGACTCGTGACAGATTTTTGTTGCTGCTAAGATTTATGCACTTTGCAGACAACGAAAATCCTAACAGGATTGACAGGATATGGAAAGTTCGGGATGTGTTCACCATGTTGTTGGAGAGGTATAGGAAATACTTTTACCCCTTCCTCAATTTGGTGATTGATGAGTCGCTCGTGCTCTTCAAAGGACGTCTTGTTTTCAAGCAGTATATCCCCTTGAAGAGGCATAGGTTCGGAATCAAGCTCTTCGTGTTGTGCGACTGTGAAACTGGAATAGTGCTTGACATGATCGTGTATACAGGAACTGACATTGACGTACCGAAAGCCGCTGCCAATGACCCCATGGGCATGTCAGGTGCCATCGTCAGGAAAATGTTGGCACCTTACCTGGGCAAAGGCCACATCATCTACACTAACAACTGGTATACTTCTCCTGCTCTCTGCCAGTTTCTTTATGACAACCAAAGGGGGTCATGTGGGACTGTCAGAAAGACAAGAAAGTTTATGCCAAAGTTCACAGGTGATGTCATTCCTCTCACAGATGCCTCCTCCAGTGACACACCTTCAGAAGACGACCTGGCCCAGGAACACCGCGAGAGGCATGTGCGAAGAAGGCGACGAAAGGGGCAGAAATACAAGCAGCTCGAGAAGTGTGGGAAACTGATAGCCCTGAAGTGGAAGGATAAGCGAGACGTCCACCTGCTTTCCACCGTCCACACAGGTGCCCAGGTGGATTCTGGCAAAATCCACTACCGAACCAGGAAGACAATCTACAAGCCCGACATGGTAGTGGACTACACAAAAAACATGCGCCTGGTGGACAAGTCTGACTGTCAGCTGTCAGGCGTTGAGTGTCTGAGGAAGACTGTGAAGTGGTATCACAAGCTCTTCCTCCACCTAGTTGACATAACGATGCTGAACGCCTACAACTTGTGGTTGGTGAAAAAGGATATGGCCCCAAACCAGAAGCTGAAATTCCGGGAGTTCGTGTACAACGTCTCCTACCAACTCCTGGAGAAGTATGGCACCACCACTCACAGACGTACGGCATGGCGTGGGGATCACGTTCCTGACCGCATCCAGCTGGGTGTCGAAAGACACTACCCAACCAACACCGAGCTGATTGGCACTCGTCACAGGCAGGTGCAGTGCACCGTCTGCAGCTCCAGTGTCAGGAAACCCCATGTCACCAAAAGAGTCACCTCAATGTGCGCCGAGTGCAAAGTTGCACTCTGCCTGGGTGACTGCTTCAGGGACTACCACACCTTCAAGAACTACTGAGTGTCGGCCCCTGCCCTGCCCTGCCCTGGACTCGCCCCGTGCCCTGCCCTGGACTCGCCCCGTGCCCTGCCCTGGACTCGCCTCCTGCCCTGCCCTGGACTCACCCACTGCCCTGCCCTGCCCTGGACTCGCGCCCTACCTTACCTGACCTGACCTAATTGATCACGCTACCTCATAATGTAACATATATTATATAATGTATAAGTTCCAAAGATGTCCCTGTGATATAGCTTTTACATTATATAATTGTATGTTTCATTATTTAGTTTATAAGTTTCAAAGATTTACATGTAATATGCCTTATTTGTTTAGTATATCAATATATATGTTTGTTATTAGCCAAAGTAATGTGTATATAATTATTTTCTTACCTCAAATGAATTGTACAAAAATAAATATGTTTCAATAAATCCTGTCAAACCTACTATGATAATAAAATAAAACAATAAAAAAAACAAAAAAAAAAACAAGGTCATGTCATTGTATTCTTACAATATGATATATTCTATGAATATTTCATATTGTTTGAATACAATGGCATGATCTTGTAAAAAAAAAAATTTATAAACATTTTTCTAGACAATATAAAACCTTCCCCATAACCCCCTCCTGGATTCGATCCCACTACCCTACGACACTTTGAGTTTTCCAGTCCGCGACCTTACCAACCATGCCACAGGAGCTCATACCAAATATCACTCAAAACTTCGTGTCTACAATCGAAATGACAATATACAAAAAAAAAATGAATTATCCCACCAATTTACGTTTGTAAATTGATGGGATTATCAATTATATCATGCCAAGGTTTATAATAGTTTGTCTCTGTCAAGAATTAGTAATTATATAACTTTATTCTGTCAAAAATTGCCCAAACACTCAGCAAAATTGCCCCTCTCAGTGTGACTCCACTCATTTTCACACGGTCAGGCGGTCACGAGGTGACCCTTGCCGCTCCTTGATGCTCCAGCTACAGCAGCTCTGTCTGGGAACAAAATTGGTATAAATACAATAATGGATAAAATACTCTTCACAAATACATTTGTATTGTATAATATTGTAAATAAAAATGAATAATAACTGTGTGGGTGTCGAAAATTGCTCAACCAGCTTTCTTATGTCTCGCCTATGCGCGTATATTGGATTATACATAGTCATGACTGTCATACAAATAATTGCAGTAGGTCTCGAATATACATTTAGATTGCATATTACTTCGAAATAAATAAGTAAACGTTTCTCTGGTGGCAATCTACCCTTTCGCAAGTGTAAGGAGACACCAGTCTATATTTAGCCCTCTATCACAAAAGGCAATCTGCCTGTGTTGACTCAGCACCGTCGCTGGTGGTCTATAAATATAGTACTTTATTTACAGTCAATGGCCTACATGTTTCTGTGGTACTTCACGTGTCTAAAATGCAATGTCTGCTTGCATAAAAATGCAATTCTGAAGTCCATTTATACGTACGACATACGCATGTCTCAGTTTCTCTCTCTCTCTCTCTCTCTCTCTCCATTCCTGACTCATGTTATTGTAGACCTGTTGATGGCAACGAACACCAGCCATCTGGTAGACATAAGGGTCAAAATACCAAACATCAATACGCCTGCGGCGCCTCCACAATTATCACAAAGCTGGTTATCTATCTAGAGATCTGCCTGACTTCCATCTCTCCACGACTCACTCACTCACTCACTCACTGCACCCCTGCATGCCTCCCTCCCACCCACCCACCCCCAACCCACCCTTTCAGGCTTCCGTCTGCTGGAAACACATTCACAATTTGCGTAAATATCGCATCAATTGGGCTATATGCGGTATATTCCTTGTTATATGGGACGCCTACATATGTACACGTCTTTATTATAGCATGAGAGTGCTCTAAATACAAGATTGACGTGATATTTATGGCGTAACACACCCTCTCCCCCTTTCATTCCCACCACAACTCACTCACACCTTGGTTCACGCATAGAAACTCATTGATAATGTGCGTAAATATCGCATGAATTGGTTTATATGCGGTATATATTTTGATATATGGCACGTATACATACGTACAAGTCTGTATTATAGCATGACAGTGCTCTACGTACAAGATATACGTGATATGTATGGCGTAAACCACACTCTCAGCTCATAAATTGCCGCCAAACCTCCAACACATCTTCATTCCCGCCTAAAAATTATCTTATAATTCCCTTATATATTGCAATTTTTGGTCACTATGAGGCATATTCATTGTTATATGGGTGCCCTACACACGTATACATACTCTAAATAGCCTAAAAGGGCTCGAAAAAGGAGATATACGTGATAATACGCGGTAACCCACCCCCTCCTCCCTCTCCTTCTATCCCCTGGGCGCGTGAAAATTCGGCCGGGAAATCTCGCCGCTCGATGACAATCTAGCCGCGCGGTGCCATTCGCTCCACATTTTTCAACTACGGACCGTTCCCCTACCCCCCCAGACATTTTTTGGGGGGTCAAATATATATGGGCCGATGCACGCAAACATTCCCTACACGATGATGTACTTTTTATCGAAATTGGCAATAGGTCCCAAAATCATCATAGGTGCGCACAGTCTTACCCTGTAGAAAACCCCCTGTGCGCCGCGGAGAGGTTAACTAACACCACAATTTATGGATATCAGTATAACTGACAAAACTGATTGGAAAATAACGTAAAATTTAATATTCTGTCATATGAATTTTACTTCTATATTTTACTCCGGAAATGCATTACTGTTATCCTCCTGCCTCAATTATTATATTAATTGTAAATCTTCATTGTATAATTATATACATAGCGTTTCATGACAAAGTTTCATAAGCAATCTTTTTACTGATGATTTACAGTAAAACAAGCTTCAAGGCTGAAAATGAAGATGAATGAACATCATACTAATTGCATAATAAATATACGTCGTGTGACTTGATATATACTGTATATGAACTGAACAGAATCATTTGGCCTCCATTCAGTAATGGCAAAGTACGTATGCGTGAGTAGAATATTGCATATCAGGGAAAAATTAGCAACATGTGTCAAGTGTAGGGTATTACAGAAATATTGAGGTGACGGCAAAGCAGGATAACAATAAGGCTCTGATACGAACAGGTCAATATTTTTGTACCATATTAGAGTATAAGTTATATTTAGTACCAACAGTACAAGATTATGTGTGACAGGTGACTCGGCTAAACAAAACATTATACATCGTACAACATAGTTGTACTCCTTTCGGGACTTCGGTGGACATTATTTATTGTGCTAGAAATATCAAAAGCCTTCGACAAAGTCTGGCATAAATCTCTAATTTCCAAAATACCCTGTGTTTTTGTTATCACTCCATATGTGCCTTTGTCTCTAATTTCCTTTCAGACTGCTCCATAGCTGCATCACTCATCACTCACTTCTTCAACCTATCAACGCCGGTGTTCCTCAGGGTTCTATCTTGTCTCCAGTTCTCTTTGTAATATTCATTAACCCGAGGAGTACGTATTTGAGGTGTCTAAAAGTGCCGCATATGCAAAAAAATAACTTAGATTCTGACAGAATTTGTTATGTTTACCATATTAACCCTAGCGCCTTTTGTATATTCGTGGGTGTTCTGGCACCAGTGAAAATTGTGAATTCTCAGGATTTTGGCCCGCTGATAAATATGTAAAAAAATAGCCTAACCTAGGTTGTTGTTGTTGTCTTGCGTTTCGTGAAAACTAGAAACTCTCTAGACCAAGTGGTTCAGTTTTGGTAATGAAAATAAGTAGGTCAGTATGGCGGACGAAAGCCTAGGAATCAGTGTTTTTTCTTGATTATCGGCATTTACCGATACTCATATATCTGCAAATAAATGGCCTAACCAAGTTTATATACATACCAGAGGTAGATATGGGCATTGCATTGCGATGGGTGAAGACTAGAACACTGTACATTGAGTGGTTATTGTGTGAGCTGGGAAATAAGACCAAGAATTTGTGGGAATTACCGAGCTTCGTCAGAATGCTGCGTCGCCGCATCACTGACTGCGGCTATGGTCGGTTTATATTCGTTCAACAATTTATCAATGCTTATTGATTATGTAATAATATTCATTATATTGATAATGGATTATTGATTACTGATTTATTTCACCATTGTGAACCTTCCTAAGTCACTGCCGTCTGCTTTCATGCATCATTTGGTACTCAGGAAAATCAATACAAACTTTCGTAAGGCATGCTTGCAAGCAGGAGTCACATGACTGGCTGGCTGTGTTTTCTTGTTCTTGTTGCTTATACGGACAACCCGCTAAGACAAAACAAAAATTATCTAGTGAAATTTTAAGTAGTTTTAAGCTTTAGTATATCCCTTAGGCTGTTAAGAGGCCACCCGGGCCCCACGGTGGAAATAGCTAATGACCTGCTTAGAGTGAATCCGGGCGTGGGGGGTTAAGCCTTATTTCTTCTCCATGTGTGTTTATTTTATTTATATGATAAACTTATGAACAGTGAAGACCAGACAATAAGCGTAAACAACAAATATCTAGTGAAAAACGTATATTTGTGGCGGGAGGGGGTGTATGGAGGCAAGAGAGATCGTGCAACATGGGCCTGCTTGTGGCACACTGACCTTCCCAGCTGTTTTCTGTGCATGTGATGGGGAGGAGGGAGTGTGACTTATCATATTTTATGCGGGGAAAGGGAGGAATGACGAAAATGAGAGAACTAATAGCCAATAATTGAGGAGGGGGTGAGTGGGGGGAGAAAGGATGAGAAGGAGAGGGAGGGACATTGGGACACATGTAGGGGAGAAGAAGTGGATATTGCAAAGTGATTATATTACCTAATTACATATTACTTCCATTTAAGTGCCTGTGGGACATTTTGGGGGTATATTTTCATGGGCTTTCTTCCATGAGGACTATCGCGTACGCTATACAGACACTTCCGTTAGGCCGATCACGCTTGCTGGGTTTATGTTCTCCTCAACTGTACCTCTAGTCCTATCCACTCATATGCTGATGACTACCTTATACTATTCAACTACTTTTTCAAAACGCAATGACTCCAAAAGTCACGAGACAAGGCCATGGAATGCCTATCTTCTGATCTATCAAGTATTTCTGATGGGGTAGAGCAAATCTTGTTACTTTCAATGCCTCCAAGACCCAATTTCTCCCTCTATCTAGCCTACCCATCACAATCCTCCACAAGACTATCAATTACTCTTCAACAGAACAGAAATCCACCCTTCATGTTCTCTCAATATTCTTGGTGTATCTTTTTCATCCAACCTTTCTTGGAAAGATAATATTACAACTCTTACTAAAACAGCTTCCCAAAGGTTAGGCGTGCTCAACCGATTCCGTGGGTTCTTCACACCTGCACAGCTTCTCGCTCTGCATAGGGGCACAGTACACACATGAGTCAAGTATTGTTCGCATGAGTGGGGAGGTTCCACCCATACTGCACTTCTCGAAAGAGTAGTCAAAATCTTGTCACCTAATCAACTCACCTCTTACTAGTTCCATACAATCTATTTATGCACGCTGCAATGTTGCATCGCTTTCACTCTTCTATCACTATTACGACAATCAGTTTTCTTCAGAGACTCATGAACTCTCCCTCAATCAGTCTTTCCTTCATCCTATGACTTAAACTGCTTTAAACTTAGTGTATACAGGCATTTTAACCCCAACTTTCCTTGAATTTGGCTCTCGGTCACTCTTTTGACTCTGGGGAGACATTCGTTACAGGCAACCTGTCTTTTGTTTCCTTCATACAGTGAAAAACGACAGGAAATATAATTATGACAATGGACAATACGTAAGAAATCAAAATATATAAGGACTTGAGGTGTAGAAAAGTAATAACTAGCTGCTTTCAGCAGAAGTAAACTAAGATAGCAGAACAAAATACGCTCTCAAAATTAAGTGGAAGAACATGGTAAAAGTATACAATTTAATGCATAAGTAAATCATATACAGCATTCAACCTAACATGGATCGTAAACTGGACTACCCATGTATCATTGTATGATAAAGAAAGAACAGTTAATATATATATTTATATATTTAAGTCGTGTGAAAAACCTTGCTAATAATATAGAAACTTCCATACACTTAATTAAGCAAGAGGAGCTTACATGAGTCAACCTCTCAGTGACAAGAAGGAACTCAAGACTGAAGCAATAATCAGAGTACGCGAAAAAACAGAGGACAGCTCTGATTAACCTCAATACCATGATACCTGGTAGCAGGATAAAGAAGACCAGTAATAATGATAGTTGCAGGATATAGGAGACCAAAAGTGATAATGTTAGTAAGACCAGGAGACCATTAGTGATAGCGGCAGCAGGACCGAGTGACGATAGTAGATTGATTATACAATAATTATGTACCTTGCGAAATTTCAAATGACTACCACTCGAAATATAATAATAAAATAAAACAAGAGGATCATGCGGTATAGCGCATACCTCCGCCTACGCTGGCTTCATCACAATATGACGCCAGTATGATTATGATCAGCTTCGCCTCCTAAATTGAATCACTTCTTTTTCAGCGCATATCCTATCTGTCTACCAAATTGCATGAGCATAGGTTAATAACTTGTGGATTGCCTCCTAAATTGAGTCACTTCTTCTTTGGCATGTATTCTACCGGCCAAATACATTACATGAAAGGTGGTTCAGAAGTTTGTGATATATCTTGTTTACAGGTTAACAGAGAGACGGAGGCTGAAAATATAATCTCCATCCAACTTCGTTGGTGGAGGTAATAAAGTGGTGCACAACATAATATATGGCAACTGTGATGTAGCACCCAGTAAAAAAAAAATAAGATTATTTCTTTTCATCCACTGGTCATGCCCATTGATGTTTTTGTAAATAATCCCTTCTGTACAGGCGTCGGCTTTATCATTTTATTCTAGCTATATTTAGACGATTATGTGCAGTTTAAGAAGGATCTGTGGTAGTAAATACGGTTAGGTAAGATAGTTTGAAGCCTCTTTGTTGCTGGAGGCTTATTTTATGTGTGTTGTAATTAATAGACAGCTATCGGGTGTTCGCTATTTTTTTGTAGACTACATTTCTAAATACACTGAGCCTAAGCTGGGGGAAGGATGACAAGAATAATTAACACGCAAGTAGTTGCATTATAGACATTTTCTACAGATTTTATTAATTTCATAGGCATAATATCGCAAAAGAAAATTAAGCTTTATAGTGTTGTATTACATTGCATAATGTGTGCAAACTCTGAATGTGTGAATCAGAGAGAGAGAGAGAGAGAGACATGCAAAGGCTTTTATACGAGATTGTATACACAAGCCAGACGCTTATTTACGGTCCATTGAACTCATACCCGGTGTAACATTTGAAAGGGTCTGGAGTACATTGAAGGTTTTATGTTGACATAATGTAAAGGAACTGGTGATGGAGAATATACAAATATTGGTAGGGAAGGAGGGGATTCAGTATTTTGGTGATACACATTTTCCTGCAAAGGCATACTCGCATACTCACGGAATGCATATAGGCCTAATTAAGTTCCTTTCTCGTCTGGACGTAAACTTATACTCTGAGAAACTGACTAATTTACTAACTATGTATCATAATTAAAGTAGTATCAAGTGATATGTTTTAGGGTGTAACTAATAATATATCTAATGGAAACCGTGTTTTTATGAAGGAGACAAAATGCAAAACTGATTAAAAGAGTAAAAAGGGAGCCAAATTCGAGGTACGGGTTAGTCGAAATGTTGGGGCACACGGAACTTGAAGCAGTTTTCATGTAAGTCATAGGATGAGGGAAACACAAATTTAGGGAGAGAGTTCCCGAGCTTACTTGCTGAGTAGAAGAAAGGCTGGGAAAACTGATTAATTCTTGGGATAGACAGTTGATAGAATAGGGGTCAGTTGAAAGGTGGCTGAACCCTACTCTCCGTAAGGGAAAACATTTTGAAAGACATTGATTATCATAATTGCGGTAGAAGGGAGAGATATATGAAACCATGCAGTGTGTAGAGGAAGATTGTAAGGAATTAGCAAGAGGAAGTGGATTGATGAGACGAAATGCTTTTGACTCTACCCTTAGAAGAAATGTAGTATGGGTGGGAGCTACCTTCACATGCGTACAATACTTGAAACATTGGCGCACTGTGCCCCTGTATAGAGCAAGAAGCTGTCTCGCGCTCTCTCTCTCTGTATATATATATATATATATACATATACTGTATATATATATATATATATATATATATATTCTTCACACAGCCGGTGACACCACACGCCTTTTATCCAAGTCGCTTTTATTTCAAAAACTACGCCCAACCCTGGGCACACACGAGACTTCCACCCCCTTACTTTGCTGCTAAGTATCATGTGGTATGTTTTCCAGTTTTATTATGTAGGTTCTCTTCCATTAGTTCTATTTTCTTATTAGATATATCCACATTCCATAATAATGCCTTAACCACACTCTACTTTAGTTCAATGTCTTCCTATATAGTTTCCACCCTTCGTACTATTTCAATGTGTTTTGCATTATAATTACAACTTAACTTGTAACACTTTTATATATTTTAATGCTTAGTGATTTTGTCTGATTCTCTGAATTATTGAATTAATTTTTCAGTTTTCAATTTCCATCTGTAATAATGTTACTCTAGTGGCTTTTTTTGTATATAGCTTCACTGTTTGTCATGCTAATTTAATGTATTTCGTACATAACATGCATTTTCCGATTTTTCAAAAATCTTCGGTGTTTATAATTATATTTCCGCGACCCCATTCTACTTTAATGCGAACCAATTTCTACACTGTTGTGGTTTTCAGCATTGTCTCCCCCATTTCGTACAATTTACTTGTATTTCATGTTGCCAACCTACTTAATTTTAGTATATCATGTAATTATAATTATAATCATAATTCTCCTACACGTTTTAAATATTAACCATTAGTAATATGCACATATTTATGTAGGCCCTTTTTGTCTTCCTTTAGGCTAAAGATGGCTTGTGTGTAAGCCGAAACCTTCCACAATAAAGATCTTCATCCCAGCGCTGGTTTGTCTATTTATTATATGCCTCCGCTTCCCCCGTGAAGAGAGCATCGCTTCTATATTTATATATATATATATATATATATATATATATATATATATATATATAATTATATAGTATATAAAGATCAACATGGCCCAGCGTAATTATTCAGTTATCGAGAAAGCTCTCCTTGCACTGATATTAGCCTTGCAGTTTTACAATGCTTATGTAAGTCCCTTAGACAATAAATTGATCGTTTACACCGATCATCCTTTAAAGTACCTTGGTAAGTTCCACAATAAGAATCAAAGATTAACCAGATGGAGCCTTCTTATTGCAAAAATATGATGTAATCTACATTAAAGTTAAGGATAATATCATCCCTGACCTGCTATCTAGGTGGGAGGACTGAAATCTAATAAAACAATTATGCTCCAAGAAAAAAATGTTTGCAGGGGGAGGGTGTCATGTTCCGACACCTAGCCTTTGTTTCCAGCTCTTCCACCTGTCAGGACTTCATCTACACTTGCAGCCGATCATTCGTGCGGCTATAAATGTAGAAAAACAGTAGTATTTGGGCAGAATCATGATAACTGTAAAATACAGTAGTGACAGTTGAACGCTTCCTATGAAGCGGGTGCAGGAATAATAGTAACGGACACGATGTGAGTGTTCAAGTTAATTATTGCATTATCTTTTATATGTTAGCATATAGAGTGTTTCAGAAACCATGCTTTGGAACAATATATTTTTATGAATGTCACTATGTAGTTAAGTTATATATTGAGCCAATAAGGATTATATAATTCTTGGGATATCATAAACAACCGAGGTTTTGCAGACTTGATAATACTATTCCACATGTTTATATAGATACCTAGCATCTTCTTGAGATGTATCGTGATAGTAGCTTGTGTAAGCACTGTTCGTCTGTCATTTGAGAGTGGTGTGGCTGAAATATTCATCCTCCAACGTGTATATTAGATCAAAATGTATATTAGTCATGATAGGATTTTTTTTAATATACAGGCCCTATAGCAAGCAGAACGTGTCCAGCAGCATGACTAGAAAAAGACCCCCCCCCCCCAACAACCATCATTCTAAACCCAATGTTACCAACCTAGTCTAAAGACTAGCCGGAACTGTACATTTTCCTGCCTCCTCCTGGTAAATGAGTTTCGGAACTCTATGAAGACGTAACCTGCAGTGTCTCGAAATCGTATCTAACGGAGTTAGGTCATAAGTAGATTGTGCTATCTTTCTAGCACTTAAGCACAAGTTGCGTGGGTATATTTGTATAAATCCCTATATGGTACTCTGAAATATGGGTCCTACAACTTGTATATGAAACAATACATTATCCAAATAGGATTTCTCCTTTTCCTTTTCCCCGGTATGCCAAATTTCATTAACACTCCACGAGCGGCTAGTTAGGTAACTTCTACTACCTGCCAAGCGGGGTGTTTTACCCTAAATGAGCTTATTTCCATGCTCTTTTTCATGCATAAACAAGAGCCAGAGCGTAATACAAGTATGTATACGTGAAAGGGCGATAATTGAGCTTTCCAATGACACCAGAACCTTCCTTCTATTTCACAGGTTCTCTTGCAACGATCGTGCAACCGAAGGGCAAAATCGCTAAAATACGGTAATTTCTTTACATAATTCCCTGTGTAGCGAGGCAGTGACTGTGGGTGTGCTGGCGCGAGAGCCGTGCCGAACGGTCAGAGCCGACCTACGCTCCTCCCACCGCTCGTCTCTCTCTCAGAGCCAAAATATTGCTCAGAATTGCACACCGCCTTAAGTCGGTCCGCGCCACATAGTCGTTCTTCTCTAGGCCGACTTAAGTCGGGCCCCGCTAAACAAGTGTTAATTGAGTTTAGGAGTAAAGTTGGTTAGTGGAGAGAACATAATAATTAATTCAGGTTCAGTAGTAGTTTATCGAGAGGCCTTCCCTAGGGTTAAGTGCCCCATTAATTACTATTTCCTTTCACCTATGCTTAGGCTCCGATAGTGCAGTTGGGATAGTGTACAGGCTAAGATTGGTATGCAGGATTCGAAACTGCATAATAAATCGTAGGCTTGTGCAACATCTTTTAACTGTCTTCGTGGTGCAATGCATAAATGTGTTGATTTTCGGTGTGAGCATGCTAGGTTCGAATCCCCGGATTGCCACATGTGTTTGTTAATTTCATTAATCGAGTTTAGCAGTAAAGTTGGTTAGTGAAGAGAACATAATAATTAATTCAGGTTCAGTAGTAGTTTATCGAGAGGCCTTTCCTAGGGTTAAGTGCCCCATTAATTACTATTTCCTTTCACCTATGCATAGCCTCCGATAGTGCAGTTGGGATAGTGTACATGCTAAGATTGGTATGCAGGATTCGAAACTGCATAATAAATCGTAGGCTTGTGCAACATCCTTTAACTGTCTTCGTGGTGCAATGCATAAGTGCATTGATTTTCGGTGTGAGCATCCTAGGTTCGAATCCCCAGACTGCCACATGTGTTTGTTAATTTCATTAATCGAGTATAGGAGTAAAGGTGGTTAGTGGAGAGAACATAATAATTAATTCAGGTTCAGTAGTAGTTTATCGAGAGGCCTTCCCTAGGGTTAAGTGCTCCATTAATTACTATTTCCTTTCACCTATGCATAGCCTCCGATAGTGCAGGTGGGATAGTGTACATGCAAAGATTGGTATGCAGGTTTCGAAGCTGCATAATAAATCGTAGGCTTGTGTAACATCCTTTAACCGTCTTCATGGTGCAATACATAACTGTGTGATTTTTGGTGTGAGCATCCTAGGTTCGAATCCCCGGACTGCCACATGTGTTTGTTAATTTCATTAATCGAGTTTAGGAGTAAAGTTGGTTAGTGGAGAGAACATAATAATTAATTCAATCATGTTCAGTAGTAGTTTATCGAGAGGCCTTCCCTAGGGTTAAGTGCCCCATTAATTACTATTTCCTTTCACCTATGCATAGCCTCCGATAGTGCAGTTGGGATAGTGTTCAACTAAGATTGGTATGCAGGATTCGAAACTGCATAATAAATCGTAGGCTTGTGCAACATCCTTTAGCTGTCTTCGTGGTGCAATGCCTAAGTGTGTTGATTTTCGGTGTGAGCATCCTAGGTTCGAATCCCCGGACTGCCACATGTGTTTGTTAATTTAATTAACCCTTGTCTAGCGGGGGGTTTTGGGCTTATTTGGGCATATTCAGGCCCTCCTGCATGATAAATCAAGTATCTGCATGAACAAAACATTATTTAGCAAAACAATAGGCGCTAAAAGCTTCAAAATGAGACCAGAAAGAGCTACGTAGCACTCGTGGTTCTCATACACTGATACCAGTAACATGGGAGTTTAAAGTATAGCGGAATATTTTTCCCAGCTATGCTCACTACTGGCTACACTACCGGCCTCTCGAGAACACAGGGAACATGAGTTAATGGACGGCGGTAAGCCCTGGGAGTCTGCTGTCTGGCCCGCTGCGCTCCCGGCCATTTGCAATCGATTTTAACCCTTTAAAAGCCTTAATAATGCTCCTAACTTGCTGCAAATTGGAACCGGACTTAAGTCCGACCCCGATCTTTAAGGGTTAATCGAGTTTAGGAGTAAAGTTGGTTAGTGGAGAGAACATAATAATTAATTCAGGTTCAGTGGTAGTTTATCGAGAGGCCTTCCCTAGGGTTACGTGCCCCATTAATTACTATCTCCTTTCACCTATGCATAGCCTCCGATAGTGCAGTTGGGATAGTATACATGCTAAGATTGGTATGCAGGATTAGAAACTGCATAATAAATCGTAGGCTTGTGCAACATCCTTTAACCGTCTTCGTGGTGCAATGCATAAGTGTGTTGATGTTCGGTGTGAGCATCCTAGGTTCGAATCCCTGGACTGCCACATGTGTTTGTTAATTTCATTAATCGAGTTTAGGAGTAAAGTTGGTTAGTGGAGAGAATATAATAATTAATTCAGGTTCAGTAGTAGTTTATCGAGATGCCTTCCCTAGGGTTAAGAGCCCCATTAATTATTAATTCCTTTCACCTATGCAAAGCCTCCGATAGTGCAGTTGGGATAGTGTAGGCTACATGCTAAGATTGGTATGCAGGATTCGAAACTGCATAATAAATCGTAGGCTTGTGCAACATCCTTTAACTGTCTTCGTGGTGAAATGCATAAGAGTGTTGATTTTCGGTGTGAGCATCCTAGGTTCAAATCCGCGGACTGCCACATGCGTTTGTTAATTTCATTAATCGAGTTTAGGAGTAAAGTTGGTTAGTGGAGAGAACATAATAATTAATTCAGGTTCAGTAGTAGTTTATCGAGAGGCCTTCCCTAGGGTTAAGTGCCCCATTAATTACTATTTCCTTTCACCTATGCATAGCCTCCGATAGTGCAGTTGGGATAGTGTACATGCTAAGATTGGTATGCAGGATTCGAAACTGCATAATAAATCGTAGGCTTGTGCAACATCCTTTAACTGTCTTCGTGGTGCAATGCATAAGTGTGTTGATTTTTGGTGTGAGCATCCTAGGTTCGAATCCCCGGACTGCCACATGTGTTTGTTAATTTCATTAATCGAGTTTAGGAGTAAAGTTGGTTAGTGGAGAGAACATAATAATTAATTCAGGTTCAGTAGTAGTTTATCGAGAGGCCTTCCCTAGGGTTAAGTGCCCCATTAATTACTATTTCCTTTCACTTATGCATAGCCTCCGATAGTGCAGTTGGGATAGTGTACATGCTAAGATTGGTATGCAGGATTCGAAACTGCATAATAAATCGAAGGCTTGGGAAACATCCTTTAACTGTCTTCATGGTGCAATACATAACTGTGTTGATTTTTGGTGTGAGCATCCTAGGTTCGAATCCCCGGACTGCCACATGTGTTTGTTAATTTCATTAATCGAGTTTAGGAGTAAAGTTGGTTAGTGGAGAGAACATAATAATTAATTCATGTTCAGTAGTAGTTTATCGAGAGGCCTTCCCTAGGGTTAAGTGCCCCATTAATTACTATTTCCTTTCACCTATGCATAGCCTCCGATAGTGCAGTTGGGATAGTGTTCAACTAAGATTGGTATGCAGGATTCGAAACTGCATAATAAATCGTAGGCTTGTGCAACATCCTTTAGCTGTCTTCGTGGTGCAATGCCTAAGTGTGTTGATTTTCGGTGTGAGCATCCTAGGTTCGAATCCCCGGACTGCCACATGTGTTTGTTAATTTAATTAACCCTTGTCTAGCGGGGGGTTTTGGGCTTATTTGGGCATATTCAGGCCCTCCTGCATGATAAATCAAGTATCTGCATGAACAAAACATTATTTAGAAAAACAATAGGCGCTAAAAGCTTCACAATGAGACCAGAAAGAGCTACGTAGCACTCGTGGTTCTCATACACTGATACCAGTAACATGGGAGTTTAAAGTATAGCGGAATATTTTTCCCAGCTATTCTCACTACTGGCTACACTACCGGCCTCTCGAGAACACAGGGAACATGAGTTAATGGACGGCGGTAAGCCCTGGGAGTCTGCTGTCTAGCCCGCTGCGCTCCCGGCCATTTGCAATCGATTTTAACCCTGTAAAAGCCTTAATAATGCTCCTAACTTGCTGCAAATTGGAACCGGACTTAAGTCCGACCCCGATCTTTAAGGGTTAATCGAGTTTAGGAGTAAAGTTGGTTAGTGGAGAGAACATAATAATTAATTCAGGTTCAGTGGTAGTTTATCGAGAGGCCTTCCCTAGGGTTACGTGCCCCATTAATTACTATTTTCTTTCACCTATGCATAGCCTCCGATAGTGCAGTTGGGATAGTATACATGCTAAGATTGGTATGCAGGATTCGAAACTGCATAATAAATCGTAGGCTTGTGCAACATCCTTTAACCGTCTTCGTGGTGCAATGCATAAGTGTGTTGATGTTCGGTGTGAGCATCCTAGGTTCGAATCCCTGGACTGCCACATGTGTTTGTTAATTTCATTAATCGAGTTTAGGAGTAAAGTTGGTTAGTGGAGAGAATATAATAATTAATTCAGGTTCAGTAGTAGTTTATCGAGATGCCTTCCCTAGGGTTAAGAGCCCCATTAATTATTAATTCCTTTCACCTATGCAAAGCCTCCGATAGTGCAGTTGGGATAGTGTAGGCTAAATGCTACGATTGGATGCAGGATTCGAAACTGCATAATAAATCGTAGGCTTGTGCAACATCGTTTAACTGTCTTCGTGGTGCAATGCATAAGTGTGTTGATTTTCGGAGTGAGCATCCTAGGTTCTAATCCCCGGACTGCCACATGTGTTTGTTAATTTCATTAATCGAGTTTAGGAGTAAAGTTGGTTAGTGGAGAGAATATAATAATTAATTCAGGTTCAGTAGTAGTTTATCGAGAGGCCTTCCCTAGGGTTAAGTGCCCCAATAATTACTCTTTCCTTTCACCTATGCATAGCCTCCGATAGTGCAGTTGGGATAGTGTACATGCTAAATTGGTATGCAGGATTCGAAACTGCATAATAAATCGTAGGCTTGTGCAACATCCTTTAACTGTCTTCGTGGTGCAATGCATAAGTGTGTTGATTTTCGGTGTGAGCATCCTAGGTTCGAATCCCCGGACTGCCACATGTATTTGTTAATTTTATTAATCGAGTTTAGGAGTAAAGTTGGTTAGTGGAGAGAACATATTAATTAATTCGATGATGTTCAGTAGTAGTTTATCGAGAGGCCTTCCCTAGGGTTAAGTGCCCCATTAATTACTATTTCCTTTCCCCTATGCATAGCCTCCGATAGTGCAGTTGGGATAGTGTACACGCTAAGATTAGTATGCAGGATTCGAAACTGCATAATAAATTGTAGGCTTGTGCAACATCCTTTAACTGTCTTCGTGGTGCAATGCCTAAGTGTGTTGATTTTCGGTGTGAACATCCTAGGTTCGAATCCCCGGACTGCCACATGTGTTTGTTAATTTTATTAATCGTGTTTAGTAGTAAAGTTGGTTAGTGGAGAGACCATAATAATTAATTCAGGTTCAGTAGTAGTTTATCGAGAGGCCTTCCCTAGGGTTAAGTGCCCCATTAATTACTATTTCCTTTCACCTATGCATAGCCTCCGATAGTGCAGTTGGGATAGTGTACATGCTAAGATTGGTATGCAGGATTCGAAACTGCATAATAAATCGTAGGCTTGTGCAACATCCTTTAACCGTCTTCGTGGTGCAATGCATAAGTGTGTTGATTTTTGGTGTGAGCATCCTAGGTTCGAATCCCCGGACTGCCACATGTGTTTGTTAATTCCATTAATCGAGTTTAGGAGTAAAGTTGGTTAGTAGAGAGAACATAATAATTAATTCAGGTTCAGTAGTAGTTTATCGAGAGGCCTTCCCTAGGGTTAAGTGCCCCATTAATTACTATTTCCTTTCACCTATGCATAGGCTCCGATAGTGCAGTTGGGATAGTGTACAGGCTAAGATTGGTATGCAGGATTCGAAACTGCATAATAAATCGTAGGCTTGTGCAACATCCTTTAACTGTCTTCGTGGTGCAATGCATAAGTGTGTTGATTTTTGGTGTGAGCATCCTAGGTTCGAATCCCCGGACTGCCACATGTGTTTGTTAATTTCATTAATCGAGTGTAGGAGTAAAGTTGGTTAGTAGAGAGAACATAATAATTAATTCAGGTTCAGTAGAAGTTTATCGAGAGGCCTTCCCTAGGGTTAAGTGCCCCATTAATTACTATTTCCTTTCACCTATGCATAGCCTCCGATAGTGCAGTTGGGATAGTGTACATGCTAAGATTGGTATGCACAATTCGAAACTGCATAATAAATCGTAGGCTTGTGCAACACCCTTTAACTGTCTTCGTGGTGCAATGCATAAGTGTGTTGATTTTCGGTGTGAGCATCCTAGGTTCGAATCCCCGGACTGCCACATAAGTTGGTTAGTAGAGAGAACATAATAATTAATTCAGGTTCAGTAGTAGTTTATCGAGAGGCCTTCCCTTGGGTTAAATGCCCCATTAATTACTATTTCCTGTCATCTATGCATAGCCTCTGATAGTGCAGTTGGGATAGTGTACATGCTAAGATTGGTATGCAGGATTCAAAATTGCATAATAAATCGTAGGCTTGTGCAACTTCCTTTAACTGTTTTCGTGGTGCAATGCATAAGTGTGTTGATTTTCGGTGTGAGCATCCTAGGTTCGAATTCCCGGACTGCCACATGTGTTTGTTAATTTCATTAATCGAGTTTAGGAGTAAAGTTGGTTATTGGGGAGAACATAATAATTAATTCAGGTTCAGTAGTAGTTTATCGAGAGGCCTTCCCTAGGGTTAAGTGCCCCATTAATTACCATTTCCTTTCACCTATGCATAGCCTCCGATAGTGCAGTTGGGTTAGTGTACATGCTAAGATTGGTATGCAGGATTCGAAACTGCATATAAACGTAGGCTTGTGCAACATCCTTTAACTGTCTTTGTGGTGCAATGCATAAGTGTGTTGATTTTCGGTGTGAGCATCCTAGGTTCGAATCCCCAGACTGCCACATGTGTTTGTTAATTTCATTAATCGAGTTTAGGAGTAAAGTTGGTTAGTGGAGAGAACATAATAATTAATTCAGGTTCAGTAGTAGTTTATCGAGAGGCCTTCCCTAGGGTTAAGTGCCCCATTAATTACTATTTCCTTTCACCTATGCATAGCCTCCGATAGTGCAGATGGGATAGTGTACATGCTAAGATTGGTATGCAGGATTCGAAACTGCATAATAAATCATAGGCTTGTGCAACATCCTTTAACTGTCTTCGCGGTGCAATGCATAAGAGTGTTGATATTCGGTGTGAGCGTCACAGGTTCGAATCCCTGGACTGCCAAATATGTTTGTTAATTTCATTAATCGAGTTTAGGAGTAAAGTTGGTTAGTGGAGAGAACATAATAATTAATTCAGGTTCAGTAGTAGATTATCGAGAGGCCTTCCCTAGGGTTAAGTGCCCCATTAATTACTATTTCATTTCACCTATGCATAGCCTCCGATAGTGCAGGTGGGATAGTGTACATGCTAAGATTGGTTTGCAGGATTCGAAACTGCATAAAAAATCGTAGGCTTGTGCAACATCCTTTAATTGTCTTCGTGGTGCAATGCATAAGTGTGTTGATTTTCGGTGTGAGCATCCTAGGTTCTAATCCCCGTACTGCCACATGTGTTTGTTAATTTCAGTAATCGAGATTAGGAGTAAAGTTGGTTAGTGAAGAAAATATAATAATTAATTCAGGTTCAGTAGTAGTTTATCGAGAGGCCTTCCCTAGGTTTAAGTGCCCCATTAATTACTATTTCCTTTCACCTATGCATAGCCTCCGATAGTGCAGTTGGGATAGTGTACATGCTAAAATTGGTATGCAGGATTCGAAACTGCATAATGAATCGTAGGCTTGTGCAACATCCTTTAACTGTCTTCGTGGTGCAATGCATAAGTGTGTTGATTTTCGGTGTGAGCATCCTAGGTTCGAATCCCCGGACTGCCACATGTGTTTGTTAATTTCATTAATGAAGTTTAGGAGTAAAGTTGGTTAGTGGAGAGAACATACTAATTAATTCAGGTTCAGTAGTAGTTTATCGAGAGGCCTTCCCTAGGGTAAAATGCCCCATTAATTACTATTTCCTTTCACCTATGCATAGCCTCCGATAGTGCAGTTGGGATAGTGTACATGCTAAGAGTGGTATGCAGGATTCGAAACTGCATAATTAATTGTTGGCTTGTGCAACATCCTTTAACTGTCTTCGTGGTGCAATGCATAAGTGTGTTGATTTTCGGTGTGAGCATCCTAGGTTCGAATCCCCAGACTGCCGCATGTATTTGTTAATTTCATTAATCGAGTTTAGGAGTAAAGTTGGTTAGTGGAGAGAACATAATAATTAATTCATGTTCAGTAGTAGTTTATCGAGAGGCCTTCCCTAGGGTTAAGTGCCCCATTAATTACTATTTCCTTTCACCTATGCATAGCCTCCGATAGTGCAGTTGTGATAGTGTACATGCTAAGATTGGGATGCAGGATTTGAAACTGCATATTAAATTGTAGGCTTGTGCAACATCCTTTAACTGTCTTCGTGGTGCAATGCATAAGTGTGTTGATATTGGGTGTGAGCATCCTAGGTTCGAATCCCCGGACTGCCACATGTGTTTGTTAATTTTATTAATCGAGTTTAGGAGTAAAGGTGGTTAGTGGAGAGAAAATAATAATTAATTCAGGTTCAGTAGTAGTTTATCGAGAGGCCTTCCCTAGGGTTAAGTGCCCCATTAATTACTATTTCCTTTCACCTATGCATAGCCTCCGATAGTGCAGTTGGGATTGTGTACATGCTAAGATTGGTATGCAGGATTCGAAACTGCATAATAAATCGTAGGCTTGTGCAACATCCTTTAACTGTCTTCGTGGTGCAATGCATAAGTGTGTTGATTTTCGGTGTGAGCATCCTAGGTTCTAATCCCCGGACTGCCACATGTGTTTGTTAATTTCATTAATCGAGTTTAGGAGTAAAGTTGGTTAGTGGAGAGAACATAATAATTAATTCAGGTTCAGTAGTAGTTTATCGAGAGGCCTTCCCTAGGGTTAAGTGCCCCATTAATTACTACTTCCTTTCACCTATGCATAGCCTCCGATAGTTCAATTCAATTCAATTCAATAACTTTATTTCGTAATATACATAAACTTATATACATTACATATACATTAGAAATATATCCTCTTTAAAAGTGGACCCGGTACATCCAATAGCAGTTCGCGTCCCCATAATAATAATTTGTAATACTAAAAATACTTGTTTAATTCAATTCTGGTACTTCTCACTCAATGATTTGCAGTAATATTAACTTAATATTTCATATTACAGCGTTGTTACAGTATCTTACATTTAGTCCAACTGTAAATATACAAGCTAAAAAAAAAATATATAGCTATATATATATATAACTAATAGAGAACCTTTCGAATACATTGTATGCTGTTACGGTTTAAATGTAATAAATACTGTTTTACATTTTGACATCAGTGTTTCTTCCATTGGAGTAAATTTTTAAAGAACATTCAGGCTCCAAAGTCAAGTTTAAGTGTTAATTACTATATCACTTCATGCTTATTAGCTTAGCAGTTGGGGTGTACATGCATTATGGGATGCGTTTTGTTCGAGGCGTTTTGTTTTTCTTTCGCTAAAGTATAGCTGATCTTGTTAGAAATTTAAAAACAGTGTAAGTAAATTAATATAAATATGAGCATGAAATAAAACCAACTCAGAACCTATGACACTTGTAAGACCTAGTTACCCAAATATATGGCAGGGCCCCCCCCCCCCCCCGGGGGTCGTCTGTCCTCATGCCTTTGAACCCACTCTATCCGGCTTTCCAGTACCTATCTACCTCTTCTCCCAGTATATTAACAGGTATACATTTCTAAAGAAGCTTTTATTACATGCTGCATCAGGAACCTTCCTTAATAATAGATATATTGAATCTTACTGATAGGTTTTGTGACCTTAGTATTCTCCTACTAGCGAGCTTGAACAATGCTGTATGATGGTCAAGAGCAAACCTGGTTTTTGCATTCGAGCTGCCGTGATATGACTGCTGGGCAGAGGCTGGCACCGACATAATGCGCTTAAGTGATTTTATTTAAAGCTATTTCAAAGTTTTTAAAAATATTAGCTTTAAAGAAGAATTATATTTCCAGAGGGGAATACCATAGTCTGGTAGTCAGTAAGAGTTTAAAAGAAATATAAAAGTATCTGTATTCGCCTGTTTAAAATTTCTAAACATCCTATGTTACAGGAGCATAAAATTGTTTATTCCTAAAACTGAGTCATCCCGTATCTTTGAAATTAAAAAGGATGTAATGCCAAGGACTGAATCGCCTTTACACCTCCCCTTCTTCACACCATCATCTCGATGCTTTGTACTTTTGATCTGGTTTTGTAGAAAAAATCAATACCTTTTAGATTTACCCTTATTAATTGTAAGTAAGTGTGCTCAATAGAAGAACATAATTTAGTATATAATACTCCATATTCGATATAGAATCGGCAAGTAAAACCAAATCATCCTGCGTAAGCCAAAAATGTTGCTTCTTAGTCACCATCTCTGCATCCAACATTGGTTCTTACCAGATCAGTATACTTTCGTTAATGAAAAAAATAATCAAAGGGGGAAGAACTCCCCCTTGTCTTACTCCCTTTTTTCAATATTACTGTGAAGTTACCATAGAATCTTGCCATTTAATGTTAGCTTTTTTTATTTCTTAAATAATGAAGGTAATAAGGTAATATCTGCTGGTACAGAAGATTTTAACAATTTCTTTACTAGAATAAAATGATCCCACCTATCAAAAGTTTGCTTAGATCACTAATGTTGCAGATAGCAGTTTTCTTACAGTTTGTATACTTTTTCATAACCTTTCTTTCATGGATAGCAGCTGTCCTGTTGTTGAAGAACCCGCTTTAAATCAAATTGTCTATAATTAGTAAAAGGCTTTCAGACATATATCGACATAAATTAGTTCAAAGAGTTTTAAACGGCATGAGGACTGCTTCAGTCGGTAGTTATCTACCTCTTTCCATTTTGTCTAATGGTCCTTAATAATTGGAGTAATAGTACCCGTTTAATAATTCTTCAGGGAGATAACAGTGGGTAAAACCGTATTCAAGAAGGCAACAAGGTTTTCCAAGCATATTGTGGAAGCATTCCTTATCAAAAAGTGCCTGGATGAGGTCATGACCTTGGCCCGAATTAAGACGAGGTATTTTTAAGAGTGTGACTAGATATTGTAGATACATTTTTCTCCACCAGCCAGGCTTGTTTCAGTTCGTTGCAGAAATTTTCCTCTGCCTCATTGTTATCCGAAATTAGACTAGGTAAAAATTTATCTGCAAATACTTGAGTAATATTAGAATTGTCACTTTGACCATTAATAACACTTGCCGATTTCTTAAATACCCGTTTTCTTTTAACTTCACCCCAAAATTCTGATTTGTTTTATAATGAAATTTGTCCATGATTGAATTGCAAACTTCTCTTTGTTCGTTACGTTTACAGTCATTGAGTGTTGTTTTAAACTCCTTTCTGGCCTCTAACATCTGGCGATGTAGATCCGTTCTCTCTCAGTCTACCTTGTCTCACCCATAGTAAAAATGTCTCCCTGGCAACACTGTGTTTAGCTCTAATACATCGTTCCTGGTATTACCTTATAATTTATTTTTCCTGATGCTATGTTCGTAATCTCTACTAGAAGTCTGAATGCTGGTCGTGATATTTTGTACAATTTATCAATCATTTTCCAGTGATTGGGATCCCTACAGCCTAACTTATGACAGTCATGAATAGGCAAGGAACACATATCTTGTAAGAGGTCATCAACCCTATTATTTATATCATTAAAATCATTCGCCTTTAGCTTATCCCAGTTAATATAGGCTCTATTTTCTTCAATAATCGGAGCAAATGATCTGTCGGTCTTACCCCAGTAAATTCAGAGATACTTCCACTGGAAAATGATCAGATCCCACAAACACTGTAAAGTATTTTTATGTTTTTCACAGTAATGTTGTTGTCCTCCTTGCCTACAACATGATCAAGCCACCTAGTAACCGAGTCTCCATACCCAACAGAAGTGTAAGAATCATTACTCAATATATTTACGTCATAGCATTGCAAAGAGTTTCTCTCCATTAAGTCTGATAAACTTCTCCAGGCTCTACCTGAGTGAGGTCAGCATTAAAATCCCCTATGATAAAAATATCATCACAAAGTAAATTGTTCATCAATTTTCCAATAATGAAAGTGTTTCCAAATATTTGTTTAAAGTTTCAGCTTTCCAAATATCGCTGTCAAATATATTGATAAAACAACATTAAACCCATATATGTCTATATTAAAAACCATGTAATTTTTTTCCAATGTAATATTATTTATTTTTAACTGTGTATTTTTTTTCCATAAAACAGCCATACCTCCCTCAGGTCTGCCGGCCATACTAATTAAAGATTTATCAGACAGAGTGGCTCCTACAGCAACACAATCGTACTCTTCATCAACAAAGTCTAAAATTGCAAGTTTATCCTCAGTCAAAAACGTTTCCTGTAAAATATTAGATCATAGCCAGATGATGGTAAGCTGTCTCACCAATCATGGTTTTCTTTAGAGAGCAGCAGTTATAAGTACATATCTTGATACAATCAGAAGCCATTATCACAAAAGATTAAAAGGTAAAAAAATACAAATATATAACTATTGAGACCAAGAGAAAAACTACTTATTAGATTCACCAGGTCTGCTAAAAAACTTATTAACTACGATATCTTCAGGCCATAGTTCTGGATTAAAAAGTTGTTCTCTCTCGGCAAGTTTTACAGTTACTTTGAAGGCTTGGTGTTCATTAGTCCTGATTATTAATTTACTTATAGCTGTAATATCCATACCAAAGACATCCTTTATATATACCTTTAATTCCTGACCTGTTACATTATTATCACTCTTCCAATGTACACATCAATCATTCTAATAGCAGCTTTGAGTGTCGACCCTTCGCATTTCTTTAAACCTCTTACTCCAGTATTTACCTTCCTCTTCCTGTTACCATTCTTGACCTGTTTCCACCCTTCATCTACTGAGGAGGTACTGCTTCGTTGTGTTAATGAAGGGGGTGCCCTGGCACTCCCGTCTATAAAGGTGTGCCTGACACCCTTAGTCACGGCACCTGTACTCATCCTGGTGACTCGGGATGAGGGAAAGCTACGTTGCTGCCTCTCCTGGCTCACAGGCACACCTTTGCCTCGCAGATCCCGACCATGCCTCATCCTTCCCGCCACAGCATCGCCGTTATCCTTCCTTACGTTGACAAACGTAGTGCAGTTGGGATAGTGTACATGATAAGATTGGTATGCAGGATTCGAAACTGCATAATAAATCGTAGGCTTGTGCAAGATCCTTTAACTGTCTTCGTGGTGCAATGCATAAGTGTGTTGATTTTCGGTGTGAGCATCCTAGGTTCGAATCCCCGGACTGCCACATGCGTTTGTTAATTTCATTAATCGAGTTTAGGAGTAAAGTTGGTTAGTGGAGAGAACATAATAATTAATTCAGGTTCAGTAATAGTTTATCGAGAGGCCTTCCCTAGGGTTAAATGCCCCATTAATTACTATTCCTTTCAACTATGCATAGCCTCCGATAGTGCAGTTGGGATAGTGTACATGCTAAGATTGGTATGCAGGATTCGAAACTGAATAATAAATCGTAGGTTTGTGCAACATCCTTTAACTGTCTTCGTGGTGCAATGCATAAGTGTGTTGCTTTTCGGTGTCAACATCCTAGGTTCGAATCCCCGGACCGCCACATGCGTTTGTTAGTATCCTGGAAAGAAGGAAACATCCATCCAGTTCCTAAAAAAGGTACCTCTTCAGATCCATCAAACTACAGTCCAATAGCTATAACTTCCACTCTTGGTAAAGTCTTTGAAATTATAATAATCACATAATTAAGCATCTTGAGAATAATAAATTAATCAGTGATAGGCAATATGGTTGTAGACGATGTCGATCAACTGCAGACATTATTTGCCTTCTTACGTTCAAATCAACCAAGTTTCAGACCAACATGGTGAAACACATACAATAGCACTGGATATATCAAAGGCATTTGATAGAGTCTGGCATCAATCCTTATTGTCGAAGATGTCACACTACGGCCTTGCATCATTAGTTCCACTAATTTCTTCTTATCTTCATAACAGAAAAATATGTGTAACAAGATGGCCTTTATTCTCAATTTCACTCAATAAATGCTGGTGTTCCCCAGGGATCAGTTTTGGACTTGCATCATTAGTTCCACTAATTTCTTCATAACAGAAAAATATGTGTAACAAGATGGCCTTTATTCTCAATTTCACTCAATAAATGCTGGTGTTCCCCAGGGATCAGTTTTGGCCCCAACTCTGTTCCTCATTCATATCAATGATCTCATATCTACCACTCATAATCCAATACATTCCTACGCAGATGACTCAACACTCCACAGTTCCTTCACATTTACCAATTCTTTCACCCAACCCGATCTTATAAATTAAAAAATAAACACTGAAATTTCTCTGAACCAGGACCTTTCTAGAATTAATGAATGGGGACAAAAGAATCTAGTTTCCTTTAATGCACAGAACACCACACGCAACAAATGTTCGTGTGAAATTTGGTGAAAATCCGTCCAACGGTCTAAGAGGAGTTCCGAGACAGACGGACGACGACGACATATTTTTTTTGCGTATGGTACCCACTATACGGGGGGGCGAAACCAAACTCTGCTTACGCAGAGTTGATTAATTCAGGTTCAGTAGTAGTTTATCGAGAGGCCTTCCCTAGGGTTAAGTGCCCCATTAATTACTATTTCCTTTCACCTATGCATAGCCTCCGATAGTGCAGTTGGGATAGTGTACATGCTAAGATTGGTATGCAGGATTCGAAACTGCATAATACATCGTAGGCTTGTGCAACATCCTTTAACTGTCTTCGTGGTGCAATGCATAAGTGTGTTGATTTTCGGTGTGAGCATCCTAGGTTCGAATCCCCGGTCTTCCACATGTGTTTGTTAATTTCATTAATCGAGTTTAGGAGTAAAGTTGGTTAGTGGAGAGAACATCACAATTAATTCAGGTTCAGTAGTAGTTTATCCAGAGGATTTCCCTAGGGTTAAGTGCCCCATTAATTACTATTTCCTTTCACCTATGCATAGTCTCCGATAGTGCAGTTGGGATAGTGTACATGCTAAGATTGGTATGCAGGATTCGAAACTACATAATAAATCGTAGGCTTGTGCAACATCCTTTAACTGTCTTTGTGGTGCAATGCATAAGTGTGTTGATTTGCGGTGTGAGCATCCTAGGTTCGAATCCCCGGACTGCCACATGAGTTCGTTAATTTCATTAATCGAGTTTAGGAGTAAAGTTGGTTAGTGGAGAGAACATAATAATTAATTCATGTTCAGTAGTAGTTTATCGAGAGGCCTTCCCTAGGGTTAAGTGCCCCATTAATTACTATTTCCTTTCACCTATGCATAGCCTCCGATACTGCAGTTGGGATAGTGTACATGCTAAGATTGGTATGCAGGATTCGAAACTGCATAATAAATCGTGGGCTTGTACAACATCCTTTAACTGTCTTCGTAGTGCAATGCATAAGTGTGTTGATTTTCGGTGTGAGCATCCTAGGTTCGAATCTCCGGACTGCCACATTTGCTTGTTAATTTCATTAAACGAGTTTAGGAGTAAAGTTGGTTCGTGGAGAGAACATAATAATTAATTCAGGTTCAGTAGTAGTTTATCGAGAGGCCTTCCCTAGGGTTAAGTGCCCCATTAATTATTATTTCCTTTCACCTATGCATAGCCTCCGATAGGGCAGTTGGGATAGTGTACATGCCAAGATTGGTATGCAGGATTCGAAACTGCATAATGAATCGTAGGCTTGTGCAACATCCTTTAACCCGGCAAGCGCGATAGGCCTCACGGAAGGCTTCCTATAGGGAACGCGATAGGCCTCACGGAAGCAAGACCATAAAAAAAGCTTTCCAAAAAAAAAAGGGCCTATCAAAACAAAGGAATTTGTCTCTAGGTGAGATAATTCCCCTCCAGTACTCATCCATGTAAATCTCACCCACCCCCCTCCCCTACCTTATTCCCCCCTCCCTCCCTTCCTCAATTATCACCTATTTTTCCTCTTATTATCATCATTTATCGGTTATTTTTCTCTCCCGCGATAATGTAGCACAAGTGGGTTGCATAAAAGATCGTTATGTAACACCCGGACACCGGCCCACACCGCCCCTCTCGTCTCAGTTACCTCACAGACAGCGAGAGAGGAGGGTTGCCTGTGGCTCTCTCTCGCCTTAGATTATGACCGGGTGGCCAATATCTTCGTTTTTCACCACCCAAATGCTTTTCCCACTTATTTTAGCACTCTTGAAGGTTCATATATACATCATAATTATATGTAAAATAAAAGCATACCGAAAACAAATAATGCTCTATATTGTAAATATAACGAATTCTGTCAGAATCCAAGGCTAGAAATGCACAAATAACTACCCTAGCCCCTAGGTCTATATCGCGCTTGTCAGGTTAACTGTCTTCATGGTGCAATGCATAAGTGTGTTTATTTTCGGTGTGAGCATCCTAGGTTCGAATCCCCGGTCTTCCACATGTGTTTGTTGATTTCATTAATCGAGTTTAGGAGTAAAGTAAAGTGGAGAGAACATCACAATTAATTCAGGTTCAGTAGTAGTTTATCGAGAGTATTTCCCTTGGGTTCAGTGCCCCATTAATTACCATTTCCTTTCACCTATGCATAGTCTCCGATAGTGCAGTTGGGATAGTGTACGTGCTAAGATTGGTATGCAGGATTCGAAACTGCATAATAAATCGTAGGCTTGTGCAACATCCTTTAACTGTCTTCGTGGTGCAATGCATAAGTGTGTTGATTTGCGGTGTGAGCATCCTAGGTTCGAATCCCCGGACTGCCACATGAGTTCGTTAATTTCATTAATCGAGTTTAGGAGTAAAGTTGGTTAGTGGAGAGAACATAATAATTAATTCAGGTTCAGTAGTAGTTTATCGAGAGGCCTTCCCTAGGGTTAAGTGCCCCATTAAGTACAATTTCCTTTCACCTATGCATAGCCTCCGATAGTGCAGTTGGGATAGTGTACATGCTATGATTGGTATGCATGATTCGAAACTGCATAATAAATCGTAGGCTTGTGCAACATCCTTTAACTGTCTTCGTGGTGCAATGCAGAAGTGTGTTGATTTTCGGTGTGAGCATCCTAGGTTCGAATCCCCGGACTGCCACATGTGTTTGTTAATTTCACTAATCGAGTTTAGGAGTAAAGTTGGATAGTGGAGAGAACATAATAATTAATTCAGGTTCAGTAGAAGTATATCGAGAGGCCTTCCCTAGGGTTAAGTGCCCCATTAATTACTATTTCCTTTCACCTATGCATAGCCTCCGATAGTGCAGTTGGGATAGTGTACATGCTAAGATTGGTATGCAGGATTCGAAACTGCATAATAAATCGTAGGCTTGTGCAACATCCTTTAACTGTCTTCGTGGTGCAATAAATAAGTGTGTTGATTTGCGGTGTGAGCATCCTAGGTTCGAATCCCCGGACTGCCACATGAGTTCGTTAATTTCATTAATCGAGTTTAGGAGTAAAGTTGGTTCGTGGAGAGAACATAATAAGTAATTCAGGTTCAGTAGTAGTTTATCGAGAGGCCTTCCCTAGGGTTAAGTGCCCCATTAATTACTATTGCCTTTCACCTATGCATAGCCTCCGATAGTGCAGTTGGGATGGTGTACATGAAGATTCGTGGCAATGCAGGATTCGAAACTGCATAATAAATCGTAGGCTTGTGCAACATCCTTTAACTGTGTTCGTGGTGCAATGCATAAGTGTGTTGATTTTCGGTGTGAGCATCCTAGGTTCGAATCCCCGGTCTTCCACATGTGTTTGTTGATTTCATTAATCGAGTTTTGGAGTAAAGTTGGTTAGTGGAGAGAACATCACAATTAATTCAGGTTCAGTAGTAGTTTATCGAGAGTATTTCCCTAGGGTTCAGTGCCCCATTAACCCGGCAAGCGCGATAGGCCTCACGGAAGGCTTCCTATAGGGAACGCGATAGGCCTCACGGAAGCAGGACCATAAAAAAAGCCTTCCATAAAAAAAAAGGGCCTATCAAAACAAAGGAATTTGTCTCTAGGTGAGATAATTCCCCTCCAGTACTCATCCATGTAAATCTCACCCACCCCCCTCCCCTCCTTCCCCACCTTATTCCCCCCTCCCTCCCCACCTCAATTATCACCTATTTTTCCTCTTATTATCATCATTTATCGGTTATTTTTCTCTCCCGCGATAATGTAGCACAAGTGGGTTGCATAAAAGATCGTTATGCAACACCCAGACACCGGCACACACCGCCCCGCTCTTCTCAGTTGACTCCCAGACAGCGAGAGGGGAGGGCTGCCTGTCTCTCTCTCTCGCCTGAGATTATGACCGGGTGGCCAATATCTTCGTTTTTCACCACCCAAATGCTTTTCCCACTTATTTTAGCACTCTTGAAGGTTCATATATACATCATATATGTAAAATAAAAGCATACCGAAAACAAATAATGGTTTATATTGTAAATATAACGAATTCTGTCAGAATCCAGGGCTAGAAATGCACAAATAACTACCCTAGCACCTACTGTCATATCGCGCTTGTCAGGTTAATTACCATTTCCTTTCACCTATGCATAGTCTCCGATAGTGCAGTTGGGATAGTGTATATGCTAAGATTGGTATGCAGGATTCGAAACTGCATAATAAATCGTAGGCTTGTGCAATATCCTTTAACTGTCTTCGTGGTGCAATGCATAAGTGTGTTGATTTGCGGTGTGAGCATCCTAGGTTCTAATCCCCGGACTGCCACATGTGTTTGTTAATTTCACTAATCGAGTTTAGGAGTAAAGTTGGATAGTGGAGAGAACATAATAATTAATTCAGGTTCAGTAGAAGTTTATCGAGAGGCCTTCCATAGGGTTAAGTGCCCCATTAATTACTATTTCCTTTCACCTATGCATAGCCTCCGATAGTGCAGTTGGGATAGTGTACATGCTAAGATTGGTATGCACAATTCGAAACTGCATAATAAATCGTAGGCTTGTGCAACATCCTTTAACTGTCTTCGTGGTGCAATAAATAAGTGTGTTGATTTGCGGTGTGAGCATCCTAGTTTCGAACCCCCGGACTGCCACATGAGTTCATTAATTTCATTAATCGAGTTTAGGAGTAAAGTTGGTTAGTGGAGAGAACATAATAATTAATTCATGTTCAGTAGTAGTTTATCGAGAGGCCTTCCCTAGGGTTAAGTGCCCCATTAATTACTATTTCCTTTCACCTATGCATAGCCTCCGATAGTGCAGTTGGGATAGTATACATGCTAAGATTTGTATGCAGGATTCGAAACTCAATAATAAATCGTGGGTTTGTGCAACATCCTTTAACTGTCTTCGTGGTGCAATGCATAAGTGTGTTGATTTTCGGTGTGAGCATCCTAGGTTCGAATCCCCGGACTGCCACATGTGTTTGTTAATTTCATTAAATGAGTTTAGGAGTAAAGTTGGTTCGTGGAGAGAACATAATAAGTAATTCAGGTTCAGTAGTAGTTTATCGAGAGGCCTTCCCTAGGGTTAAGTGCCCCATTAATTACTATTTCCTTTCACCTATGCATAGCCTCCGATAGTGCAGTTGGGATGGTGTACATGCCAAGATTGGTATGCAGGATTCGAAACTGCATAATATATCGTAGCCTTGTACAACATCCTTTAACTGTCTTCGTAGTGCAATGCATAAATGTGTTGATATTCGGTAACTGCATAATAATTCGTAGGCTTGTGCAACATCCTTTAACTGTCTTCGTGGTGCAATGCATAAGTGTGTTGATTTGCGGTGTGTGCATCCTAGGTTCGAATCCCCGGACTGCCACATGAGTTCGTTAATTTCATTAATCGAGTTTAGGAGTAAAGTAGGTTAGTGGAGAGAACATAATAATTAATTCATGTTCAGTAGTAGTTTATCGAGAGGCCTTCCCTAGGGTTAAGTGCCCCATTAATAACTATTTCCTTTCACCTATGCATAGCCTCCGATAGTGTAGTTGGGATAGTGTACATGCTAAGATTGGTATGCAGGATTCGAAACTGCATAATAAATCGTGGGCTTGTGCAACATCCTTTAACTGTCTTCGTGGTGCAATGCATAAGTGTGTTGATTTTCGGTGTGAGCATCCTAGGTTCGAATCCCCGGACTGCCACACGTGTTTGTTAATTTCATTAAACGAGTTTAGGAGTAAAGTTGGTTCGTGGAGAGAACATAATAAGTAATTCAGGTTCAGTAGTAGTTTATCGAGAGGCCTTCCCTAGGGTTAAGTGCCCCATTAATTACTATTTCCTTTCACCTATGCATAGCCTCCGATAGTGCAGTTGGGATGGTGTACATGCCAAGATTGGTATGCAGGATTCGAAACTGCATAATATATCGTAGCCTTGTGCAACATCCTTTAACTGTCTTCGTGGTGCAATGCATAAGTGTGTTGATATTCGGTAACTGCATAATAAATCGTAGGCTTGTGCAACATCCTTTAACTGTCTTCGTGGTACAATGCATAAGTGTGTTGATTTTCGGTGTGAGCATCCTAGGTTCTAATCCCCGGACTGCCACATGTGTTTGTTAATTTCACTAATCGAGTTTAGGAGTAAAGTTGGTTAGTGGAGAGAACATAATAATTAATTCAGGTTCAGTAGTAGTTTATCGAGAGGCCTTCCCTAGGGTTAAGTGCCCCATTACTTACTATTTCCTTTCACCTATGCATAGCCTCCGATAGTGCAGTTGGGATAGTGTACATGCTAAGATTGGTATTCACGATTCGAAACTGCATAATAAATCGTAAGCTTGTGCAACATCCTTTAACTGTCTTCGTGGTGCAATAAATAAGTGTGTTGATTTTCGGTGTGAGCATCCTAGGTTCTAATCCCCGGACTGCCACATGTGTTTGTTAATTTCACTAATCGAGTTTAGGAGTAAAGTTGGTTAGTGGAGAGAACATAATAATTAATTCAGGTTCAGTAGTAGTTTATCGAGAGGCCTTCCCTAGGGTTAAGTGCCCCATTACTTACTATTTCCTTTCACCTATGCATAGCCTCCGATAGTGCGGTTGGGATAGTGTACATGCTAAGATTGGTATTCACGATTCGAAACTGCATAATAAATCGTAGCCTTGTGCAACATCCTTTAACTGTCTTCGTGGTGCAATGCATAAGTGTGTTGATATTCGTTAACTGCATAATAAATCGTAGGCTTGTGCAACATCCTTTAACTGTCTTCGTGGTGCAATGCATAAGTGTATTGATTTTCGGTGTGAGCATCCTAGGTTCGAATCCCCGGACTGCCACATGAGTTCGTTAATTTCATTAATCGAGTTTAGGAGTAAACTTGGTTAGTGGAGAGAACATAATAATTAATTCAGGTTCAGTAGTAGTTTATCGAGAGGCCTTCCCTAGGGTTAAGTGCCCCATTAATTACAATTTCCTTTCACCTATGCATAGCCTCCGATAGTGCAGTTGGGATAGTGTACATGCTATGATTGGTATGCAGGATTCGAAACTGCATAATAAATCGTAGGCTTGTGCAACATCCTTTAACGGTCTTCGTGGTGCAATGCATAAGTGTGTTGATTTTCGGTGTGAGCATCCTAGGTTCTAATCCCCGGACTGCCACATGTGTTTGTTAATTTCACTAATCGAGTTTAGGAGTAAAGTTGGATAGTGGAGAGAACATAATAATTAATTCAGGTTCAGTAGTAGTTTATCGAGAGGCCTTCCCTAGGGTTAAGTGCCCCATTAATTACTATTTCCTTTCACCTATGCATAGCCTCCGATATAGTCCATGAGCCAGGCCAGATATCGGTACCACCTGGGGTGACTAAACACGAATGGTACTAAAATGTTTATAGAGTGACTGTAAGTACATTAAGATATGATAGCCTTCTCGCACTGGTAGCTTAGTCTAATTTTTTTGATGCAATAGGGGCGCTACCCAAAAATAAAGATTTTTAGCGTGACGCTCGGCGTTTTCCTCATTTTCTTTAAAATCCATCACACAATCATCGCGAAACTTTGAACACCTATGTAGAATTATATTCTCTACCAGAGTTGTTCCTAGGTATTTTTCAAATTTCCTCATATTTCGGAATATACTCTATATTTTGGGTATTTTCCTCTAAATCTAGAATAAATCCTTAAATATGGGGAACATTGAAAAATATATTCTAACAGCTCTTGTAGCTTATTTGATTCTCTACAAGAATTATTCCGATGTGTATTTCAAGTTTCTCCATATTTAGGGGTTTATTTCATATTTGGGGATTTTTTGTTATATTTTGGGGATAATTTATTATTGGAAGGAGCAAACATATGTAGAGTGGTTTCCATGTAATGTGTTTGTTTGTTCATGGTTTAATGGTGATATTTTTTGCAGGTGTGTGTCGACTGTTTGACGGCAGGATGGAACCATCTGCGAGGAAGAGAGCACGGATCGACTGTATCATCCACTGCTCTGATGATGACAGCGATGCTCTGGTGTCACCACAGGATTTGGACTCCTGGAACACATTGCTCAGGGCTGCAGAAATCAGGCAGCATGATCCAGTCCTGGAAGCAGCCAAGGGCCTTGAAGAAGGAGGAATACCACACATACATTATCACCATAAATGTCGTAGTCTCTTTACAATGAAGAAGTCACTGGATTCTATCCTTGCCAAGGGTGTCAAGATAGAATCAGCAAGCGTCGACCCCAGGAGGAGGGCATCAAGGGATGCCCCTAGTACTAGCAGGGTGTATGCCAAAGTATGTATCTTCTGCGAGAAGTCAAGCAAGTACATAAAAACAACAAAGACAAGGGAGCCACTCATACAGTGTGTTGAGCTACGAGCAGATGCGAAGATTCGCAGAGCAGCAATAAGGAAACTCAACCAGAGAATCCTTGGTTTAGTTAGCAGAGACCTTGTTGCTGCAGAGGGTCACTACCACAAGTCGTGCTACAAACTCTTCACAAAAGATGATTTCCCAGCGGCCGCCAGGTCGGGTGCAGGTGAAAATCAGGAAGAAAGCGAGGAAGCACGCTACGAAGAGGTTGAGACAGAAGCCCTCGAGGAACTCTGCTTGTATATAAGGACCAAATTATTCCCCAACCCAGAGGTACTGCCTATGACAAACCTCACATCTAGGCTTGAGAGATCCATGATGTCCCGTGGTATTATCCAACTGAAACCAGCGACAAAGAAACATGTTCGCCGAAAGATTGAAACCGAGTTTGGAGAATCACTACGCTTTGTCCCAGATGAGAAAGGAAAGCTTCTAATCTATCCACGCAGCCTCTCAATGGACGACCTTGCCCGGCAAGCACACAAAATGGCAAAAGACCTGCAAGAAGCAAGAGCAGCTAACTCTGAAGATGTCTTAACCAAAGCAGGAATGCAGCTGAGGAATGAGATCAATAAACAAGATGTGAGTCAGCCATGGCCTCCCGATACAGATCAGAATGTCATTCCTGCAGCAGTCACTCAATTCCTGCACACCCTGCTGACAGGAGAGTGTGAGTGTGAAACTCCCTCTGAAAGAGCTCAACGTCTTGCCACTTCCTTTGGCAGTGACTTGGTCTTTGCTGTTACCAGTGGCAAGACAAAACCACCCAAGCACATACTGCTGACCAATGCTGTAAAGTCTTTGACAGGAAACACAGAACTGATCCGAACTCTGAATCGTCTTGGTCACTGTGTGTCTTACTCAATGTTTGAGGAGATCGATACAGCCCTTTGTATCCAGAAGCTGGAATGCTCAAAGGATGACATTCCACTGCCAGCAAACATCTACCCTGGTGTGTTCACAACCCTGGCCTGGGATAACATTGACCGACTTGAAGAGACCCTAAGTGGAGCAGGTACTTCTCATAGAGTCAATGGCATTGCTGTCCAGTCCAAGGTTGCAGGCTCTGTGCCAGAGAAAGTCCTGCCAGAGATTACCAAGTCCAAGATAAGAAGCATCACTCAGACATCATCAATGCTGCCAATATACAATGTTGGGCGGCGGGCAGGGCCACCTAGGATTGAGACTGCGTATGTCGACACTACCAAGGAAGTCCAGGATTCAAAGACAAAGAACCATATCTGGCTTCTTACTCGAATGTCAGACCATGAGGACCAGTCCATCAGCAGTTGGACTGGGTTCAACATCAAAATGCGCAGAGACATTGCAGTGGTTCAGGACACTGTAAGCTACCTGCCCACTATCAATGCTCCCGCAACAGAAATGTCCACCGTTAATGAAATCTTGGAACAAACGCATGCTATCATGCAGTCCTTACAGCTTAACAAGATTGTGTGCGTGTTTGATCAAGCACTCTATGCCAAAGCTGCCGAAGTTATCTGGAAACAAGAGAAGTTCAAGAACATTATCATCAGGATGGGCGTCTTCCACACAATCTGTAATCTCATCTCCACCATAGGAAAGAGGTTTCAAGATGCAGGTCTTAGAGATCTGTGTGTGGAATCAGGTATCATCGCAGAAGGATCAGTGTCAGGAGTGATGAACGGCAAGAGGTACAACAGAGCAGTGAGACTACACAAGCTCGTGTATGAAGCACTGATGAGGCTTGCATGGAAAGGCTTCCTTTCATGGCTAGAAGAAAACCATTCAAGGGACATACACCATCTAGATGAAACACTGAAGGACATCAACAGCTTTCACAGCAATGTGTCTCAGGGACTCTTTCAAGAGCTGATGGAGAGTGAATCATGCACACATATCATGAAGCTTTTCCAAGTTTATCTTGAGACCCTCAGAGATGAACACAACCTCTCAGCATTCTGGATGTCATACCTGGACATGGTTGAGATCATGCTGGACTTAATTCGAGCCTCCAGAGAAGGCAACTGGATGCTCCACCTAGGAGCAATCCGACAGATGATACCGTGGTGTTTTGCCTATGACAAAGTGAACTATGCCCGGTTCCTAACCTACTACTATGCCTTGATGTCTCGACTGCCCATTGAACACCCAGAGGTCCATGAACACTTCATGCAAGGTGGCTTTTCGGTCCAGATCGGTAGCAAGAATCCCTTTGGACGGATCCCTGTGGACCAGACAATCGAAGAGACGATCAACAAAGACACCCAGACACCAGGGGGCACAAAAGGCTTCAGCCTGAAAGGCGGAGCTGTCGCCAGGTACTACCTGACATCGGAGTATCGCAGCAGGTACTTAAGGCAGCTCAGGACTATGGTAGTAGGCCAAAAGTATACTGACTTCAGCCACCCAGACCTACAGATGCCCAGGATTAGAAGAGATGAGGCCGATGTCCAATCTTTAGTTCAACTGATGGAGACCAGCTGGTTGAACCCCTTCAACGCAGAGCAAGAAGATCTTGTCAGTTTGTCAACTGCGACTATGGCACCACCAGAAGTTGTCAAAGACCTTCTAGGGGCCTACAGAATAGGAGAGGATGCATATCAAGCCTTCAAGGAAGAGCGCCTGGAGATCGATACGCCAACTATATAGTTTCATGACACGATGACGAAGACGAAACTGAGAACGTTCACTAACATCAGAATGAAGCCACGCTCACAAGACCATGCCAAGGAGGTTATCTTAAAGGCTGACAGGAACCTATTTGGCCAGATGATCCTTGTTGCCGAGAACAGAAAGCTCAAAATGAGTGATGTCTTGGCTCATCCCCTGGGGCCTTTGCCTTGGGCACTTGCCAGCGGTGATGGGTCTCTCCGCAAGACCAACAAGGCTGCCCTCGCAAAGGAGTTAGAGAGGAATGTTTCTCCTGCAGAAGTGATACCCGAGCCCTCTGCTACCATAATTGATGGGATGAGCCTGGTCCACAAACTGAAGGGAAACGACAAAACTTTTTCACAGCTTGCAGGTACAGCACTGAGTCACGCTGTTCATGAAGGTGCTAAGAGCAGGCGCATTGATGTTGTGTTTGATATCTACAAGGAGACATCCATCAAGGATGCAGAACGAGCCAAAAGAAGTGCAGGCACAGGAATTCATTTCAAGAACATTCAACCTGGGCACAACATCCAGCAGTGGAGAAAGTTACTCGGTAGTTCCTCCAACAAGGCAAGTCTTATCAAGTTCTTGGTAGAAGAATGGAAGGCACCACAGCACAGGGAGAAGCTCAAGGACAAGGAGCTGTATGTCACATGTGAGCAGCGCTGCTTCAAGATCACCAAAGAGCAGTGGGAAGAGGCTCCTGAGCTTAAGTCAACTCAAGAAGAAGCAGACACACGCCTTCTTCTCCATGCACTTCATGCAGCAGAATCTGGGAACAAGTCTGTCATCATCACTGCAGAAGATACAGACGTCATGGTGTTGTGTCTTGGCATGTGCCACAAGATCCCATCCCATCTGTTCCAGAAGTGCGGGACGAAGAACCGGACAAGATTCCTGGATATCACCACACTGAGCCGCACACTGGGAGGCAGCGTGTGTGATTCATTGATTGGTATGCATGCCTTTACAGGCTGTGATACCGTCAGTGCATTCGCTGGCCGAGGGAAGATGACGACACTCAAGCAGGTGAAGATGGACAAGACATACCAGCATGCTTTTCACGAACTTGGACGCTCATGGGAAGTGTCTCCTGAACTCTTTGAGAAGCTACAGGAAATCACCTGCCACATGTACCTACCATCTACCCACACAACTAAGGTAAACAAGCTTCGGTATGAGCTGTTCTGTGCAAGACGTGGAGAGGTAGAGTCAAGTCAACTCCCTCCTTGTGAGGACTGCCTCTTCATGCATGCACTGCGTGCAAACTACCAGGCTGCGATCTGGAGGAGAAGTCTTCAGAGCCAGCCATTTGTTGCGAACCCAACAGACTGCGGTTGGATGACAGATGAGGACGGTAAGCTTGCCGTCAACTGGATGCGAGGCTCACCAGCACCAGATGCTGTTATGCAGCTACTGTCTTGCAAGTGTGTGCGGTCATGCGAACTCCCTAAGTGTACTTGCCTCAGCAATGGTCTAAAATGCACGGACATGTGCAGGTTACAGACATGTCAGAACAAGGCTATTGAAGAAGAGCCGGTGGCACAACAGTCAGATTCCGAGTCTGACGTAGATGATATTTAGGAGTAGTAATTTGCCATAATAGTATGTACAAGCCCATGGCATGCTTAGTGTGTATTTACAGGACTTGTATTAAATGTGACAATTACTATATGCATTTTGTTGACATTTAGGCATTCCTGTCCCCAAATTTGACATTTTAAAAAAATTCGGAATTTTCGGTAGGGTATGTCTATTCAAGAAGTGATAACGACCATTAAGCTACCAATGTGCAAGGGCTATCATATCAAAACATAAACTAGAGACATGTAGCAAGCTAAAAACACCTAAGAGAATTAGTCACCCCGGGTGGTACCGATATCCCAAAATTCGGGTCTTGGCTCATGGACTAATAGTGCAGTTGGAATAGTGTATATGCTAAGATTGGTATGCAGGATTCGAAACTGCATAATAAATCGTAGGCTTGTGCAACATCCTTTAACTGTCTTCGTGGTGCAATGCATAAGTGTGTTGATTTGCGGTGTGAGCATCCTAGGTTCGAACCCCTGGACTGCCACATGAGTTCGTTAATTTCATTAATCGAGTTTAGGAGTAAACTTGGTTAGTGGAGAGAACATAATAATTAATTCAGGTTCAGTAGTAGTTTATCGAGAGGCCTTCCCTAGGGTTAAGTGCCCCATTAATTACAATTTCCTTTCACCTATGCATAGCCTCCGATAGTGCAGTTGGGATAGTGTACATGCTATGATTGGTATGCAGGATTCGAAACTGCATAATAAATCGTAGGCTTGTGCAACATCCTTTAACGGTGTTCGTGGTGCAATGCATAAGTGTGTTGATTTTCGGTGTGAGCATCCTAGGTTCTAATCCCCGGACTGCCACATGTGTTTGTTAATTTCACTAATCGAGTTTAGGAGTAAAGTTGGATAGTGGAGAGAACATAATAATTAATTCAGGTTCAGTAGAAGTTTATCGAGAGGCCTTCCCTAGGGTTAAGTGCCCCATTAATTACTATTTCCTTTCACCTATGCATAGCCTCCGATAGTGCAGTTGGGATAGTGTACATGCTAAGATTGGTATGCACAATTCGAAACTGCATAATAAATCGTAGGCTTGTGCAACATCCTTTAACTGTCTTCGTGGTGCAATAAATAAGTGTGTTGATTTGCGGTGTGAGCATCCTAGGTTCGAATCCCCGGACTGCCACATGAGTTCGTTAATTTCATTAATCGAGTTTAGGAGTAAAGTTGGTTAGTGGAGAGAACATAATAATTAATTCATGTTCAGTAGTAGTTTATCGAGAGGCCTTCCCTAGGATTAAGTGCCCCATTAATTACTATTTCCTTTCACCTATGCATAGCCTCCGATAGTGCAGTTGGGATAGTATACATGCTAAGATTTGTATGCAGGATTCGAAACTGCATAATAAATCGTGGGCTTGTGCAACATCCTTTAACTGTCTTCGTGGTGCAATGCATAAGTGTGTTGATTTTCGGTGTGAGCATCCTAGGTTCGAATCCCCGGACTGCCACATGTGTTTGTTAATTTCATTAAACGAGTTTAGGAGTAAAGTTGGTTCGTGGAGAGAACATAATAAGTAATTCAGGTTCAGTAGTAGTTTATCGAGAGGCCTTCCCTAGGGTTAAGTGCCCCATTAATTACTATTTCCTTTCACCTATGCATAGCCTCCGATAGTGCAGTTGGGATGGTGTACATGCCAAGATTGGTATGCAGGATTCGAAACTGCATAATATATCGTAGCCTTGTGCAACATCCTTTAACTGTCTTCGTAGTGCAATGCATAAGTGTGTTGATATTCGGTAACTGCATAATAATTCGTAGGCTTGTGCAACATCCTTTAACTGTCTTCGTGGTGCAATGCATAAGTGTGTTGATTTGCGGTGTGTGCATCCTAGGTTCGAATCCCCGGACTGCCACATGAGTTCGTTAATTTCATTAATCGAGTTTAGGAGTAAAGTAGGTTAGTGGAGAGAACATAATAATTAATTCATGTTCAGTAGTAGTTTATCGAGAGGCCTTCCCTAGGGTTAAGTGCCCCATTAATAACTATTTCCTTTCACCTATGCATAGCCTCCGATAGTGTAGTTGGGATAGTGTACATGCTAAGATTGGTATGCAGGATTCGAAACTGCATAATAAATCGTGGGCTTGTGCAACATCCTTTAACTGTCTTCGTGGTGCAATGCATAAGTGTGTTGATTTTCGGTGTGAGCATCCTAGGTTCGAATCCCCGGACTGCCACATGTGTTTGTTAATTTCATTAAACGAGTTTAGGAGTAAAGTTGGTTCGTGGAGAGAACATAATAAGTAATTCAGGTTCAGTAGTAGTTCATCGAGAGGCCTTCCCTAGGGTTAAGTGCCCCATTAATTACTATTTCCTTTCACCTATGCATAGCCTCCGATAGTGCAGTTGGGATGGTGTACATGCCAAGATTGGTATGCAGGATTCGAAACTGCATAATATATCGTAGCCTTGTGCAACATCCTTTAACTGTCTTCGTGGTGCAATGCATAAGCGTGTTGATATTCGGTAACTGCATAATAAATCGTAGGCTTGTGCAACATCCTTTAACTGTCTTCGTGGTGCAATGCATAAGTGTGTTGATTTTCGGTGTGAGCATCCTAGGTTCTAATCCCCGGACTGCCACATGTGTTTGTTAATTTCACTAATCGAGTTTAGGAGTAAAGTTGGTTAGTGGAGAGAACATAATAATTAATTCAGGTTCAGTAGTAGTTTATCGAGAGGCCTTCCCTAGGGTTAAGTGCCCCATTACTTACTATTTCCTTTCACCTATGCATAGCCTCCGATAGTGCAGTTGGGATAGTGTACATGCTAAGAATGGTATTCACGATTCGAAACTGCATAATAAATCGTAGGCTTGTGCAACATCCTTTAACTGTCTTCGTGGTGCAATAAATAAGTGTGTTGATTTTCGGTGTGAGCATCCTAGGTTCTAATCCCCGGACTGCCACATGTGTTTGTTAATTTCACTAATCGAGTTTAGGAGTAAAGTTGGTTAGTGGAGAGAACATAATAATTTCAGGTTCAGTAGTAGTTTATCGAGAGGCCTTCCCTAGGGTTAAGTGTCCCATTACTTACTATTTCCTTTCACCTATGCATAGCCTCCGATAGTGCAGTTGGGATAGTGTACATGCTAAGATTGGTATTCACGATTCGAAACTGCATAATAAATCGTAGCCTTGTGCAACATCCTTTAACTGTCTTCGTGGTGCAATGCATAAGTGTGTGGATATTCGTTAACTGCATAATAAATCGTAGGCTTGTGCAACATCCTTTAACTGTCTTCGTGGTGCAATGCATAAGTGTGTTGATTTTCGGTGTGAGCATCCTAGGTTCTAATCCCCGGACTGCCACATGTGTTTGTTAATTTCACTAATCGAGTTTAGGAGTAAAGTTGGTTAGTGGAGAGAACATAATAATTAATTCAGGTTCAGTAGTAGTTTATCGAGAGGCCTTCCCAAGGGTTAAGTGCCCCATTACTTACTATTTCCTTTCACCTATGCATAGCCTCCGATAGTGCAGTTGGGATAGTGTACATGCTAAGATTGGTATTCACGATTCGAAAATGCATAATAAATCGTAGGCTTGTGCAACATCCTTTAACTGTCTTCGTGGTGCAATAAATAAGTGTGTTGATTTGCGGTGTGAGCATCCTAGGTTCGAATCCCCGGACTGCCACAGGAGTTTGTTAATTTCATTAATCGAGTTTAGGAGTAAAGTTGGTTAGTGGAGAGAACATAATAATTAATTCAGGTTCAGTAGTAGTTTATCGAGAGGCCTTCCCTAGGGTTAAGTGCCCATTAATTACTATTTCCTTTCACCTATGTATAGCCTCCGATAGTGCAGTTGGGATAGTGTACATGCCAAGATTGGTATGCAGGATTCGAAACTGCATAATAAATCGTAGGCTTGTGCAACATCCTTTAACTGTCTTCGTGGTGCAATGCATAAGTGTGTTGATTTTCGGTGTGAGCATCCTAGGTTCGAATCCCCGGTCTTCCACATGTGTTTGTTGATTTCATTAATCGAGTTTAGGAGTAAAGTTGGTTAGTGGAGAGAACATCACAATTAATTCAGGTTCAGTAGTAGTTTATCGAGAGTATTTCCCTAGGGTTCAGTGCCCCATTAATTACCATTTCCTTTCACCTATGCATAGTCTCCGATAGTGCAGTTGGGATAGTGTATATGCTAAGATTGGTATGCAGGATTCGAAACTGCATAATAAATCGTAGGCTTGTGCAACATCCTTTAACTGTCTTCGTGGTGCAATGCATAAGTGTGTTGATTTGCGGTGTGAGCATCCTAGGTTCGAACCCCCGGACTGCCACATGAGTTCGTTAATTTCATTAATCGAGTTTAGGAGTAAACTTGGTTAGTGGAGAGAACATAATAATTAATTCAGGTTCAGTAGTAGTTTATCGTGAGGCCTTCCCTAGGGTTAAGTGCCCCATTAATTACAATTTCCTTTCACCTATGCATAGCCTCCGATAGTGCAGTTGGGATAGTGTACATGCTATGATTGGTATGCAGGATTCGAAACTGCATAATAAATCGTAGGCTTGTGCAACATCCTTTAACGGTCTTCGTGGTGCAATGCATAAGTGTGTTGATTTTCGGTGTGAGCATCCTAGGTTCTAATCCCCGGACTGCCACATGTGTTTGTTAATTTCACTAATCGAGTTTAGGAGTAAAGTTGGATAGTGGAGAGAACATAATAATTAATTCAGGTTCAGTAGAAGTTTATCGAGAGGCCTTCCCTAGGGTTAAGTGCCCCATTAATTACTATTTCCTTTCACCTATGCATAGCCTCCGATAGTGCAGTTGGGATAGTGTACATGCTAAGATTGGTATGCACAATTCGAAACTGCATAATAAATCGTAGGCTTGTGCAACATCCTTTAACTGTCTTCGTGGTGCAATGCATAAGTGTGTTGATTTTCGGTGTGAGCATCCTAGGTTCGAATCCCCGGACTGCCACATGTGTTTGTTAATTTCATTAAACGAGTTTAGGAGTAAAGTTGGTTCGTGGAGAGAACATAATAAGTAATTCAGGTTCAGTAGTAGTTTATCGAGAGGCCTTCCCTAGGGTTAAGTGCCCCATTAATTACTATTTCCTTTCACCTATGCATAGCCTCCGATAATGCAGTTGGGATGGTGTACATGCCAAGATTGGTATGCAGGATTCGAAACTGCATAATATATCGTAGCCTTGTGCAACATCCTTTAACTGTCTTCGTAGTGCAATGCATAAGTGTGTTGATATTCGGTAACTGCATAATAATTCGTAGGCTTGTGCAACATCCTTTAACTGTCTTCGTGGTGCAATGCATAAGTGTGTTGATTTGCGGTGTGTGCATTCTAGGTTCTATTCCCCGGACTGCCACATGTGTTTGTTAATTTCACTAATCGAGTTTAGGAATAAAGTTGGTTAGTGGAGAGAACATAATAATTAATTCAGGTTCAGTAGTAGTTTATCGAGAGGCCTTCCCTAGGGTTAAGTGCCCATTAATTACTATTTCCTTTCACCTATGCATAGCCTCCGATAGTGCAGTTGGGATAGTGTATATGCTAAGATTGGTATGCATGATTCGAAACTGCATAATAAATCGTAGGCTTGTGCAACATCCTTTTACTGTCTTCGTAGTGCAATGCAAAAGTTTGTTGATTTGCGGTGTGAGTATCCTAGGTTCGAATCCCCGGACTGCCACAGGAGTTCGTTAATTTCATTAATCGAGTTTAGGAGTAAAGTTGGTTAGTGGAGAGAACATAATAATTAATTCAGGTTCAGTAGTAGTTTATCGAGAGGCCTTCCCTAGGGTTAAGTGCCCCATTAATTACTATTTCCTTTCACCTATGCATAGCCTCCAATAGTGCAGTTGGGATAGTGTACATGCCAAGATTTGTATGCAGGATTCGAAACTGCATAATAAATCGTAGCCTTGTGCAACATCCTTTAACTGTCTTCGTGGTGCAAAGCATAAGTGTGTTGATTTTCGGTGTGAGCATCCTAGGTTCGATTCCCCGGACTGCCACATGTGTTTGTTAATTTCATTAATCGAGTTTAGGAGTAAAGTTGGTTAGTGGAGAGAACATATATAGAAAAAGGTTAGCTATTCCTTATCACACCATGGTGTATTTGGTTAAGGCATGGACACTCATCCTAACTGGCGGTGGTTCAATCCCGTATGAGAGTATATATATATATATATATATATATATATATATATATATATATATGAAGAGTATACACAGGGTAGCAGCAAACAGCATGGTGCAGGATAAAAATTATGACCAGGGGGGGGGGGGGGGGGGGGGAGTACTTTATTTAGCAGTCAGACAAACGTTTCGACACTCGCGTGTCATCTTCAGTGTTCTAGAAAACAATAATAAAACATATAACAAATATTTAAAAATAAAATCGGGAAAAGCGAGTATATTATAACTAAAAATGTAGCCTCAACATAGCTACACTGGGAAATATTTAATCACAATGGATATGTAGAGGGGCTGCCGAAAGGCAGTTATTAAGGGGGGTCTTTATTTAAAAATATATAGACTCTAAAATCCTAAGGTTACCGGTATTACAGGAGTCAAGAATGCTAAAATCTTTATAGCTTACAGCAAGGTTACAACCGTAGCAATGTTCTCTCACGGCTGAATGAGGAGGGTTACTGATGGGGAGGCCGGTTTTACTGGACTGACCCTTGTGCTCATCCATCCTTACTTTGAGAGCTCGTATTGTGCTCCCAATGTAGCCATTTTTGCAAAATGGACAGGTAAATTTATAAACGATGGATGAGCGAAGTTCAGTGGGAAGTCTATCTTTGTAGTGAAACAGGGATCGAATCTTAAATTCATTCTTGTGAATTATTTTAAAATTGATATGAGGGAAGAAATTAGGTAATTTGTTGTTCAGTAATCTTTCTATTTTTTCTGATACCTTTCCAAGAAAGGGTAAACTAATATAAAATCCTCCTTTTTAGCAGTGAGCACAGGTTGTCTAGGTTGGTACAATTTATTTAGGAAATTCCTCAATTGCTTGTTGAAGAGGTCACTGGTGAAGCCATTATTAATAAAAAAGTCTCTAAGGAAGGATATCTCGCAGTGAAAAAGGCTGTATGTCGAAGTCAAGTGGTACGCCCTGTGAAGAAGGGTTTGAATTGCATTAATTTTGAATCTGAGTGGACAGTAGCTAAAAAAGCTAATACCGAGACCGGAAAAGGTGGGTTTTCTAAAGATTGAGATAACAAGTATGTCATTAACTTTGGTAAGTAGAAGGTCGAGGAATGGCACCGTGTTATTTACCTCGTTTTCGCTAGTGAATTTTATATTTTTGTGCCGTTTATTTAGGTAATTTAGAAACAAGGGGGTATGACTTTTATCATTAAAGACCAGCAGGGTGTCGTCGACATATCTACGGTAGAGGATAGGTTTGAAAGTGGGAGGGCAGTTGTCTAGCCAGATTTGTTCCCAATAGCATAGGAAAACATTGGCTAAAGTACTGCCTAGCGGGGATCCCATCGCTACCCCATCAGTTTGTTTATAGAGTTGGTTATTAAATATGAAATGGCAATCTTGTACGCATGCTGATAGTTGTTGATGTGTTGGAGGGAAGGTAGCAACTGAGCGTCACTAATAAACCCTAGCGAGGACAGTTTTGTCAGGACTGCCTTTAGAGTCGTGGAATTCTCCCCGACTTTTTAGCATGCTGATAGGACGTTTCTGAAGAAGGATTGACTCATACCCATAAAAGTCTCAGATTGGTTGAACAAAAGTTTGACACAAAGGTTCAAAGTTTCAGTTAAGGGGACGTTGGTGAATAAGGAGGTTATATCAAAGCTAAATAGGAATGACGAGGGAGGTAATTTGTAGTTTGAGAGGGAAGTGAACAATTCATATGAGTTCTTAAGGGTATAATCGTTCGTAGTGAACGCAGATAAAAGTTGGGAGCAATATTTAGCAAGCTTATAAGAGGCAGTATTATATGCGGCAAGAATGGGTCGAAGAGGGAAAGTGGTCTTATGGATTTTAGGGAGGCCATAAAGAAAAGCCAAGGATGAACCTGTAGGCTTCATAGCATTAGCTAATTGCTCCGAGACTGTATTTAAATTTACCATAGATTTAAGTAATCTATTTATTCGATCTTCGATTTTAAGGCTTAGTTTGAAAATATCAGTTTGAATTAGCTTAGTCAATTTGGAAACGTCTCTCAGGATGTCGTACATTTTTGAGAAATAGTCATCTTTGTTGAGTAACACAACTCCTTTACCTTTGTCGGGACGACAGACCACTAGGTCTTCTTTGTTAAGTAACACAACTCCTTTACCTTTGTCGGGACGACAGACCACTAGGTATTCTTTGTTGAGTAACACAACTCCTTTACCTTTGTCGGGACGACAGACCACTAGGTATTCTTTCTTACCAAGTTGTTTGAGGATATTTATATCATTTTTTGTAAATATGGGGGAGAAGACTTTTTGAGATTTAAAGCCATAGAATTCCTTACAGGCAACATTGCGAATAAATTGGACGACAGACTTAAATTCGACACCGGTAGCCAACCTACAATTTTAAGCCTAGAGACCAGGCTTTCGAAGGCAGTAAAGTATTGACAACAATTTGGTTTAAAAATGGGCAGGTTAAAATCAAGTCCAAAGGACAGCAACAAAGATTCTCTAGTAGACAGAGTTACATTGGAGTAGTTAAAGATAACCTTTTTGGGATCACATGATTTGAGAGCAGAATTGGCACCTAAGTTAACAAGTTTGTTTTCATGGGTCTGTTTAAAAAAAAATCTCAAACCTTCAACTATACGTCATATAAAAGTCTTCAAGCAGATAAAGTCTATATACGAAACTAAGTTGCGCAGTGCATTACGAGATTCATTGACTAATTGTTCAAGATTGTTTATTTCTTTTTCTTTTGTGAGTATTTCTAAATGTAATAGTTTTTCTTTCCATGATTGATAAAGTTCCGAGTTTTGTAAGTTTGTTTTGTATAATTCAACAAGCAATTGAGGAATTTCCTAAATAAATTGTACCAACTTAGACAACCTGTGCTCACTGCTAAAAAGGAGGATTTTTATATTAGTTTACCCTTTCTTGGAAAGGTATCAGAAAAAATAGAAAGATTACTGAAAACAAATTACCTAATTTCTTACCTCATATAAATTTTAAAATAATTCACAAGAATTAATTTAAGATTCGATCCCTGTTTCACTACAAAGATAGACTTCCCACTGAACTTCGCTCATCCATCGTTTATAAATTTACCTGTCCATTTTGCAAAAATGGCTACATTGGGAGCACAATACGAGCTCTCAAAGTAAGGATGGATGAGTACAATGGTCAGTCCAGTAGAACCGGCCTCCCCATCAGTAACCCTCCTCATTCAGCCGTGAGAGAACATTGCTACGGTTGTAACCTTGCTGTAAGCTATAAAGATTTTAGCATTCTTGACTCCTGTAATACCGGTAACCTTAGGATTTTAGAGTCTCTATATATTTTTAAAGAAAGACCCCCCTTAATAACTGCCTATCGCCAGCCCCTCTACATATCCATTGTGATTAAATATTTCCCAGTGTAGCTATGTTGAGGCTACATTTTTAGTTATAATATACTCGCTTTTCGCGATTTTATTTTTATATATTTGCTATATGTTTTATTATTGTTTTCTAGAAAACTGAAGATGACAAGCGAGTGGCGAAACGTTTGTCTGACTGCTAAATAAAGTACTGGCCCCCCCACCTGGTCATAATTTGTATCCTGCACCATGCTGTTTGCTGCTACCCTGTGTATCCTCTTCATCTGTTACTTGAGGTTCCCCAAGAACAAACCCATCACTGATATATATATATATATATATATACACGGTATATATATATATATTATATACAGACATATTGATGTAACAATACTTATGCGATTACAGTTACCTTCAATGATCCCTGAACACTTAAAACACGTCGATACATGTTGGAACACCTGTTTCATAATTATTTAGTATATAATCAAACCTTTACATGTTTTATATCTGTGTGATACACCTTTCGTCCAGTGAATTATGTAAACAATTGTATTTTTCCTAAAATTATTGTTAATAACTACTACAGATGTCTTATTAAGAAAATAGGCAACACAAACACTGTCTGATCTTTATATTTTTTAGATCCCTAGTTCACAAATTACAGCAAAACTTTGACCATAACTGGCAGGGTTTGGCCGACTCATAATAAAAGTTGGAAAGGTATATGATTTTAAAGAGGTTTTCTTCCTCGAATGATATCATCGGGTTGGTAGTTGGTTTAAAGTTAGGGCCAGCTTGTTCTAGGAAATTTACTATAGTCGTTTCCACTTAGTATCACACGTGGTTATAATGTTAGATTTGTAAACAAAAGTTCGCAGGTTCGAGTTCGAATTTCAGGAGGATATGTAGACCTGAATGAAAAGCGTCATAATTACTCAGTGGTGGTGGAATATTGTTTGTTTACCAAGTCTGTCTGTGTATGCGTGTGGGCTGACACACATCACAGTAGTTATTATCATGAAGATTATGGTAGTTATAGTGATAGTGGTGGTAATTGCGGTAGTAGTTGTGATGATTATGGTAGTCGTAGTGATGATGGTGGTGATTATGTTAGTAACAGTAATTATGGTGAATGAGGTACTAGTACTTTCGGGGGAATGGGGTTGTATAGTACCACCACCTTCATTTCTACTACCACAATCACCACCATCATCCAAATTCACTATCACTGAACACAACACAGATTAATAGTCCAGATGATCAAAACATTAGTTAAAGTAAAAGTAACTGCAAGCTCAAAACAAAACAAATACACTGAAAAAAAAAAAAAAAATCCAAAGCGGCACACGGAGATGGTAGACCTTGACCCCGATATGCCGTCGGAAACTGCATTAAAATGTTTGGGGCTCATTTATAGCAATCACAACTACTATTACCATCATTATTACCACACTCCCCTTCATTTCTACTACTGTCACCATCATCACTAATATTACCACCATAATCACTACAGGTTGGCAATCAGATTATCAACTCCTAAACATTGTAACATTGTAAGGGTTCATGCCCTCTTCAACTACTCAAATAAATCCTAGAAACACTTCTTGTTCATGCTAAAGTCAATACATTCATAGCAAACGTACTTACATATTTCAGTATAAACCCGAGTTGTGGATACTTTGTCATGGACTGCTGACCTGCCCGATCTTCGCAGTACGTTGAGTCACGGTTTGCACCCAAAACTCGGTCTAGGATTCCTCAAATGACTACTTGTTAAGCCTTAAATTAACATAATCTAAATTTCTTAATTAATTAATAAATAATATTTACACTTAGCTACACGACTCTGGGAAAGAACATGTTTTCTCAAATGAAGCTTTTAGTCTCTCTCTAAGATTGTGAACTTCCAATTTCACCACCAGGGTCTGGGTAACTAAGATATTTCTCACATCTCTACTATCTGTGTTGCCTTTTAAGTAGAAGCACAGTTGCCTCTTTGCCCTAGGTCCCATTCCGTCTGATCTCGTGAACACAGAGGAGCACTGTTGTCCTGTTGAATAATTAGGATCCTCTCTCTATTTGCCTTAACCTTTTGTGCAGCCTCTTATAATAAGCTTGCTCTCGTTGGGGGCCATTGAGTCAAATCTTCTAATGTTGAAGATTGGTCGCTGTGGATGTCAACATAAGATGCGGTAACATACACCTGTGATTCATTAAATCCCTTCGCCATCCTATTGCAAATATATGTGCAGAAAATTACAAGGCACAACTCTCACAATTCATTATAGCTGATGCAAATTAGTTCACCCTTTTTTAATTTCAAACTATGGTCTATTATGTTCTCAGCTCCACATACACATAAATTGAACAGCAATAATAGCATCAATAATTCTTATTTTTGTAAGGTTGAAGTCTTTTACTTCGCAAGTTAGTGTTGTCACCCAATTTTAGGCGAGAGTTTCTTATGTGCTTTAGATTATTCTGTGTGTGATCAATGAAAGGTGTTGCATCCGTTCTTCTAGGCAATGTAGATTTGTTTGTATGTGAATGTCTATTGTAATATTTGTACCTGATGGTATGAATCACGGCCTGTTCTACTTAATTTATAATTTGTGCTATGATTTTAGCTGATATATATTGTTATTTTGTCTGAATTTTGTTGTCGGTTGGTGCTCCTTTCACGGGGACTACTACTCTTCCTAAGACTATTACTACTACTACCAAGAGTACTAATATAATGAACATTATTAACCCTTACAGTATCGGTGACATATTTTTGTTTTTATATAAGCTGCATCTAGACGATGTTATGAAGCTTAGGGTATATACATGATAGTTAAAAAGATTTATTGAGATGGTCTGTAGCATTTTAAAGGGTAGATGTTCTTCCTAACCTGAATACATTCGTCTAATAGTTGCCAGAATATAATGAAATGAACGTCACCGGTACTGTATCGGTTAAGATAATAACAAATATATATAATATTCATATTTTAATCTATAACCACCTTCAACATTTAAGTTTACTAATGGATATATCCGAAATGGTGAGACAAACCTAAATATATTTCCAGCTTTTAAAATGCATACGTGTACTTATATGTTTAATATATTTATTATCTATGTTAATTGTTCCGTTGTTAAACAATGTATATAGATCCTGGTCCATGATGTTATGGCTGGAGTGTTGGTTTTTTGCTTTCATTAATAAAATAGTCGAATATTACTTTGTTACACATTATTTTATTATATTTATATAATTATGTACTTAAAATGTTGTGCCCAACCTATTTGTGAAAGTAATTATATGTATGTACTCAGGCACATACCCCATGGCTGGGGGTGGCCGACTCGAGACAAAGCCCGAACAGAAACAACATATAATGTTCCAATTCTTGGGGTCCGAGACCACTTTCGCGTTCCCTCGCGTTCTCGTCAAGTAGATGAATTTTACAAGGGAAGGAGAATTCCTAGCCCCCTACCCCCAGAAGGAAAAGTAGGACAGTAAGGGAGGCAGACATAAACGGCTTAGGTTGGGTAGAGGATGCCAAACCTCACTCTGGGTAGGACCAGCCTTCACCTATTTAAGGATGTAATTTTATGCCAGTGAACGTTCTCGAATTGAAAGGGCTTAGTATGAATATTACTCCATTTGTATATTATTATTATTATTATATGAGATGCCGAAGTCGCCAACCAGGGTGCAGAAACACCATCAAGATGAATGCACACAAAACACCCGGAGGCACTGGAGAGAGACTACGGCAACTTAGGAAAAAATATAAACATATACTGTATACTGTACATACAGTATACACATATTAAACACAGATAACATATTATACAGTGGAGGATATCAAGTATAAATATAATACAATAACATATAATAAAATACGTTTAAAAATTAGAATTAATGCTGCAAAAAAGCATTAACTCTTAAAATGGAGATATGAGCTGAATTGACTAGCTCATTTGGCAACTTATTCCACAAGTCAACCATGGCCGGCACAAAACACCGTGAAAACTGTGTAGTAGAAAAATTAACACGGCTCGTGGCAAGATAATTAAGATTGCTTGTGAATCTAGTTGCACGAGCCCGGACATAGGGCCCAGGCAGAACCCCATGTAAGGGATGCTGAGGGTTGTTAAAAACTTTAAATAAAAGACTAAGGGCACCAACTTTACGTCGATGACACAGATCAAGAGACAAATGAGATAGAATAAAACTGATGGAATTTAGCGACCTGTCAAGCAACTTGAGATGGCAGTTCGCTGCTGACAACCAGACAGGTGAGCAGTACTCGAAATGTGGCAAAATAAAAGCATAAAAAGACTTGATAACTGAGGAGTCACAAGCAAATGTTTTATAAACCTTGCGAAGCAGACCAATTTTTTGGGAAATGGAAGAGGAGAAAGAACGAATATGCTTTTCAAAAGTAAGTTTGGGATCAAGAGTAACTCCTAACAAACGCAGAGTATCCACATTCTAAATATGCTCGCCAGAAACTTGTAGATAAGGATGGGGAGGATCCAAGGTACGAGATCTGCTGATGATAATGGAGTGTGTTTTACTATCATTAAGTTTTATGCCCCAAAGTTCACACCATGATGTAATTTTGGCTAAATCCCTATTCAGAGCAGTAGCAAATACGTGTCGATCTATTGGTGATGGAATTGATGCATATAAAGTTGTATCATCAGCATAGGAGTTTAGTTTATTTTCAAGCTCGGAACACAGGTTAGCAGTAAAAATAATAAAAAGCAAAGGCCCAAGGACACTGCCTTGTGGTACACCAGAAACAACAGTAACAGAAGGGGAATGACACCCATCAATGACCACAGACCGAGATCTTTTCATCAAAAAATCTTCAAAGATACTTAAAAAATTGCCACCAATACCGATGAGCTGTAACTTGTACAGAAGTGCTTTATGGTTGACTAAATCAAAAGCAGAACTAAAGTCAATAGCCACGACACGAGACTCATGCCCCTGGTCCAATGAAGATTGCAAGTCATGGGTGAGTGTCAGAAGCGCATCACATGTACCCAGTCCCTTACGAAAACCAAACTGTGAGTTTGGTATCAAATTATGACTATTACAATAAGAGGAAAGGCGTCTGGACAAAAGCCTCTCATAGAGGTTGGATAGGATAGGTGTAATGGAGATAGGGCGATAGTCATTAGGAGATGATGAGGCAGTATTTCCCTTTGGAATAGGAGTGAGCCTTACGCCAGCAAAGAGGAAAACTACCTGATTTCAAAAGCAACCCAAACACCACGGCCAATTTAGGTGCCAAGACCACTGCAATCTTTTTAAAAAAGAGAAGGAAAAACCCATCCGGGTCTGTGCCACCATAGGTATCAAGATCCAGCAAGTACCTTTTCAGTTCAGCTGATTTGAATGCCATTGAATTGAGGTTGGATCTAGGGAAACATGTCAATGGCAAAGACAATTCCTGATTACTCTGCTTATTAATAAAAATATTAGATAGAATATTGGCCTTCGATAAAGGATCAAAAGAGATGGAGCCATCAGAATCACAAAGAGGAGGCATGGAGGAATCTATTCCAAATAAAGAGGATTTCAAAGTGGACCACCATTTATGAGGCTGTGTAGCTCCTGCCAGAACATCCTGAAGATGGGAGTTATAATCCCTCTCAGCACCATCATAAACTCTCTATAATGGCTAATCTTAATTGTATTCAGGCTCACATCAGACGATATTATTCAACTAGGGAAAACATTCTTAGCAGGAGTCAATTCCAGTAATGACAAACATATAATGGCAAAGTTATCTTCATGCTATGGTTGAGCTATTAACGTAGGATCTTATTACTTTAACGTGTTGAATATCGGATATCGCTTAACCATCAAACTTAATGGCTAGGCCAAGTGGCAATGGCGCCTCGTTAATATGAACTTGCAGTCCATTCGTCCCTAAGTTGCCATGAGTGTTACTGAGTATATAATGATTATAGACCTATAACATTGGATCCATACTAATGCTAATCCAGCAATGTTATGCTAACAATATTTCGAGTAAGTTTTGCACTGGTATCGACAAAAAAATTAAAGGTAAATTATTGTAGATGCCAGCATCAATAATACTTTCTAGAGTTGTTTTGTCGGTTTTCAAGCAAAAGAGTTGCAAACTGGCATAGTAATTTATGATGGCCCGAGGAGGGTTATGGGCGTCATATGAACCAAGTTTAGTAATGACTATTATTAAAAGCACAAGCTGGAGGACTCTAACTTGGGGAGAATGGGGGGGGGAGTGACTATTATTGTGAAGGAGGAGTTGGAAGAGTATATAAAAGAGTGGAAAGAGTTGTCATCAAGGCTAATGTGGGTGCGAATGCGGTTTAACCCTCCTGGCCCGGTTGTCATTTTAAAATGACACCACGAACTAAGGGCAGGAGCCCGGGTGTCATTTTAAAATCTGTAAGCTTGAAAGCCTATTCAGCTTGGTCTGAACGCCGTGCGTCCGACGCATGTAAACAAAGCCGATCGTTACGTCACCGCACCTCCGAAAACAAGAAAGAGAAGACTTGTTTGTTATTGTATGTCTGTATGTCGTTGTTTCAGTAGTGAAAAGATCGTCATATTGCTAACATCGCCTGCAAGTGCTCTCCACTGAAATCGTCATCACAACTGAACCAGTTGACATAGAGAGCTCTACTCAACCCCAGTCTACAGATTGGAAACCGCACTACATTTATAGATGCGTGGGAAATTTCTAGCAGTTAAACTAAACAAAAATACGGTAGCCTAGGCCTATACGTTTTTCGGCCAGATCGCCCGGGTAGCCCACACTGTCATTTTGAGAGCCTGCCCGGGCCAGGAGGATTAATGGAGACAGGTGGGTTTTTTGTAAGTGCTTATGGACCAGGAAGTGAAAGGGAGTTAGACGAGGTGGAAGGTTTTTGGGAGGATTTGAGAGATTGTCTACATGGGTTTGATGAAAATGAAAATGTTATAGTTTTAGGGGACTTAAATGGTAGGGTAGGAAATGAGCCTGGTGAGGGAGTCATCGGTAGTTTTGGTGTGGATGGTGTAAACAAGAGTGGAGAAAGACTGAAAAAATGTATGTGGAGAGTGTAGAATGAGTGTAGGTAATACGTTCTTTAAAAAAAACACGTATACACAAGTACACATGGCATAGACTTGTGAGGGGAGATATCGTAGAGAGGGCATTGATGGATTATCTGCTGGTGACAAGGGAATAATTGTGTAGACTGCTGGATGTGAATATGCTGAGAGGTGAGGCGGAGGGTATGTCGAATCATTACCTGGTGGAGGGAAAGCTAAGAGTTAGGAGTTACAAGAGAAAGAGAGACAAGCGTGAAGTAAGAGAGGTAATAACAGTTAGCTAGATAAGAGTACACAAGAGAAGGAGTACAAGGAAAGACTAAATGAAAAGTGGATGGAAGTGAGAGAGATAGAAGAGAGAGAAGTAGAGGTTGAATGGTAACAGTTTCATGAAGGAGTGAAAGCAAGTGCAGAGGTAGTATGTGGTAAAAGGAAAGTAGGAGGAAGAGATATCAGGAAGGGAAGCGAATGGTGGAATGATATGGTGAGAAAGGCAGTTGAGGAGAAGAGACAGCATTTTGATAGGGTTTTACAGGATGGTAGTGTTGAAGTATGGGAAATGTACAAGGAGAAAAGGAGAGAGGTAAAATGGAAAATTGGAGAAGCGAAAAAAGATGCAAACGAAAGGTGGGGTCAAAGGTTGAGTGAGAATTTTGAGGAACGAAAGAAGATGTTCTGGAAGGAGGTAAATAGAGTAAGGAAAGGTAGACAAAAGAGGGAAGAGTCAGTGAAAGATGCAAATGGAGAATTACTAGTGGAAGGAGTTGAAGTGATGAAAATATATGCTGAGTATTTTTAATCTTTGCTAAATGCAAGAGATGGAAAAGAAGCAGTGATTGAAGCAGTGGTTGATGGAGATAGATTACCCAGGCCACCCAGATGGCAGGGAATGAATGAAAGGATTGAGGAAAATGAGGTGAAAGAAGCAGTGAAACAAATGAGAGCGGGCAAAAACAGAAGGTTTGGATGGTATTGCTGTGGAATGTATAAAGAAAGGTGGAGATGTGATAATAGATTGGTTGGTGAGACTTTTCAATGTGTGCTTTGTTGTGTCAATGGTACCAATAGACTGGAGGACACTTCGGTGAGATTTTTTTTTTTTTTTTTTTTTAATTTATATAAATGACATTGTAATGCTTGTCAGAACATGAAATGTCTGTTGTTTGATGATGATAGCTCCTTTTATGCTAGTCACCATGATCTCCACGAACTGTCAGTTAATGTAAACCACGATCTAGCTAGTATAAGTAAATGGATATCTAGTAATAAACTTACTCTTAATGTAAGTAAGTCTCACTTTATTATATTCCACAGAAGAAAAATAAAATAACCATCCTAATTTAAAGATAGGCGAACAGGTGCTTGTACGAATGAGTAACACAAAATGTTTAGGGGTAATAATTGAGGAAACTTTGTTATGGCACCAGCATATTCGCTATCTCCAAACTAAAATAAGCAAACAATGTGGTATAATGTACATGATTCGGGATACACTGACATCGTCTAGCTTAAAATGCATTTACTATTCGTTAATCTTTCACTTACTATTCTACTGTAACATTGTGTGGGGAGGAGCTGGAGACACTATTTTAAATAGTTTATTTATTGTACAAAAGAAAGTCATACGAACAACGTTCGATTATTTACGGAAATACGATCACACTGCCCCCTCATTCAAGAAACTTGCCATTTTAAAATTTGGGGATATTAGCCTATAGTGTTCAGCCCTGTTTGTGTACAAGTCGATCAATAACCTAATACAAAATAACCACTTTCAGTTTAATACAAATGAAAGATTTAATTTAACCCTTTCGCTGCGGGTGACGTTCTGGAATGTTTTGGCAAGTTACAGCAATTTCCAGGCTTTAACACCTAAAGAGCGGCCTAGGCGGTATAAAATATGTAGCAACCAGCGGGGTGTTTTTAGCCAAAATAGGGCTGCTTACGTGATCATTTTCATGCCTAAATAAGACCCAGAGCGTAAAACAAGTATCTATCCCTGAAAGGGCATAAACAGAGCTTTCCAATGACACCATAACAATCCTTTTATGACGGCTAGTTTTCTTGCAACAACCGCGCAACACGAGTGCAAAAAGCATGTAATTCGGTACTTTCCCCATACAATTCAGTATGTAGCGAGTGAGAGAGGGAGGGAGGAGGTGGGATTCATGTCAGTAGCTTCGCCGCGGTGGTCTGGAGCAGTCATACGCTCGCTACTCTCCTGCCACCACTTGTCTCTCTCTCTCAGCAACATTACCTGCTGAAATTGCCACACGACCTATGTTGCGCGCCGCCAGATAGTCCAGATTTATTATACTCGACTTATGTTGCGCGCCGACAGTTAGGGGTTAAAAGCCTGTAAAAAACGTAAAAATCGAGTGACAGTGGGCGGGAGCGTGAGGGGCCTACCTCTGACCCTCAGAGCATCGAGCGGCTCACTGAGCTAGGCTGTGTCTCGCGCGTGTCTCTCTCTGTCTCTCTCATAAGTGCAGCCAAGCGAGCGAGTGTTACATAATAGCGGGGTTCCCGCATTTCACTGGGATCACTGCGGGTGAACCAGACCACGTATACGGTCCGTTCTGGTGTCATTTTGAAGCTATGTTCGCCTAGTTTTCGGCAGAATACACTTCATTTAATGCAGATGCTTGATTTATCATTCAGGAGTGCCTGAATATGCCCTAAATAGCCCAAACAAGGCCGCAGCCAAAGGGTTAAGAGACAGTGGACAATTAAAAATTCCCTTCATGAGTACGAGTCAGTCTCAGTCTTTGATTATTTATCGCGGACCGAAGCAGTGGAACGACATTCCTAACATTATTCGGGAAAAAGCTAATGTATCCGCTTTCAAGCTTGCCTATAAAGCTCACGTAATGTCCGAATATTGAATTACCTACAACATGTGAAATTGGCTTCACCAGTTTCTTGGTACATATACTATTAACTTAGAGAGTATACTTAGGTCTTTTGGGGATCCATACAAATATCCTTATCATTATTAATATTTATTATTTAATATTATTATTATTATTATTATTATTAATATTATTGTTTATTTTTATTATTATTATTATTAGTATCATTATTAGTATTATTTATTACTATTATTATTATTATTATTATTATTTCCTAGTAACAAATTATATTATATTAAGATTTGTATTCTACATGTAGTAATAATTGATTTTAATGACATTCACATATTATCTTAGATTTAGCCTTGCTATAAAACAATTGTCTAATCAATAATGCATATTTTAGGTGCCTTTAAAGAGAGTGTTAAACTCTCAAAAGGCTCAGCCGTCTTTATTTTAATATTCTATGCATACTTTGTATTGTTCACTGGCTAAATGCAAAAATTTTGACTTGACTTGAAACAAATAATTTGACTTGTTGCACTAGATATATCGAAGGCCTTCGATAGAGTCTGACACAAATCTTTAATATCCAAACTGCCCTCCTTCGGTTTCTATCCCTCCATCTGTGCATTGTCTCTAATTTTCTTTCCGGCCGTTCCATAGCTACGGTTGTGGACGGCCATCGCTCAATTCTCTTTCCGGCCGTTCCATAGCTACGGTTGTTGACGGCCATCGCTCAATTCCTCATCCTATCAACTCCGGTGTTCCTCAGGGTTCTCCCCTATCTCCTATTCTCTTTCTAATTTTCATAAATGATCTTCTCAACTGTACATCTAGTCGCATCCATTCATTTGCAAACGACGCAACTTTACACCACTCAATTAGTTTTCCAGAATCCAGCAGTCTCTCAAAAGTAAATATAATGAAGCCATAAAATGCTTGTCTTCTGATCTAGCTACTATTTCCAATTGGGATAGAGAAAATCTTGTTACATTTATTGCTTCCAAAGCTCAATTTATCCATCTTACTACCCATCAGGAACCTCCAGAGGACTATCCCTTATCCTTCAACAATACAAAAATCAACCTTTCATCTTCCCTCAATCTTCTCGGTGTCTCTTTTTCTTCTGCTCTCACTTGGAAAGACCATATTACCAGTCTCGCTAAGGCAGCCTCCCAGAAGCTGGGTGTGCTCAACCGCCTCAAGGGGTTCTTTACCCCTGCGCAGCTACTTGCTCTGTACAGGGGCACAGTGCGTCATTCATTGGAGTATTGTTCACATGTGTGGTGAGGATCCTCTCACACCGCACTCCTAGATTTTTTGTTTTCCATGTGAGTGAGGGAGGCAAAAGGCAGAATTGTGTATAGCGAGTGCCTCCCCTATAGTTGAAAGAGTGACAGGGCCAAAATCAAGGGGATGTTCGAGCCAAAATACCTGGACACACAGAGTTTGAAGGAATTTAAGTCATAGGAAGAGGGAAAGACTGATTCTGGGAGAGAGTTCCAGAGCTTTGTAGGTAGTAGGGGTAGGCAGCCCCGCCCAGGGAAGTACTACCGCCAAGGTTTCGGGAGACTCAGGGAATAGCCTGAATTCCATTTTCTCTCCCAGGCCTTGGTAGCTGGATACATATCTTTTTGCCTCACACATCAGGGGTATCAGGAAAACCCTCTTTATATAATATACACATCCAACTTCACGACATTGCCCTACATTGCTATCCTCTATCCATAAAACACTACTCTTCCCACTACATATCATACATGTAACACCATACACCTTACCCAATAAATATGGCAGTACAATTGTTAAGAGCAAACCTGGTGGTCCCTCGGATATCCACCCCCGGCAGGGTTGGGTCATTGACACAGGGCCCTCCCGGTCGTCATCATGCGACTGTGTCAAGAGCATTGCAACGTCCCAAAGCTGCTCGTCGGTGCAGCTTTTTCTTTAGCAATATAAGGGGACTTCACTCTAACATCAATTCTGTACACCAATTTCTTCAAGCAGAATCCCCTACTCTCCTTTTTTTGACAGAGACTCAAGTAACATCCACATCTGACATGTCATATATTTAATTTTCCAGGTTATCAACTGCTCCAAAATTTCAGACCTAAAGGAGGTGTATGTTGCTTCGCAAAATCTGAAATTGCCGTGGAGGAGGTTACTAGTTTTAATTGTCCCTATTTTGATTATTCTATATACAAATTAATTTCTGCTGGTAAATTTAAATACATATGTTGCATATACCGTTCCCCAAATACTCCTCCAGAGCAAAGTCTTTTTGATTCTCTGTCCTCACAACTCGGTGTTCTCAACTTAAATGCTTCTTCTGAAATCACTGTGTTGGGTGATTTTAATGTCCATAATGTTGAATGGCTCACTCATTCAGCCAGGACTGATGATGCTGGTCTTGAATGTGAGCTATTTGCAGACTCATTTAATCTCACTCAACTAGTCAACCAACCCTCCCGTGTACCAGATAATCCTAATCATAATTCCCACCTACTGGACTTATTTTTAACAACCAATTCAGAAAATTATGATGTGAGGTCCCCGCTTGGATCTTCTGATCACTGTCTGATACAGGCCACCTGTCTATCACCTAGCACACCTTCCCACTCTGAACCTGTTTTGGGGACTAAATGGCATTACGATAGGGCAGACTGGGAGGGTCTTCAAGGTTTCTTTATTGATATTCCCTGGACCTCTTTCTTTTCTAATGATGCACACTCCACCTTGAGCCACATACAAGATTTTGTAAAAATTGGAATGGAAACTTTTATTCCTCATCAAAAGTACAGTAAAAGATCTAATTCATCTAAATGGTTTGACCATAATTGTGCTAGAGTAACTGAACAAAAAGTAATAGCCTACAATGCATACACAAGATCAAAAACACATGAAGCCTTTAATTACTTTAGAAACATCAGAAATCATGCCAAAACTGTATTAAACCTAACTAAATCAAACTTTCTCCACAAGCAGGCAAATAAACTTCTAAATAATCCAAATGATAACAAAATATTTTGGTCTACTCTTAACTCATTTAAATCCAACTTCACTACTGCTTCATCCATTCCACCATTAAAATCTCCGACTGGCAATCTTGTAAGTGACCCACGAGGTAAAGCTAACCTTCTTGCGGATATTTTCTCCACCAACTCAATCTTAGATGAAATAAATCAAGATGTCCCTGTACTTAATTTTAATTCACCTGAAATTCCCTCACTTAAGATCCACACCAGACATGTCAAAACTATTTTGCAGAATCTCTCGGTAGATAAGGCTCCTGGTCCAGATGAAATTCCTCCAACAGTACTTAAGAATTGCTCCTTGGTGCTCGCTCCTGTATTGGCAAAAAATTTCCGTCTGTGTACTCATACCTCATGCTTCCCAGTACCCTGGAAAGAAGCAAACATCCATCCAGTTCCTAAAAAAGGTGCCTCTTCAGATCCATCAAACTACAGACCAATAGCTATAACTTCCACTCTTGGAAATGTCTTTGAAATTATATTAAATAATCACATAATTAAGCATCTTGAGAATAATAAATTAATCAGTGATAGGCAATATGGTTTTAGACGATGTCGATCAACTGCAGACATGCTTTGCCTTCTTACGCATCAAATCAACCAAGCTACAGACCAACATGGTGAAACACATACAATAGCACTGGATATATCAAAGGCATTTGATAGAGTCTGGCATCAATCCTTATTGTCAAAGATGTCACACTACGGCCTTGCATCATTAGTTCCACTAATTTCTTCTTATCTTCATAACAGAAAAATATGTGTAATGGTAGATGGCCTTTATTCTCAATTTCACTCAATAAATGCTGGTGTTCCCCAGGGATCAGTTTTGGCCCCAATTCTGTTCCTCATTCATATCAATGATCTCATATCTACCACTCATAATCCAATACATTCCTACGCAGATGACTCAACACTCCACAGTTCCTTCACATTTACCAATTCTTTCACCCAACCCGATCTTACAAATTCAAAAATAAACACTGCAATATTCTCTGAACCAGGACCTTTCTAGAATTAATGGATAGGGACAAAAGAATCTAGTTTCCTTTAATGTACAGAAAACCAAGTACATTCAATTTTCTAACCGACAGAATCTCACTGACTCCCATATATTTTTGAATGATGTAAATATTCCCACTTCCCCTAGTATTGACATTCTCGGTGTAACATTAACTACTAACTTGAGCTGGACACATTATGTTAGAAGCATTGCTAAGAATGCCTCTAAAAAACTGGGACTCCTGTACAGAGTTCGAGAATTCTTCACTGACGAGCAGTTGGCCGTGATATATAAAAGTAATGTGCGTTCTCAGATGGATTACTGTTCACCTCTGTGGGGTGGAAGTGGAGTGGTTGCATTGAGGAAGTTGGACAACATTCAAAATAAAGCTATTAGATTAATCAATAACCCTGCAATCACACAGGACCTTCCTACATTATCCATACGAAGAAACGTTGCATCCCTTGCATTATTCTACAGATATTTTCACAGCAATTGTTCCGAGGAACTTGCTTCAATTGTGCCGCCTATCCACATCTTTCCCCGTAGAACTAGGGCAGCTGAGAGTGCCCATGAATTTACACTTTCTCCTCCACAATGCAGAACTTCTGCTTATCAGAATTCATTTATCCCCAGAGCTACTACTCTTTGGAATTCACTTCCCTCGAATTGCTTTCCACAAACTTACAATCTACAAATGTTTAAATCCAGTTGTTACAAACATTTTATGAATGGAGGATGCCTTTAGGCACATGGACCTTTTTGTTTTATCTGTGTTTTTCCTTCCTCCGTTCATTGTCTCTTAAAAAACAAAAAAAAATTAAAAAAAAATCAGCTGTTGAAAATTAAAGTTTCACTCATGGGTTGGAGAGTTGCACAGAGTAGGGGTGGGATTGTGTTGCAAGACGGGTACCACGTGCCCTACGTAACGGATGTGGTATACACTGGGAAAGCTCTGAGGAACACTGATTATTATAGTAGCGATAGAATAGCAAGAGAGATGCAACATTGCGGCAAAGAGAGAGAGATTGCAGAGAGTTGGGGAGTGGACGGAAGTTAATTATGTTACGATCGGGTCTCGTATAAATCAGTGGCTCTAATACATTGGACTAGACTGGCATAAATGCAACAACGGAAACGCTAGATCCAACCCCTGATATATAATCCCGTCGAACAAAGAACACATATACCCTCCAGAGTTATATCTGCGATAGCGGGGTATCTTAACTCTCAGTATCTATGTGCTTCTACTATGGGCTGATGTTCTCTGAAACAGCCTATTACCTATAACATATGGTTGCTTAGTAATGGTACACAAGGAAAAGATAGTTAACTTAATTAAATCACAAGAGTGATCTAATGCAAACAAGAAGAAGGTTTACTTAACGTTACTTTAATCAATAATATCTGTCACTCCTTTATGAAAGAAAGTGTTGTAAAGTCCTCAAGCACCGAACAAGGAATCTTCTGAATAATGTCGGATGCTACTAAGAAGAACATATCGGAAATGTAACCACAAAATAGCAGGAGGCAGGACAATACACGTGTAGGCTAAATACACAAAAAGGCTGGACATATTATGTTATTGGACACAAGAATATTATAAGCGGTGCAACTGTAATAACGCTCGCCACGAAAAAGTAGTACTCCTATTAACAAAACCGGTCTATGCTGGTTGTGTCTCTCTACAGCAACCTAGACCTCAAAATGCTTGTGTAAAAATAATGGGTATGCATAAAAGAGTATATGATCTAATCCAGCTAATGTCTACCCGGGTTAATAAAGTCTAGCTGGGATGCGCAAAGGTACAGAATTCTGGTGGAGCAAGGCAGCTCCTAGCCTAGTGTGGGCCTATGGTCTGTGCGGCCTGATTACGTTAATATGAAGGGGTGCTCTCTTGAGGATTCTTGATCACAAGTATCGAGTATCCTCCTGGCGACCCTCAAAAGTAAAAGCAAATAGAGTTAGAACAGTGTTGGGTGGATTAGGCAAGCAGCCCTCACGCACTACACAGTCTAAACTCCAAGGTACACAGACAAAAGATCCACCCAGGAAACCCACAGAATCCGTAGTGTCGTGTAGCTCAAAAGTAGTCAACACACATTGAAAACACCAACAGCAAGGTACCTGATCCCTAGTCTAGCATTATTTAACCCTGTAGAAACATTAGTGATTGATGGGAGACAGTCTGAGCAATACAACCTCCCAAAAAGACAATGACTATCTTCAACCTTAATCTAGTACATAAGAAATGTGAGATCCAGCATATAATACAGTCTGGCCACCAATTCAAGGTGTGGATGCAGAGAACCAGAGGGGAATTGATATTAATAAAAGGTGAGGAAGTAGTGGAAATGATAGAGGCAGTAGGAGAGAAAGATTCTAAGACAAGAGTGTGGGACAGTTCAAGGGAGATGCTTAGAGTATGCTGTCTGGGAAGGATCTGACAAGGATATTCCCATGGACCTCCTGGCTGGAGTCCCAGTTCGCAAGAATGGCACGAGGGCGCGCGACAGTCGCCCAGTAAGGAGCCGCGTAGTAGGCAGTGTTAGGCAGGAGGCAACGAATCCCGCGAGGCCTATGTAATGGGGCCAGCCACGCGCCACACTCACTACGAAGTCACACCACTTTGTCTCTCTCTCTATCTCCCTCTCCCGCTCGCCTTCCCATCATTCAACTACTTAACACAATACTTTCAATTGACTAAATAAAATAGAAAGGATTGTGACAGACGAAAATAAAGAACAGTTCTGAACTGTCTGCAACACAAGTTTTCTCGAGAGGGAAAATACACAATGATAGGTAGACTGTAGCTATATTCTCTGCCCTGGCGAGTCCTAGCGAGTAAGCCATGCGGTTCTGGGGGAAGCGGTGAGCGTCACAATTATATGAAAGGCCTTCCTTTTAATTTTGTCTAGGAGAGCGGTGTGAGAGGAACCTCCCCACACATGTGAACAATACTCTATACAAGGACGCACTGTGCCCCTGTACAGAGCAAGAAGCTGTGCAGGGATAAAGAACCCCCTAAGGCGGTTGAGCACACCCAGCTTCTGGGAGGCTGTCTTAGCAAGACTAGTAATATGGTCCTTCCAACTGAGAGCAGAAGAAAAAGAGACACCAAGAATATTGAAAGAAGATGAATGATTGATTTTTGTATTTTTGAAGAATAAGGGATAGTCCGCAGGGAGTTCCAGACGGGTAGATAGATGGAGAAATTGGGTGTTGGAAGCATTAAAGGTAACAAAGTTTTCTCTGCCCCAATTGGAGATAGTAGTTAGATCAGAATTTAAGTGTTCTATGGCTTCATTCCGTTTGTCGTTGAGGAATTGCTGGCTTGGGCGTTCTGAAAAACTAATGGAGTAGTGTAAGGTTGAGTTGACTGTGTATGAATGGATGGGAATTGAGGTACAGTTGAGAAGATCATTTATAAAAATTAGAAAGAGAATAGGAGATAGGACAGAGCCCTGAGGAACATCAGAGTTTATAGGGTGAGGAAGTGAACGATGGCCATCCACAACCGCAGCTATGGAATGGGCGGAGAGGAAATTAGAGACAAAGTCACAGACGGAGGGATAGAAACCGAAGGAGGGTAGTTTAGAAATTAAAGATTTGTGCCAGACTCTATCGAAGGCTTTCGATATGTCTAGTGCAAAGATAAAGTAGAAAGGAAAGCTTTTCGTATCATTAACTCCCAACCACTCACCAATTCTCTGCAATCTCTCTCTCTCTTTGCCGCAATGTTGCATCTCTCTCACTATTCTATCGCTACTACAATAATCAGTGTTCCTCGGAGCTTTCCCAGTGTATACCACCTCATCTATGTAGGGTACGTATTACCTGCCTTGCAACACAATCCCACCCCTACTCTGTGCAACTCTCCAACCCAAGAGTGAAACGCTATTCTCTGACTTTCTTCTATGCAACTGCTGAGCTCTGGAAGTCTCTCCCAGAATCAGTCTTTCCCTCTTGCTATGACATAAATTGCTTCAAACTCCGTGTGTCCAGGCATTTTAGCTCGAACGTCCCTTGATTTCGGCCCTGTCACTCCTTGAAATTTGGGGGAAGCACTCGCTGCAGGCAGTTATGCATTTTGTCTCCCTCATTCATATAAAAAAAAAATGTATTGTGCCGTTGTACAAGGGGAAGGGGAAGGGAGATCGGCAGGAGTATTCAAGTTATAGAGGTATTAGTTTAATATCAGTGGTTGAAAAGCTGTATGGCAGGGTGTTGATAGAGAGGATAATAAAGTGTACGGAAGTTGTATTAGGAGAAGACCAGTGCGGTTTTAGAAGGGGAAGAGGGTGCGTGGATCAGATTTTTGCAGTAAGACAATTATGTAAGAAGTATTTAGAGAAACATAAGGAAATATTTTGGGTTTTTATGGATTTGGAAAAAGCGTATGATCGTGTGGATCGTGAAACAATATGGAAGGTGTTAAAGAGTCATGAAATTGGAGGTAATTTGTTAAAAGAAATTAGCCCATTCTCTACCGGTGATATACTTTTAATTATATTCTGGCAACTATTAGACGATTTGGTTCAGCTTAGGAAGGATGTCTACTTAACCTCTTAACACCTTACGAGCGGCCTATGCGGTTTATTTATGTGTACCGCCCAGCGGGGTGTTTTTAGCCAAAATAGGGCTGTTTACGTGATCATTTTCATGCCTAAATAAGACCCAGAACGTAAAACAAGTACCTATCCCTGAAAGGGCATAAACAGAGCTTTCGAATGACACCATAACGATCCTTGTATGATGGATAGTTTTCTTGCAATAACCGTGCAACGCGAGTGCAAAAAGCAGGTAATTCGGTACTTTCGGTACATAATTGAGTATGTAGCGAGTGAGAGAGGGAGGAGGGAGCTGAGATTTGTGTCAGTAGGTTCGCCGCGGTGGTCTGGAGCAGTCATACGCTCGCTAGTCTCCTGCCACCACTTGTCTCTCTCTCTCAGCCACATTACGTGCTGAAATTGCCACTCGAGTTATGTCGAGCGCCGCCACATAGTCCAGCTTTATTTAACTCGACTTATGTTGCTCGCCGCTAAATAAGGGTTAAGTGAGCATGGGGGTAATTAGACACCTCTGCCTGTGCGCATATGTTTGAGCTGTTTCCATCACTAAAATATTCATTTTACCATAAATAGCATTAATACTTATCCATACGCGCCTATTATGGGTTAATTATAAAGGTATTAACCTGTTACAACAATAAAACGAGTGAAAACAGCGTTTGGATGGTCAAAATCGGAGATACAGGCCGCGAGTTATATAATGTATGGGTGAGGCAACCTGCTTTCCCGCCAATTTCCCCCAAGGCCACTGAGACACAGTCGATCGATACTCTCTCTCTCTCTTGCACTCGCTTGCTAACAGTGATGACAATGCCCTGCTTGCAACTCGCTAATGTTAGCACGAAAATATACCTCAGAATAAGGGAATAACAGGGCAAATAGGTGATAACTGAAGGAGGGGAGGAAAGTGGGGAAGGAGGGGAGGTAGAGGAGTGATATTTTGCATGGCCCAGGGGCAAAAAAAATCGATGTTTAAAGTTGATTTTTTTTTCTCTGACTCTTAAGAGTCTTCCCGCAGTCCACCGGGGGAACTCTTAAGAGTCTTCCCGCAGTTCCCGGGTTAATAAAAGGCTACAGACTGTCTCAATTCATCCTTTTTACCTTCCATATATCCTTCCTAAGCTTCATAAAATTGTCTAAATGTAGCTGAAATCAAATAACAAAGACGTCGCCGGTACAGAAGGGGTTAAGAGTTTCTATGAAGGGAGCAGAGCATGTGTTAGAGTAGGAAATGGTGAGTTGAGTGAATGGTTAGAGGTAAATGTAGGTTTGCGACAGGGTTTTGTAATGTCACCATGACTGTTTAATATATTTATGGATGGTGTGGTGAGGGAGGTGAAAATGAGAACTATGGGAAGAGGATTGGGCTTAGTAGGCAAGAATGGTAGAGATTGGGATTTGAATCAGTTGCTGTTCGCTCATGACACAGCGTTGGTGGCGAATTCTGAGGAGAAACTGCAACGGGTAGTCAAAGAGTTTGGTGTGGTTCGTGGGAGGAGAAAACTGAAGGTGAACGTCAATAAAAGTAAAGTAATGGCGTGTAATAGGGGTGATCATAGGGTGAATCTAGATGTGAGGCTGGATGGGGAAATATTGGAACAAGAGGAGTGTTTTAAATATCTAGGAGGAATGATAAGCAGGCGTGGAGGTATGGTAATGGAGGCTAAACAGAGAGTGTGTGAAGGAAGGAACGTTTTCGGAGCAATGGGAAGTATGTGCAAGTAGACAAATCTCGGAATGAGAGTAAATAGTGTAATGTATCAAGGAATTGTTGTGCCAACAGTGATGTATGGGGCTGAGACATGGGCTCTAAAGGAAAGGGAGAGAAGAAAGCTAGATGTGATGGAGGTGAGCTACTTGAGGAGTATGTGTGGAGTTACTTGTAGAAACATAATGAGGAATGAAGAGATACGTAGGAGAGTGGGGCAGCAGGAACAGTTGGCGGTCAGAAAGGTGCTGAGCTGGTATGGTCATATTGAACAAATGGAAGATGAAAGGCTTACAAAGAGAATATGTGAGTCAGATACAAGGGGAGATAGAAGGGCAGGAAGACCCTCAATGAGATGGAGAAACTGTGTAAGACAATCTTACACAGGAGTGAGTGAGAGCACAGTGAGAGCACACGGGTCGGTTGAGCTCCTCAAAAGAGGGGATTTTCGGAGGGGTATCGTGGGGCTGAGTGACCCATATACGTATCAGAAGATCGGCGATGATACGGTGTTTCGGCACATAGTAAACAGAACTGGTTTCTTGTTTAAACATCGCCCACAAAGCATATTTAGTTTAATCTTGAGAGTGTTATTACCAGTATCAGTGAGGGGACAAGGAGCCGTCAGGCACTAGCCCAGCCCTGCCCAGGCACCATAAACCTCCAGCAGTGACCACAAGGTGAGTGAGGTGACCGTTTATAGGGCAGGCAGTTTCACCCTTATGGTTCCCCACCATAGGCCTCATCTTCCATCTACCCCAAGGACCTGACCCTCGGTCCTTCAACTTCTCAAACAATTCTAACCTTTATGAAGTATTTGCTATAAGGTCCATTTTCATTTCCCTCTCTCTAACCATTTAGGAAATACTTGCTACAAGGTCCATTTTCATTTCTCTCTCTCTCTCTCTCTCTCTCTCTCTCTCTCTCTCTCTCTCTCTCCTTAACATCTTTCCATCCACTTTCAATCACTGCACTTAACCGCCTCATTGCTATTATTTTGTTGGTTATCTATAACTTCAGATCGCTTTTTATCATTTTAGTTATTTGTTTTCCTCTAACATCTTTCATACCCAACCAGGCCAGCCCCCTCTCCAGCTCGCTCTCTCTCTCTCTCGCCTTTTATCCTTAACATCCCCCCCCTTATAACTTCAGATCGCTTTTATTTTAGTTAGCATTCCTAAGCATTTATTAATACTCAACATCAGGGTGGCGTCGCCAGTGTAAGTAATCATAGGATATAATTGGCGTGCTTCCTTTCAATAAGTTAGATCTTTTAGTTGTACCGGTGCCCAATGCCGAGGATTTATACATTTAACCACTTAGCTTTAGGAGAAGCAGGCCAATTGCCCATCAGAAAGGTTGACTATGATATGTGATGTTTTTTTTGTTTTTTTTTTTTACATATCCCATCAGAAAGGTTGACTATGATAAGTGAATTGTTATGCATCCAGCCAATTATACATTAATAACAACAGCAATAATCTAGATATGTGCCAGGAGAGATTTCCCGGGGTTTCTGAAACAAGGGAGACATGGTAGAGATGGAAGCACCACGGGAAGATCAGGAGGACGGCTTGGTAGAGGCAGAGGAACGGATAATCTTGGAAGACTATGGCCTAGCAGATACTAAGTGTCTTAAGTGCGGAACAACCAATGCAAGAAAGAATTCGCGAAAATGTTCAGGCTGTCTTAGATCTATTCATTTATCTTGTGCTAAGCTGACAAAGAAAACATCAGGAGAACAACCAAACTGGAAATGTCTCTCATGCCCAGGGCCCACTGCAGAGCCAACCGGGGCAACACCGGCAACACCGGTCGCCGACTTGACCCAACTGGTGACCAAATGGAAAGCGCGGATCCAGGTCCTTGCCCGGGTACCTAAAGGAGCCAGAATCCAAGTGGTGGAGGCCCTTACAACCATCATAAAGCAGGCCCTACAGCTCAAGACACCCCTCGCATGGGCACGGCTCCTGGGTTTCTCCTATGGGACCCTCCGAAAACCACCCAGAACCAACATACAAGACCATCTTCAGGTTTCACTAGCCACCAGAGTGAAACGTCAAGTAGCACAGTATATGGATGGAAACAAACTGGTGGAACCCCCCGAACAGCAACCAAACAGGGCCCAGAAGCACCAGGACAAGGAAGAGGAAGAGGCTGAACAGCTACGTAAGAGGGTCGCGGCGAAGCTGGCGGATAGTGACATCAAAGAGGCCGTCAGACTGTTGTCCTCTTCAGAAGGTTTTGCTGGTCAAGGCACCGAAGTTGTTGAAGCCCTACAAGAAAAGCACCCACCTACACCTAGGGACCTAAACCTCCCCCCTGCCCCAAATGACCAGATGCGCCAACCTTTAGTTGTCACGAAGGAGCAGGTGGTCGCCGCAGTGACTTCATTCCCAGCAGGCTCAGCCGCGGGCCCAGATGGTATCCGACCCGCCCACCTCAAAGGCCTTTTGGGTCAGGGATCAGGAGCTGCTGGGGAGGCACTCTTGGAAACCCTCACCAAATTCATCAACATGGTTTTAAAGGTACCCGACTGTGCCACACCCCTATTTTTTGGGGCATCACTCTGTGCACTGGCAAAAAAAGATGGCGGTGTGCGCCCAATAGCAGTAGGGAACGCCTTCCGCCGCCTTGCCACAAAGGTGGGTTTGAAACCACTCTCGAATGGCCTAGGTCAACACTTAAGACCAGTTCAACTAGGTTTCGGAACTCCAGGGGGGTGTGAAGCTGCTGTACACGCAACCCGCACCTACCTCAGCCAAGCCCAAGAAAAACGAGTGCTTCTAAAGATTGACATGCGGAACGCATTCAACAGCATTCGCAGGGATGCCTTCCTCCGTGCAGCTCAAGAACACATCCCCACTCTGTACCCCCTACTTTGGCAGGCTTATTCCAAACCTACAATCCTGATTTTTGGCGAGACGGTAATCCCATCAGAGACCGGGTTACAGCAGGGAGATCCAGGTGGTCCTGCTCTTTTCTCAATAGGGGTGGATGCAGCAGCTAACAAAGTAAGGTCAGAGCTGAAGGTATGGTACCTGGACAATGCAACCTTGGGTGGGTCAGTAGAGAACGTTCTAACCGACCTAAATAACATCATAACTGACCTCGGCCAGGCCGGGCTAGTGATAAATGACACCAAATGTGAACTTGTTCTCCTCAATCACACACGTGAACAAGGAGAAGAGACACAGGCCCTGTTCCGAAACATATTGCCAGATGTAAAGATCCTTCAGGAGCACCAGCAAACCCTATTAGGTTCCCCACTAACTCTGGCAGCAATCCCACCAGCACTTCAAGTTAAAAAGGAGGAGCTTCAACGTCTCGTGAGTCGCCTGATACACATCGATGCCCACTCAGCTCTGGCCCTGCTCAAGAACTGTTTCTCCATCCCAAAACTCCAATACCTCCTGCGCACATCGATGACTTACACGAACAATGGCGGCCTCCAAGAATTAGACAGCATAATCCGAGAAGCAGTGACCAGCATCACCAACGTGGAATTTAAAGAACGGGCCTGGACACAAGCCACCCTTCCTGTCCGCCTCGGGGGCTTGGGCATACGGAGAGCCTCGGATATTGCCTCCCCAGCCTTTATCTCTTCCCTCATCGCGACCAACGACCTCGTATTGTCCATCCTTTATTCTAAACCCGGAATGACACTTAATGGGGACGTAACAGCAGCGATTAACACCTGGAAGGGAAGTACAGGAGTAGAGGAGGGGCCTCAGGCTACCTCCAGGAGCAAGCAGAAAGCGTGGGATACCATCTCGGCGAAGAAAACTCAAGAAAATCTACTAACCAATGCAGACCAGGTTGCAAAAGCACGCCTCCAGGCAGCCGCCCTTTCGGAGAGTGGCTTGTGGTTACACGCCATCCCCATCCCACCTCTTGGAACTCACTTGGATGCTGAAGCGCTCCGGGTCGCCATCGCGCTCAGAGTGGGTGCGGCAGTTTGTCACCCACACTCTTGCAAGTGTGATGGGAGGATGGATGCTCAAGGTCATCATGCCTTGTCATGTAATTACAACGCAGGCCGCCTGCCAAGACACTCTGCACTAAATGATGTCATAAGACGGGCCCTGCAGAGTGCTAACTGTGCATAAATCCTCGAACCACATGGACTTCACAGAGAAGACGGCAAACGGCCAGATGGGATGACCACTTTCCCTTACAAGAATGGCCGGTGCCTCGTGTGGGATGCCACATGTGTTGACACTTTCTCCATAACCAACGGCGCCAGAAACGCCGACGAAGCAGGTGAAGCCGCCCGGATAGCAGAAAATAAAAAGCGAGAAAAATATCAAGCCATCGCCAGAATTCATCAGTTCGAGCCCCTGGCATTCGAAACTTCAGGAGTCTTCGGCCCTACCACCCTTAAGATGGTGAATGAAATAGGCCGTAAAATCAGAGAAGTTTCAGGACAACCCCGTGAAACCCTCTGGCTCAAGCAAAGACTAGGGATGGCTATCCTCCGGGGCAATGCCACCAGCGTCATGAGCTCAGTTCGACAGGACTGGGTCATGCCACTGCGTGAGGCCCCGGCAGGAGTGGTGTATCCGTAGTCTTTCCACAGTAGGGTAAAACAAAACATAAACTTTATTTGTATGTAACATGTGTGATGCACATTAATAAAAGGGGATGTGTTGGATGGTTGAAAGCCACAGTTGCTCGCGCGTTTGGGGCTAGCAACACTTATTATGAAAAACATGCATCCTCCTTCATTCACTGTCCCCCCCTTCACTCACTCAACCCCACAATTTGCCGGAGGATAACATGTTTTTCACAATACGTAGACGGAGGTCTTTTTAATAGACAATCTTTGGGTGATAGAAGAATGACTATAGATCAGGCAAGGGAAGTGGTAATAAACAGGAATGAATGGAGAATGCTTGTGAATAGTTGAGTGAACACATGGTTATTTGGGGGAAGGGGTCAGACGCAAGTTGGACTAAATAATAGTCCATCAGGCGCCTGGGCCAGGGAGATGGTTTATATGAAGGGTGCGCCTCGAAGTGTGGTGGGCGGGCTTGTGGTTTCGGCTCTGCTGCATGTCTGCCTGCTGAGATTGGAACCTCTCCGGGTGGTCAGGGGCCGGAGGAGTGCTGGAGGGACCTTGGTGACCCTAGTCTCTGGGTCTTCTCTTGGATAACCTAGATGTGTATGAATTTGTATTTTGTTGTTGTGTGTTCATTCTTTTCTGTTGTGATGTTGTGATGATAGTTTAATGCTAAAATATCTTGGTTTACTCACGCCTGTTCTACTGCTGTCCGCAATAAGGAGGAAGCATTCAAACGGTACCGATGCCTTAAAACTCAAGACTCTCATTCTTCATATGTTTCTGCCCGGAATCAAGCCAAATCTGTTCTTCGACTTGCCAAACACTCTTTCATCAATAATAAATGCACTGAACTATCCAACTCTAGCTCTTCCCAAGCTTTCTGGCATCTAGCCCAAAACCTCTCCAACAATTTCTCTTCCTCGTCTTTCCCTCCCCTTTCCCACTCTGATGGCACAACCATTACTTCTTCCTCTGACAAAACTAAACTCTTCGCTCAAACTTTTGCTAGAAACTCCACCTTGGATGATTCCGGTGCTATTCCTCCCTCTCCGCCCTCCTCTCTCTTACTTATGCCTAATATCCTAATCTCTTCTAAAGATGTACTATCTACCCTCTCTGGGCTTAACACTAATAAGGCGTACGGTCCGGACGGTGTTCCTCCTGTTGTTCTCAAAAACTGTGCTTCCGTGCTGACTCCCTGCCTAGGCAAACTCTTTCGTCTCTGTCTATCCTCTAACGTCTTCCCTTGCTGGAAGTTTGCTCACATTCAACCTGTCCCAAAGAAGGGTGACCGCTCTCAACCCTCCAACTATCGTCCAATTGCTCTTATCTCTTGTCTTTCTAAAGTTTTTGAAACTATTCTTGCTTCCAAATTTCTTAAGCATTTCTCTTTTCATAATCTGCTCTCAGATCGCCAGTATGGCTTCCTTAACACCTTACGAGCGGCCTATGCGGTTTATTTATGTGTACCGCACAGCGGGGTGTTTTTAGCCAAAATAGGGCTGTTTACGTGATCATTTTCATGCCTAAATAAGACCCAGAACGTAAAACAATTACCTATCCCTGAAAGGGCATAAACAGAGCTTTCGAATGACACCATAACGATCCTTGTATGATGGATAGTTTTCTTGCAATAACCGTGCAACGCGAGTGCAAAAAGCAGGTAATGGAGAAGGTGTAGTACATAATTGAGTATGTAGCGAGTGAGAGAGGGAGGAGGGAGCTGAGATTTGTGTCAGTAGGTTCGCCGCGGTGGTCTGGAGCAGTCATACGCTCGCTAGTCTCCTGCCACCACTTGTCTCTCTCTCTCAGCCACATTACGTGCTGAAATTGCCACTCGAGTTATGTCGAGCGCCGCCAAATAGTCCAGCTTTATTTAACTCGACTTATGTTGCTCGCCGCTAAATAAGGGTTAAGGGTCGCTCTACTGGTGATCTTCTTTCATATCTTACTAACTCTTGGTCATCCTCTTTTCGGGACTTCGGTGAGACTTTTTCTATTGCACTAGACATATCGAAAGCCTTCGATAGAGTCTGGCATAAATCTTAAATTTCTAAACTACCCTCCTTCGGTTTCTATCCCTCCATCTGTGCCTTTGTCTCTAATTTCCTTTCCGGCCGTTCCATAGCCGCGGTTGTGGACGGCCATTGTTCACTTCCTCACCCTATACACTCTGGTGTTCCTCAGGGCTCTGTCCTATCTCCTATCTCCTATTCTCTTTCTAATTTTTATAAATGATCTCCTTAACTGTACTTTAATTCCCATCCATTCATACGCAGATGACTCAACCTTACACTACTCCATTAGTTTTTCAGAACGCCCCAGCCAGCAATCCCTCAACGACAAACGTAATGAAACCATAGAACTCTTAAATTCTGATCTAAATACTATTTCCAATTGGGGCAGAGAAAACCTTGTTAACTTTAATGCTTCCAAAACCCAATTTCTCCATCTATCTACCCGTCAGGATCTCCCAGCGGACTATCCCTTATTCTTCAACAATTCAAAAATCAACCCTTCATCTTCTCTCAATATTCTTGGTGTCTCTTTTTCTTCTGCTCTCATTTGGAAGGACCATATTACCAGTCTTGCTAAGGCAGCCTCCCAGAAGCTGGGTGTGCTCAACCGCCTTAGGGGGTTCTTTTCCCCTGCACAGCTTCTTGCTCTGTACAGTGGCATAGTGCGCCCTTGTATTGAGTATTGTTCACATGTGTGGGGAGGTTCCTCTCACACCGCTCTCCTAGACAAAGTTGAAAGGAAGGCCTTTCGTATCATTAACTCCCGTCCACTCACCAACTCTCTGCAATCTCTCTCTCTCCGCCGCAATGTTGCATCTCTCTCGCTATTCTATCGCTACTATAATAATCAGTGTTCCTCAGAGCTATCCCAGTGCATACCACCTCCTTTATGTAGGGCACGTGGTACCCGTCTTGCAACTCAATCCCACCCCTACTCTGTGCAACTCTCCAACCCAAGAGTGAAACGTTACTCTCAAACTTTCTTCTACTCAACAGCTGAGCTCTGGAACTCTCTCCCAGAATCAGTCTTTCCCTCTTCCTATGACTTAAATTGCTTCAAACTCCGTGTGTCCAGGCATTTTGGCTCGAACGTCCCTTGATTTTGGCCCTGTCACTCTTTCAACTATGGGGGAGGCACTCGCTATAGGCAGTTATGCCTTTTGCCTCCCTCAATCACATAGAAACAAAATAATAATTGCCTCCCCCCCCCCTCCGCCCAAAAAACAAAAACAAAAAACAATAACATAAAACAAAAAATAGTAAAAGTGGGGATTGGGCCTGCGTATATAGATAGATAGATAGACCAAATCATATTGTTGCATTTAATCTTGTTACTTTAATATTGTTATCAAGCTCATATTTAGATCTTCATGATTCAATAATCCACTATTTGTGTGATACTATTGGCTTTTGAATACAGAGTTAGTGGCATAATGAAGTAGATCCCATGAAGAACAAACTAAACACTGATGTTATCCAATTATCTTATTTACTTCTTAAAAGCTTTGGAATTATTTTCAACAGCATTATATTCACCCTGTAATTACAGCATGTTCAAATGCTAGATGAAAGTAATGTAATGACTAGTGTGACACAATCAGCTTCATGATAACTTGTTACTATAAATAATATTTCTTAAACAGTTCATTCTATTTTGAACTTGTAGGCTTCAGACACTTTGAGGAATTTGTTTGAATTATTTCTAATTTAATTCGTTTCAAGCTAAATAAATCCGTATACAGAACTGTATATTAATTTGCGAAGTACTTAGGACACGCAAATAATTGTGCAATATTTGGAAGGGAATGGAAGTATATATTAAAGGTGAGGCAAGTAATCAAATTTACCCTAGTGATACGACCTACGCCAAGGCCGATTTTACACTCCAGGTACCCAGTTTAACGTACGGGTGGGACGAGGCGAACACGAGAGAAGGCCTGCCCAATGGCCACTGAGCAATCCTGGTGGCTAACCAAGTTCTCAGTCTCGTGTGTTGATTGGTTGTAGGAAGCCACCAATCAGGCCCCTGAATTCATTTTAGCCACCATGAATCCAGGTACTCATTTTCGTCTGAGTGAGACGGAACTGACAGGGAATGGAGTTTGTTCAACACTCCTGGGCTACTTAAACCCTGGTGGCAAGCCAGGGAAATTTCACCCACCCCTAGGGCAACATCTGGTCAATGTCGGTACCGGGTGCAATTACCCAACAGGTGCGGTCACCCATCCAACTACTGACCAGACCCTACGTTGCTTAACCTTCTGATCTATTATCAGGGTTGCAAGCGTTAGGCAGGGTTGCCCCTTGCAATATTTCATTTGGCTGACCTTTAAATAACTGATTGCAATGAAAAGCAAAAACTAACGTTGAAACATCAAAACCATCAAGGGTTAATTTTGCTGTTCCAAACACCTGTGCTAAATCGGAGTGGAGTGTGTTCTGTTGCGCGTTGCCACGTTTACCTGTCATTCAGAATGATCCGGGATACCAATATTTCTTGAGTCAAGCGAGGCATACTTTTAGCGATTGTGACTGTACCTGTAACTACAAGTTAGAAATGCATATCACCCACTGATTAAATAATAAAACTTGTACACCTGGCTCTTGTATTTTCTCAACACCTCCCCCTCGGTAAAACAGGACCCGTGACAGGTAGTAAAGAGAGAACTACCTCTAGTAGAAGTTGGAATTTTAAATATATTAACATTTTAGAAGGAAGTAGGAGGTTATCGAATATTAAGAACTACCTAGAACGTTTTGTCAGCGCACACGCACATATTAATGCTTACACACACACACACACGTTGTTTGTGGCCGTGGAGCGCATGTGGTGTTGTTCTTCAGCCTAACCTGTGAGGCCAGGCTGCTTGACACCACCAGTGGACAGGTGGTGTCTCTGTACTCCCCAAGAGGACATGATCTTTGGCATGTCACAGTTTTCGAGAACTGATAATAGATGAACTACCAGACAGATCGAGTGGGGACCTTCAATGGGAACTAATGAAGAAATACAAAGAGAACCAGATGGATGAGATGTGAAATTTTACCAAAGTTCGAAGGAACATTCCTTTGTCCTGATACGCACGTTGCAGCAGGTATTATTTTAACTCTTTCAGTACGACGAATACTTACTGCAATATGTTCTGGCTATCATAAGAAAACTATATTCGGTTTAGGGAGAATATGTGACTCACAGAAGATATTTGTCCGTAGTATGGATATATATATATTGTTTTCTCTTAAAGGTAGTTTTTAAGCTTTTAGTGTTAGTCATAATAGGCCCTATAGATGAAAGTGTTGCCATCATGTTGAAGATAGTTATTTTGTGATTGTATAACTATTATTCCATCAAGTACAAATTGTGCTTCAATCTAGGATGCATTACAAATACAAAACAATGTAGTAATCCTCCTATCCGCATGTGTAATAAACAAAACAAACATTTCTAAGTTTTCCACAATTTTCATCTGAATGAAGCTGCTACATTTACCTCCCCCATCTCTCTCTCTCTCTCTCTCTCTCTCTCTCTCTCTCTCTCTCTCTCTCTCTCTCTCTCTCTCTCTCTCTCTCTCTCTCTCTCTCAACCCTTCCTCGTCCTAGAGTCAATATTGTCTCACCCAGAAATACTTATTCAGTGTGTCTTCCAGTTGCAATGTGAATATATGTTTCCAAGTGTTATTTTTAGTTAGGATTAATCATAATATTTATGTGCTAACAGTTTACATGTTTTATTTTCACCAAGCAAAGTAAATTAGTTCATTCTCCTGAATGATATACTATTACATTATGTGTACGTTATATTCTAAGGTATTAATCACAATAAACTATTCCTTTATATTTTACATTAGTACAACCAAGTCCGAAATACGTTAGTAATTCCCCAATGCCTCAGTTAAGGGGAGACTGACCGTTTGTTTGGTCTATTAATTAATGTATTCATATGTTTTTTTTACTTTCCTCCCTAGACCTCTATCAAGCTTAGAAAAACACCCCTAGACCTCCCTTCAAGATAAATTTGTACATTTTTGGGTAGAAAAAGCCGGTTCCTCTTAAAATTGCAGGCTCGCTTTCGCTCGCCAGGAAATATTCGACACCTAAATGGCATGAAAGGTCTTAAAACTGACAACGAAATTGGGCAAAAGGTGTTAAAATCGCCAAACTAATGGGCAAATTACTAAACTAATAAATTATAGTATCAAGTAAAATATGCAGTCTAGTGTACCAGGCTAAATGATTCACCCAAGACCGCAGCTATGGAGCGGCCAGAGAGGAAATTAGAGATAATGGCACAGATGGAGGGATAGAAACCGAAGGAGAGCAGCTTAGAATTCATAGATTTGTGCCAGACTCTGTCGAAGGTTTTCGATTTGTCTAGCGCAATAGAAAAGGTCTCACCGAGGTCCCGAAAGAAGGATGATGAATAGTTAGTAAGATAAGAAAGACAATCACCAGTAGAAGGTCTCTTAACCCTTAACCATCGGCGCTCGACATATGTCGAGTTAAAGAAAACGTGCCCATATGCGGGCCTCGACAGATGTCCAGTGCAATTTTGAGCACGTTTCTCTGTGCTCGGAGAGAGAGCTGAGCGGTGCGAGGAGCATAGATTCCCACCTGACCGCTCGCCACCACCGCCGTGGGTCGACTGAAATTTATTACACCCTCCTCCACCCTCTCTCACTCGCTACACAGGGAATTATGTAAGGAAATTACCTTATTTTAGGGTTTTTGCACTCGTGTTGCACGATCGTTGCAAGAGAACCAGTGGTCGTAGAAGGATGGTTCGGGTGTCATTGGAAAGCTCTGTTTACGCCCTTTCAGGGATAGATACTTGTATTACGCTCTGGGTCTTGTTTATGCATGAAAAAGAGCACGGAAACAACCCCATTTAGGGTAAAACCACCCGCTTGGCGGGTAGTAGAAGTTACCGACCCACCCGCTCGTAATGTGTTAATAAACCCATTCTGGCAATATGAAAGTAAATTCTTAATAGACAAATGGTTAAGCAATTTTGAATTAAGAATAGTTGCATACAATTTAGAGATGCAAGAAATTAGAACAATTGGACGATAGATGGAGGGTTGATAGATCATCCATTTGTGGTTGATTATGAGCAAATTTCTAGGAAGAATGAAAGATAGAGATGAAAGAGTTTGCCTAGGTATGGAGTCAGCATGGAAGAACAGTGTTTTGGTACAACAGGAGAACACCATCCAGTCCAAATGACTTCTTAGTATTTAGCCCAGAGAGGGCAGACAGTACATTATTATAAGAGATTAGGATATTAGGCATAAGTAAGAGAGAGGGGGAAGAATAGCACCCAGAATTATCCAAGGTGGAATTTTTGCGAAATTTTGAGCAAACAGATCAGCTTTGTCAGAGGAAGACATGACGATGATGCCGGCACATCTGAGTGGAAAAGAGGATGGAAAGACGAAATGTAAAATTGATGGGGAGGTTATTGGCTAGATGTCGGAAAGCTTTGGAAGAACTTGAGTTAGTAAGTTCATAACAATTATTATTGATGATAGAGTTTTTGGTAATTCGAAGAACAAATTTGGCTTAATTCCGGGCAGAAACATTACAAGTATGCTGAACTAACTGCTCTAGGTCATCTAGGATATAAAAGATGTAGTTTTGTTCACCAGGTTAGATAGTGAAATGAGGGGGAAAGCCATTGGCGGTGGTGAACATTGAAATCACCCAAGATGGAGATTTCAGAGAAGGGACAGAAGGATAGAATATATTCCACTTTAGACATAAGATAGTCTAAGAATTTTAGAAAGTCCGTAGAATTAGGGAGAGTTACACACCGCAGATATATTTAGTGAGAGAGTGACAGGATAGAGAGTTGAGAGTTCAGAAGAGTCAAAGTTGGGAACACAAGACAAAGTAAGATTGTTGTACATACGTACACACTGTTTTGGGGAGACCATAGGCACCAATCGAGCAGGGCAGTACCCAGGGAAAGCCACACAGGCATATGATAAGTAGTTGCTGGAGCTCCTGTTTCCTTTGCCTGGCTTCCTCCACTGTTTCTATTTGTGCCTCACAAACACAGAGAGTACTTCAGCTGGCTCTCACAAACACCACCTTCTTCTATTCATTTCACTACAATTAGCAACACACAACACATCTTTCCAACTCCTAACGTACTATGATTTTGGCTCTATCACTCTTTCAACCTTGTGAGGACACTTGTTACAGGCAGCATTGGCTTTTGTATCCTTCATACACATAGACAAATTGCAAACAAATCATCCAACTTTGTATTTTGAATATAAGAGATAGTAGGAGGTTACAGAGAAGGGTTTGCTGTCTGTTGTCTTGCAACTGGGTTTCAGTGAAGAAAAGTAGGTCAAATTTGGTAGAAGAGAGATGGTGTTCCTCAGATAGGAAGTTAGAGGAAAAGTTACAATGTCGCCGAAACTATTAGATGGAGTACAATGTAGTTATCCAAAGCACTTATAGGAGTCTATACCAGGGGTCAGTCCAATGGAGGTATGACACAGACTCGCCTATCTCGTCGGCTCACCCTGCACCTCCAATCTGGAGTCATTAAGGAACACTAAAAACAACCCTACCACCAAGCCCGACCCGCCCTGACTTAGACAAGCACACTACCATACTTGACAAGGATAACGACCCAGACGACTTACCTTCCTCGATGCCCTGTACATACTAGCCTTACGGCTTAGTATGAATAATCAGACTCAAGACCTACAGGTACTTCCCTCAACAAGACGACATGCACCGACAGATACCCGCCTCTCTCCCCTGCCCACCTCTACCACTCACCACGACAACGCAGGCACCCGCCTCCCCTCCTCACACAACACTACCACGCAACAGGACAGCACTAACACCCACACCACCCCCAGCCAATCAGCGACAAGATACAGCCAGAGACTGACCGAGCGACAGCCCGCCACCAATGGCGGCCTTCCTGACGTGTCTTAGCCACGCCCTGACCTCCTCCCTGTCCTGCAAAAATCCTATAAATACCCCAAAAATCGCCTCTCTCAAATCACACTTCCTGAAGATGTCTGCAGCGACAGACAAACGTAAATGAGCTCAAACCACTCCCAGAACTTCGCCAACCTACTCCGCCAACTAACTGAACCACAACTGAAAATTTTAAGAAATATTGAAGGAATAAATATAAAACTTATTAATACTGAGAATTCTACTTCGTTTAACCCGTCCAGCCCCGGTTAGTTTTGTAATGTTTGTTCACCAGAACCCGGCCGGTTTTCAAATTTTTTTTTTATTCCAGAAACAATAGCGAATGGGTTAGGAATGAAGGAAAAACCACGAAAAAACGCTCAAAAAGCTTAAAGAATGGTCCTACAGAGCCCCCGAAAACATATTTTACAGGAGTAAAAAATTGAAGGCAATTATCCCAAAAAAACAGGATATTGCGCGCTCACGCGCACGCACGTGGACTTTGAGAGTTTTCAACCATCGGCACGGTTGCGTGGGATACGAACACAGTTCCCATACAAATCTGAGCCCTCTTGAGTGGCTACACCTGACGTTAAGGTCGGCGCAATTAGGGTGACGCGCCAGGCGCGTCTCTGGGGCTGTGCGTTACATACATCGCCGACGCGCCAGGCGCGTCGCTGGGGCTGTACGGGTTAACCTCACTTTCATTAAAAAAAAAAATACATATATATTATATAATTATACAGTATATAATTATATATATATATATATATATATTATATCTATATAATATTTTTGATCGTCTGTCTGTCTGTGTGTTCTTAATAGGCGGCCGCAGATTTGGATCTGGGGAGCTGAAACTTTGCATGTGGGTGCCAATTGACCTGGGTCAGGTCATAGAGGGGGCGAGGCCACGATTGGAGGTCGTTTCGAGGCCGAAATTGAAAACAAAATGAAAACAATTGCCGTTTGGGGCAGAAGGAGGCCTCCGATCGAAAAGGTCTAAGGAACGAAAGTTGTTTGCAGCCCCCCAAAATGGGGGTACGGATGAGGTCAGATCCAAAATCGGAGGTCATTTAGCGGCCGAAATCGAGGTCGCCGTTTAATGAGGCACAGGAAGGTCGAGGCCGGTGATTATGGTAGTAGTAGTATTGTGATGATTGTGGTAGTAGTGATTGATGATGGTGTTTATGTTAGTAGTAGTGGTGGTAGTAGTCATGGTGATTATGGTAGAATTTAAACCCGGGCAACGCCGGGTACCCCTGCTAGTATATATATAGATATAGATATACTGTATATATATATATATATATATATATATATATATATATATATATATACAGTATATATATATACAGTATATAGAGAGAGAGAGAGAGATAGATAGATAGATAGATATTTCAATTCTTAAATCGATGTAGGATTTCCTTTCTCATTGGTATAAATAGGAAAAGGTTAAGTATTCTTTATGACGCTGTGGTAGAGATATATATATACTGTATACTGTATATATAAGGTATGCAACCAAACAGAGCTAGACCCAGGAGATAATATAGGCATAGGATAAGGAGTCGCTGGAACTCCTGTTTCATTTGCTTGGCCGCTGATTCTCTGTGTGCCTCACACTGAGAGTAATCCAGCTAGCTCTCACAAAACACTCTCTTTAACACTACACCACACAGGCACACTATACCACTTTCCAATATACAAACATTTATCAAACAAATAATGATGACACATGGTCCAGACTAGGAGTCCCCACGGAGGGTGACCATAAATTCCCCCACAACACAGGCTTGACACTCACCCAACAACCCACCAAAATGTCTTGGACCGCGGCCTGATAATCTCACTATCAACTTTTGCAACATTTGTGGCTTTTCCTCTAACTTCTACTCTGTTGAACACCACCTCTCCTCTGCCAACCCTGATCTTTTCTTTCTCACCGAAACTCAGTTGTCTGGGATTACTGACAGCAAACCCTTCTCTGTACTCTCTTACTATCTCTATCCTAGTTTCAAAGCCAAAGGCGGATGTTGTTTATACGTACACAACAAACTCACTTGCTCTCGTGTTCCCGACTTTGACTCCTCTGAATTCTCAACGTTATGGCTCAAACTATCCTGTCACTCTCATACTAAATATTTCTGTGCTATCTTTCCCCCAACCCCTCTGACTTCCCCAAATTCTTTGAATATTTAACTCTTAAGTGGAACACATCTTATCCGTCTCTCCTTTTCTCAGAAATCTCCTTCTTAGGAGAAGCTGAATCAGATATATGGAATTAGGACTGTTATACTAGGCTTTTTACCAGGTTTGTATATTGGTTATGGTGCGTTCTATCAAGACTGAGGAATTCAGAGTTCATACAATACATGCAAAGAAACAAATAGAGGATACATATAACACCGAGATATAATTTAAAGAATAGTTTTATTTATCTTACTCGCTAAGTACATCGATAATAGATAGTTACTTATAATAAATGGAATAAGTTTATACAACACAAGAATACTGGATTCAAGCACGATCGAGGATCTAGATGGAGCTCAGGTATATGAAATAAGTTTTAGCTGTCCCCTTATGCAATACACAATAATAATATATTCTCGAAATACTGAAGAGTCGGATAATACCCATACATAGATTTACATTCACATATGATAACTATTGACACATAATAGACGAGGTTTTACACTGAGTTAAAATTATGAAATCTAATTTCTTTAATATACTAATGGAAGATTAGACAGAGTCAATATGTGGGACTCTAACTTTGTAAGTCACCTTTGCACACTGGTGAGACTTTGGCAGATTCTATATTCTAATTACTCTCACTGTATAACACTAGTGAGGAAATCGACAGAGTCAATAGGTTGGGACTCCAACTGTATAGCACTTGTCGTAATTCTCTGCAGAGTCAATATATAGAACTCTAGCTTTATAAGTCACCTTGCGCACTAGTGAGACTTTGGCAGAGTCGATATTTTAAGAACTCTAACTTCTTAACACTTGGTTAGAATTTGACAGAGTCCCTAAGTTGGGACTTTAATTTTGTAACACTTGTGGGAAATGAGTCAATACATTGGGGTTCTGACTCTAAGATACCTCGTCACTGGTACCGACTTCGTTCAGATTTCTATTATATCTCCAGCATTAACACTTGGAGTAAAAGTTGAGGTAGCAGCTTGCAGTCGTCTGGGTTTCCGTTGGGCCGTCCAGGTTGGTCTGTCGTGTGAATCAGTTGTTTAGTTACAGATGGAGTAATGGGTATAAGATCTTAAATGAGGTTCCTTGGTATCATGACACTGGGCACCTCATCGGACTAATGCGAGTATGTTTTAAGTACTCGACTATCCTGATCGTTATATTACTCGGTGATGAAGTTCTGTTCAGGTATTCTTGATGTGGGGTCTTTAATATAATGCCTGTGTAATGACACAGTGACAAGATATCGGGTTAACGCAAGTAGATAGTATCATCATGACCAATACTATTTCCTAGAATACCACTGACCTTTGTAAGAGGTTCAAAGAACTTGGGGCGGTGTTTAAACCTTTTGCTTACTATTGCCAGCCAACATGTCAGTGGACAAAAGTAAAAAAAACTTTTATATGCTGAGAGCCTGTGAAGGTATCTCGCAAAGCCCTGAACTACTTGGGGAAACTTAGCATGCCAAGTATCCTGAGGTAGTGGTGGAAATGCGCTCTTAATAAAAGGAGTCAATAGGGGACATGTCCAGTGAGCTTAGACTTCCCTTATTTTTTTATTTATTTTGTTTGTTTCTATATTCCAACTACTCCCTCTCGGGCATAGGCTGATAGCCTTTACACTCTACCACTGAACACGGTGAGGCCCGTGAGGTCTTGTTCCAGTCTAGGGAGTGAGACATGCGAAGCACCCCGGCTCGAAGCAATCCCATCTCTGAAGCCGCCTCGCCTCTGCGCTTCACAGTCTCACCCCCTACACTCGGACCCTCACTCTCAGAACGCCACCTATTGAGAAATTCATTCACTAGGCATTGCCCCCCCTATAGCATATTTTTGAATATGGGAATATTCATACAATGCTATTTTAATCAGGGAACAATGAGGGTATTTTTTTGGCATTTCGGTGTGCTGTGGTAACGCACTGATACTAGGTACACCACAAATTCTATCCCAATAATATCTTCCCGTTGACATATTGGGATTCGAACCCGGGTCCATTGGATTACCAGTCCAGTGGCAAGACCACTCCGCCACTCCTTAATTAAATTAATTAATTAAAGGTGCAGGTGATTTCGATATTGTTACTGTGTCATGACACGCAAGCAACAAAGATACCTCAATAGGTAAAGTAACTCCTCAGACCTGTGGGATATAGGGCATGCCTTTTTATTCCAACTGAATGAGAGGGTAATTATAGGACTGCAAAACACTGATATTTCAGTGTTATTTGAAACCCTAGAATTGCTTGCCCTGTTCAGTTTTCTCCAGCATAGTGATGGCATGTGATGAGATGTCCCAGGGTTGATTTGTGGGAGGCAAAAGGTCACAAGTGCTGTCAGGGGTAAATCTAGGGGATTAAGGAGACTGGGACCCTCTAGAAGCTGGGAGGCAAGTACTTTGACCTTTGAGCAGAACAGGGGCGTAGGTGCTTTCTCTGGTGGTGGGCATAGAGTCCTTCTCATCCTGGCTGAACACTATCTTTCTTTTTACTTGTTGTTGGGAGCTAGAAGATATTTGAATGGTTTCCCCGGGTGTAGTAGGACATCCCGATGTAATGGTGGCTACCCGGGTTTCTCTGCGGGTGAAGATAATGGGTATGCTGGTGATATTTACATAATTGCTGGCTCGGATATTCTCGTGGGAAAACTGGGGCTGTATTTGCACGTGTGATAGTCCTTCTGGGTAGATGTCTTCGTAGGTGTCTTCTTACTTGTCTTCGTAGGTGTCTTCTTACTTGTCTTCGTAGGTGTCTCCTTGTTTTCTTTCGCCTTCTCGTCTTTATGATTAGTTGTCTTCATAGATGTCTTCGTAGTTTTTGTAGTGATGCTGGCTCAGATATTCTTGTTGGAAAACTGGGGATGAATTTGTACAAGTATTCCTCTGCGGTTAGCTGTCTTTGTGGGCATCTTCGTGTTTTCCTTGGTTCTCTCGTTAGATATCTTTGTAGGTGTCTTCTTGTCCTTCTTTGCCTTCTCGCCTTTATGTTTATTTGCTTCTTCCATCTTCTTGTTGGTGCGGGGTAAATTTGAAATGTGTGGTAGGGCGAATATCCTTTGTTGTGTTCTGTTTGCTGGTTCTGGTGTTTCCTTTTCTACGTTAGTTCCTCCTTTAATCGCGACCGGAAGTTGTCCTCTTTGGTGGCAGCCATCTTGTCCTTATTTCTTGCTTTCATCCCTCTGGTGTTTATTTCTTGTCTTCATCTCCTTCTCTCCTTCCTTTTTCTTTTCCTTCTTATCCATATCGTTTGTTCTGTTGTTGTTTCTGGGGTCTGGAATGTAGTGTCTGGAGTTCATCTTTCATTTGTTCATTTTGTCCGCTTCCGTTGTTCATTTTACTTCTGTATCTCCTCTTTCCTTTTGTCTTCCCGCTTCTTCTATCTCTTGTCTTTCGGGAGTTTTCTTTTCTCTGTTTGTAGGTAGCTTTGATAATTTCATTATTTTAACCCGTGGAGCCCCGGCTAGTTTTGTAATGTTTGCGCACCAGAACCCAGCCGGTTTTCAATTTTTTTTTTTATTCCAGAAACAATAGCGAATGGGTTAGGAATGAAGGAAAAACCACGAAAAAACGCTCAAAAAGCTTAAAAAATGGTCCTACAGAGCCCCCGAAAACGGATTTTACAAGAGTAAAAAATTGAAGGCAATTTTCACAAAAAAACAGGTTATTGCGCGCTCAAACGCACGCACGTGGACTTTGAGAGTTTTCAACCATCGGCACGGTTGCGTGGGATACATACAACACAGTTCCCATACAAATCTGAGCCCTCTTGAGTGGCTACACCTGAGGTTACGGTCGGCGCAATTAGGGTGACGCGTCAGGCGCGTCTCTGGGGCTGTGCGTTACATACATCGCCGACGCGTCAGACGCGTCGCTGGGGCTGTACGGGTTAAGGACAATATCTAACAAACGCTAAACATCAAGTATGGTAGATACAAATAAAAACCAACAAATGCACAATGTCTATAGATATACAAATAAAAGGGAAAAGGAATATTTTGATTGTGAAATACACATACAGTATATGAACAAACATGTCAGACGCAGCAAGTAAAGATGATGGAACGGAAAAGAAGCCTGGTATAATATTGGCTTTGTCCTGGACTCAAATTGTGGCTGGGAGAACATTTCTGAAATAAAGATGAAATCAAGAAAAACAATGAATATTCATTGAAATGATAGATAGATAGAAGAAGATAGGTAGATAGCTATATATATATATATATATATATATATATATATATATATATATATAGAGAGAGAGAGAGAGAGAGAGAGAGAGACCTGAACAGTATAAATACATACCAAACCCCTAGATAAAGGTCCAAGATGCAAGACAAAAGAAGTAACCATAATTATGCAAATACGGCTCATGTAAATAGTACCAAGGTGGAACAAGAGGCCGGAGAAAGGAGTGGATATACAGTTCTCTGGTCGACAATATTAGCTGTATAGTGACTTGTTGAGATCAATTCCGCTGTGTGTAGTCGCCTCGCCCACTGACACTTCGCTAAAATTGATAATAGTTGTGTCTACTTCTCATTTCATCTATCTTACCCTTATTTAGCAGGCGGGGCGGTATATTTCTATGTACCGCCCAGCGTTTTTTTTACCATAAATGGGGTTGTTTCCGTGCTCTTTTTCATGCATAAACAAGACCCAGAGCGTAATACAAGTATGTATCCATGAATGGGCATAAATTGAGCTTTCTAATGACACCCGAACCATCCTTCTACGATCACTGGTTGTCTTGCAATGATCGTGCAACCGAAGGGCAAAAACGGTAAAATACGGCAATTTCTTTATATAATTACGTATGTAGCAAGGGAGGGAGGGTGGATGTAAGTGGAGTAAAGCTCAGTAGGTCCACGGCGGCCGTGGCGAGCGGTCAGGAGATAATCTACGCTCCTCCCACCGCTCCGCTCTCTCTCAGAGCACATTATGTGCTCAAAATTGCACTCGACAATAGCCGGGACCCGCCACATAGGCCATATTTATTTCACTCGACATATGCCGGGTGCCGCCAGTTAAGGGTTAAGGGATAGTGGTTATTTTCTACTTAAATATTTATATGTTATTTTTTTTTTTAGCTTCCTCGCTACATCAAGCTTAACAAAAACACCTCCTAGACAAGATATATTTGTAAATTTTTCGGTAGAACAATGTCTTGGCCGAAATCCAATTCCTTCTATAATTACAGTCTTGCTATCGGTGGCCAGGAAAAAATCGCCACCCTTGTGTTTAATTAGCCTAGCAAAACCTATATATATAAACATAAGCAAAGCTCAATGTGGCTGAACACGAAGTATAGGTGTACGGCCTTGTGGGTGAACTGACCGATATCAGAATAGTGCTGGATCTCTCAGTAATACCAACCCAGACCTGCACGGGGAAGTCCTATTATTAAACAGGAAATGAACGGTGTGTATTACGTAGAGAGAGAGAGAGAGAGAGAGAGAGAGAGAGAGAGAGAGAGAGAGAGAGAGAGAGAGAGAGAGGGGGGGGGGGGGGGCGGGGAGAGGAGAAGTAGGGAGGAGCGGACTGGAGAGGCATTGAACTTCAAGAAAAATCCGAATGAAAGGACGAGAAGAAAAACACGGATATTGAAGGAGGGACAGCCAACAGGGTACATAATACTCTATTGTTAGTGGCAGGTGATTCGTGTGCGTGTACAGTACGTAACAAATGAAGCAGTCTTACGCACTTTTAATATGACTATCAATATGAGTAGTGAAATATGTGAGCATTAAATACCTTCATCTATACCTGAACATTCACACTCATTGTTTGTCTTGCCTACTTCAATCATGTTTCTCACTCTATTATCAAAACATAATCGTAAACAAATGAAATCTACATGAAGCTATTTGGTTAGGGGGACTTTGTATTATTGTTTCCTATGCCTGTAATATATACATACGCAATGTGGGACACGTCTTTGAGCTTGACCGCGTATGTGTAAGTGACGACATTCATTGGCCTCACCAGTGTATTAGGTTTACTTTTGAGTTTATCTTTCTTTCATTAATGTTGTTAAAGTTACCTATATATGGCCATTTCTTCAACTAAGTCTGTGGATTAAGGGGAGGTGTTTTTTCTGGACCCCTTCTCCTTCATGTTTAGCCCAATTAGTTTAAGATTTGAAGACATCCGCCCCATTATTTTGGCAATTTTAATACCTTTCGCCCTATCTAGGTGTCGATTTTTGTCATGGCGAGCGAAAGCGAGCCTGTAATTTAGGAGGAACCGGCCTTCGGCCGTTAAATTGTTCTACCAAAAAATGTACTAATTTATCTCGAAAGGGGGTTTTGGGGGCATTTATTATATTTGGTAAGCTTGATAGAGGTCTAGGAAGCAAACGAAAGCAAGTATATGTACCGGTATTATTAATAATATGCAAATACATATATAATGTCCCCTTAACATGTTATTGTATATTCGGCAAATACAAGCAGATATCCACAATATTCGTACCAGGTGCATTTGTCCCAGGATATATATCGTGATCAACAATTTAGTTTTAAATTTAGTGGAATGTTTATGATACAGAACAAAATGTTTTGCAAATTGTATTGAGTATTTCAAATTAAAGTAGCCGTAATTACTAGTTAACCCACTGGATCCCAAGTGATATCATAATAAATGACACTCCAGGCCTCGTGGTCATGTGCTGTATTTTTAACTATCTCGGTGTTGTAATGGTTAGAGAATGTCAGTTTTGTATGTGGTATCCTGGGAGGATCGCATGCTTTCATTAAATTCGTTTGGAGGTTAATGTTGTTAACAACAATATTAATTAAAATCCATTTGTCTAAATAAAAAAAATAAAATAAAAAATGTAGGCGAACGAGCTAGTTGATGAACCGACCCATATCAGAACATTATCTAGTCTCTCCCGCTCTCTAACGAACTGAGACCTGCCGCCCGAGTAAATACACAGAGAATTCCTATTAATACACGGAGGAAATGAAGTCTGTGCGTTCTGGAGAGAGAGAGAGAGAGAGAGAGAGAGAGAGAGCGGGTTGGAGAGTTATTCAATTACAAGACAAAACCCGAATGAAAGGACTGGAAACAATAATGAAAGGGAAATTGAAACCAAATATGAAATTGGTATTGCCAACGAGGTACATAACCTTGCATGTACCGTCATGATTACTAATCTCTGATCAGAGAGTTAGCCAATGTCGTGGCCAGGTGTAGGCTGTACAATCAGATACACTCTGTCATCGTTCCAAAAAGGTTTACTGCGTCAAACAATGTTCGGAGATTCACTGAAATATGAGCGAGTTTTTGACACTTTCCCTTCACTAAATATAATACGTTATGCAATTATGACCAACCAACATCGCCAGAAACGCCGACGAAGCAGGTGAAGCCGCCCGGATAGCAGAAAATAAAAAGCGAGAAAAATATCAAGCCATCGCCAGAAATCATCAGTTCGAGCCCCTGGCATTCGAAAATTCAGGAGTCTTCGGCCCTACCACCCTTAAGATGGTAAATGAAATAGGCCGTAAAATCAGAGAAGTTTCAGGAGAACCCCGGGAAACCCTCTGGCTCTAGCAAAGACTAGGGATGGCTATCCTCCGGGGCAATGCCACAAGCGTCATGAGCTCAGTTCGACAGGACTGGGTCATGCCACTGTGTGAGGCCCGGGCAGGAGTGGTGTATCTGTAGTCTTTCCACAGTAGGGTAAAACAAAACATAAACTTTATTTGTATGTAATATGTGTGATGCACATAAATAAAAGGGGATGTGTCGGATGGTTGAAAGCCACAGATGCTCGCGCGTTTGGGGCTAGCAACACGTATTATGAAAAACATGCATCCTCCTTCATTCACTGTCCCCCCTTCACTCACTCAACCCCACAATTTGCCGGAGGATAACAGATTTTTCACAATACGTAGACGGAGGTCTTGTAAAAAAAAAAAAAAAATTATGATGTAATCATGCATTTTGAGAAATAGGCATGAACATTGGTTACAGTTGTTTTTCTAGTGTGTTCAGAGTGGTGATGCTATTTGACATACATATGTTTTTTGCATAAGTCTATATATATTTTTTTTCACTGACCCATTTGTTGAGGTGAACCTTTAATCAAGCCCAGTAGCCATACAATTGGAATGGTTGCTCTATTCTGGCACAATGTGTTAGCTGCATGCTCTATGGTAAAAAGGTGCATCAGTTAATGTCGTTAATCCATACAAAATGATTACATATGATGCTAATGCCCACACATAATGGCACATGCATACTAACTTGACGGAAAATGCCCATGTTAAGAATAGTCAGAACCCTTGCTACGCCGCCCGCAACTCTAACTCCTGTTACGCCATCTGCAACACTCCCACCCTTCAAAATATCCTCAGTAGTTTGGATCATGCAACTTCTCTCCACACGCCACATATCCAGTACCCTAAGTACTCCTACACCCTAACCAGATGCAGTGTTCTGAACCAAAACATCATGGGCCTCTTACTCTGTACCCTCAGTCGCAGCCCTTTCCGCCCAAGAACATCCCCCCCCTCCCCCTCATGTCCCTGTGAGTGGAGCCCCTGCACCCACAGCAGAGCCTAACCCACGCCTATATCACCACCCACGGCAGAACCTGGATGATATCAGAAAGCCAAATCAGACTGTGATTGGCTGGCGTTACATACAGAAAAGAACATCTTGCATAATCGGTTCCCTATTTGCTTTGTAAATATTGTCCAGACTGAGGCCCAGTAGCTCCAGTACAAGCCCCTTCTCTGTCATTGCCAAGGCAGTCCCTGAACCCAGCCCAAAGATCCAACCTACAGGAGAGCCCCGAAGTAGAACTAAAATAAAATTCAGCCCTGCACCTACCAGATGTAAAACATCGAAACCGTGTCAGAGGAGTGTGCAGAACTACAAACATTGAAGGCAGACCTAGGAGATACACTGAAGAGGTGGAAAGGGGGCATCAACTTTGCCGAGGACTAACCACACCTGAAGTGTGGTTGATTCCCGTGAGTGTGAGGTCAGGGCATGTTGAAGCCTTTCCAAATCTGGTAGAGCCGGCGTTCGTGTAACAGTGGGATGCAGAAGTCGACGTGAAGTGTGGTTGGTTCACGAGTGTGCAGTCTATGGTGCAGAAGGCTATCTGAAGTGTGGCGACACCCCCTGAGTAACCGTGGTTTGCAGAGGTCAACCTGAAGTGTGGTTGGCTCTCCATAGTGTGTTTATATTTTTCTATGTGTGTGAAAAAGATAAAAGGCAGGCTGCCCATAACGAGTGTCTCCCCCAGAGCCAAAAAATATATAGCTAGCCAAATTCAAGTGACGGGGTCAAAATGCCTGGACACACAGAGTTTAAAGCAGTCCAATTCATAGGATGAAGGACAGATTGAATTAGGTAGAGCATTCAAGAGTTCACTTGTTAAGTAGAAGAAAGACAACATTTCCTTATTCTTCATGCTGGAAGTTTGCTCTCATTCAACCTGTCCCAAAGAAGGGTGACCGCTCTCAACCCTTCAACTACAGTCCAATTGCTCTCATCTCTTGTATCTCTAAAGTTTTTTAAACTATTCTTGCTTCCAAATTTCTTAAGCATTTCTCTTCTCATAATCTACTCTCAGATTGCCAGTATGGCTTACTCAAGGGTCGCTCTCCTGCTGATCTTCTTTCATAGCCGACTAACTCTTGGTCATCCTCCTTTCAGGACTTCGATGAGACCTTTTCTATTGCGCTAGACATATCGAAGGCCTTCGATAGAGTCTGGCACAAATCTTTAATTTCTAAACTACCCTCCTTCAGTTTCTATCCCTCCATCTGTGCCTTTGTCTCTAATTTCCTTTTTCGGCCGATCCACAGCTGCGGTTGTGGACGGCCATCGCTCACTTCCTCATCTTATCAACTCCGGTGTTCCTCAGGGCTCAGTCCTATCTCCTATTCTCTTTCTAATTTTCATAAATTATCTTCTCAACTGTACCTCCAGGCCCATTCATTCATACGCAGACGACTCTACCTTATACTACTCAATTAGTTTGCCAGAACGCCCCAGCCATCAGTCCCTCAAAGACAAACTGTATGAATATTCCCATATTCAAAATATGCTATAGGGGTACAATGCCTGGTGAGTTATCTGCTCAACAGGTGGCGTTGTGTGTGTGTAAGTGTGAGTCTCCGAGTGTAGGGGGTGAGACAGTGAAGCACGGGAATGAGGTGGCTTCAGAGATGGGGTCGTTTCGGGCCATGAGTGAGCACCGTGCCTCATGTGAAGGCAAGATGGCAGGTGCTCGTTGTACTCTACGTGCTTCACGTGTCTCACTCCCTAGACTGGAACAAGACCTCACGGGCTTCACTGTTCATTGTAAAGCGGTGAATGTTAAGGCTCTCAGCCTATGCCCGAGAGGAAGTAAGTTGGAATATAGAAAAAAAAAAAAAAAAAAAAAAAAAAAAAAACGTAATGAAGCCATACAACACTTATCTTCTCATCTAACAACTATATCCAATTGGGGCAGAGAAAACTTTGTTGCCTTTAATGCTTCCAAAACCCAATTCCTCTATCTATCTACCCATCCAGAACTCCCAGCGGACTATCCCTTAATCTTCAACAATACAAAAATCAATCCTTAATTTTCTCTCAATATTCTCGGTGTCTCTTTTTCTTCTGCTCTTACCTGGAAGGACCATATTACCAGTCTTGCGAAAGCAGCCTCCCAGAAGCTGGGTGTACTCAACTGCCTCAGGGGGTTCTTTACCCCTTGCACAGCTTCTTGCTCTGTACAGGGGCACAGTGCATCCTCGTATTGAGTATTGTTAACATATGTGGGGAGGATCCTCTCGCACCGCACTCCTAGACAAAGTAGAAAGGAAGGCCTTTTGTATCATTAATTCCCGCCCACTCTCCAACTCTCTGCAAACTCTCTCTCTTCACCGCAATGTTGCATCTCGCTTGCTATTTTATCGCTACTACAATAATCAGTGCTCCTCAGAGCTCTCCCAGTGTATACCACCTCCTCTACGTAGGGTACATGGTACCGGTCTTGCAACACAATCCCACCTCTACTCTGTGCAACTCTCCAACCTAAGAGTGAAATGTTACTCTCAGACTGTCTTCTATTCAACAGCTGAGCTCTGGAACTCTCTCCCAGAAACAGTCTTTCCCACCTCCTATGACTTAAATTGCTTCAAACACCTTGTGTCCAGGCATTTTGGCTCGAACGTCCCTTGATTTTGGCCTTGTCACTCTTTCATCTATGGGGAGGCACTCTCTACATGCAGTTCTGCCTTTAGTTCCCTCATTCACATAGAAGAAAAAACATCTGAAGAAGGTTGTAGCATTTGGAAGATAATTTATATAGATTAAAAATAATAGCGGACCAAGCATTGAACTTCTGGATCTCCATGAGTAATTATTTGTTGTTGTGAGTGTTTACCATTAAGGACAGCGTACTGTTTTCTGTTACTTAAGTAGCATTGAAACCATTTGTGAACTGTGCCACGAAAGGCGTAAAAGTAAAGTTTATGAAGCAGCAATGTGTGGTCCAGTGAATTGAAGGCTTTCCTGCTCCATATGCGCATATTCTACTTGTATAATGGACATGTGGACATTGAAGAACCAGAAAACAGGTGTAAAGAGCAAATGTTCAGTGAAAAACATATAATTGAGAGGGGAGAGTAAAGAGGGAGCTGGACATAGATATACTTTCTGGAACTGCTTGAGACAGACTGACAGTCTTACCTGTCTTCTTGGCCTATATGAGGGAGGAGGGAGGTAGGGAGAGTGTAGAGGAGGGTGACTGGATATACTTCAGGTGTGAGGAAGGAAAGTAAGACATTGGAGGGGAAAAGTATAAAAAATTAGGAGGGGGGAAGTGGAGGGAGAAAGAATGGGGGGAGGGGGTATGACACATGTAAGGGGAGGACAGGAGGTGATGTTAAGGAGACATAGGCCTACCATCTAATCATCACATATTTTTACATTATCAGGGATTTTCTAGCTAGGCTTACCTGACTCAGCTGTAGATTGTAGACAATTTTCTCAGCTTTTAAAGGAACTTTTAAAGTTTATGGTTAAATAATAATAGCAAAAATACTGATACCAACCATCTCCACTGCTTGAGGCCCTTAATGTCACTGACTCAATTAACTTACCTTTGAAATTAAAGTGGAGAATAAGACATAATATTATGAAGTAAGAAAAAATGCTTAAACTTTTAACAATTTTATTGTTATATCAAATGTGCAGTCCTTACCTTTGGATACCTTTGGATGTGTTCGCCGCTCCTCTAGCGGCACCAAGGAGCGCGACGCCCCTCGTTATGGGTGGTGATTTGGTGCAGTAGACTGTTTGAAGCGAAAGCTCGCTCCCTTGCGAGGATGGGCTCGTCTGGCACTTTTTGCAGTTCGACATCTAGGGCTCTCTTGAAGTTGTCTAACGAGATGTCCCTCATATCTCTTACTCGCCGTGGGAGTTTGTTGAAGAGACGTGGGCCTCTGTGTGATAACCAGCCCTCTCGCAGAGAGCCCATAGCACCCCTGTTATTCATCCGGGGAATTTCGCATTCCCAGCCTCTCCTATCACTGAATTTCATGACTATCGGAGTATGTAGGTTTGGTACTAAACCCTCTGCGATTTTCCATGTGTATATTATTAGGTAACGTTCTCTTCTACGTTCCAGTGAGTACAGATGCAGTGCTCTTAAACGCTCCCAATAGTGTAGATGTTTTATCGAACTTATATGCAAAGTGAAATTTCTTTGTACACTCTCTACGTCATTTATTTCACCTGCTTTGTATGGGGATGTTAATACGCTACAGTATTCAAGCCGCGGTAGCACTAGAGATTTGAAGAGCGTTATCATAGGCAATTCACCGCGTGTTTTAAAAGTACGCAGAATCCAACCCGTTAGACGTTTCGCAGCCGCCACAATGACCTGGTTATGTACTTTGAAACCCATATTTTCAGACATTAATACCCCAAGGTCTTTCACACTGTCTTTCCGTTCTATTATGTGGTTAGATTCTGTTAAGTAATTTGTAATTTCTTTAACACCATTATTATCTCCGTACCGTATTAATTGGAATTTTTCCTCATTGAATTGCATGTTGTTTTTCCTGGTCCACTGGAACACTACATTCATGTCTTCCTGCAGTCGGCCCGTGTCCTCTTGTGTGTTTACTATCTTGCTTAATTTTGTGTCATCAGCAAAAGAACACACCGTACTGTGTCTGGTGTTGGTATCTATGTCGCAAATTAGTATGAGGAACAGAAGGGGCGCTAGCACTGTTCCTTGGGGCACTGAGCTTTTGACATCCGAAGGCTCAGAAGTGACTTGGTTTACTGCTACCGATTGTTTTCGGTTTACGAGGAAATTGTATATCCACCGTCCGATTTTCCCAGTTATACCTTTTGCTTTCAGTTTGCGGGCTATTATACCATGGTCACATTTATCAAATGCCTTAGCAAAATCGGTGTAAATGACATCCACGTTTTTCTTTTCTTCTAGCGCTTTAAGAATTTTGTCATAGTGTTCCAAAAGTTGTGAGAGACATGATCTTCCCGCTCTGAACCCAAGTTGACCGGTGTTGTGTAGTTCATTTGCCTCCATGAATGTTGAAATTTTGCTTCGCAGGACTCGCTCGAAAACTTTAATGATGTGAGAGGTTAGAGCTACCGGGCGGTAGTTTTTTGGTAGTGCTTTACTCCCTCCTTTATGCAGTGGGGCAATTATTGCGTTTTTCAAGCTATCTGGTATGTCACCAGTGTTTAGACTCCTTCTCCACATTATAGCCAGGGGTTTTGAGAGGTTTTCCTTAAATTTTTTCATTAGGATCGAATTCCATGAGTCCGGGCCTGGTGCCGAGTGGGATGGCATGTTGGAAATGGCCTCTTCTATGTCTTTTGGACCGAAATCAATATCCAGCATCTGAGGGGTTTCCGTGGGGGAGGTTTCCATGAAAAATATATTTTGGTCTCTGATGACTTTTGTTTCATCAGGCTCACTGAATGCCATTTCATACTGCCTGCTTAAGAGTTCGCTCATTTCCTTTTTGTCCCCTGTGAAAGAGCCGTCCCCTTTGCTCAGTGGGCCGATGTTTGATGTTGTTTTAGCCTTTTGTTTGGCGTATGAAAGGAAGTATTTGGAATTTACCTTTATACCTGCAATAGCTTTCCTCTCCTCTTCCATATGTTGTAGTTCATATGATATTCTTAGCCTTTGTTCAATTTCCACAATTTCTCTATCTATTTCGACCTTTTGCCTATCTGTAGTTTTGATGTGTGCGTCTTTGTGTGAGTAATTTTCTTCTTCTGTACAGCCTCCTCCTTTCCCGATCTTGTTTGCTTCTTCGTTTTGTTTGTCTTGCAGGTATATGGTGGCTACAGATTTGGGTCATGGTTTCTGTTATTAAGACTAGACATTTTGCTGATGTCAGGTTATCCATTAAATCTTCCCAGTCTATTTCCTCCATTTCTTGATTTACCTCTTCCCACCTAATGTTTTTGTTATTGAAGTTAAATTTACTGAAGGGGCCGGTTTTTGTTCTCGATTCTGAGGTTGTCTGTACACTTTCTAAGGTTGTTTTGATCTCAATTAATTTATGATCTGAGTATGTTGTGTCCGATATGTTAATGCTGTGTACTAGAGAGTCGTTGTTAGTGAAGACCAGGTCTAAGATATTGTTTTCCCATGTGGGTTCAGCAATATGTTGGGTAAGACTAAACAAATCACAAAGTTCAAAAAGCTCTCTCGTATTAGTATTTGCTTCTCCGGTGTTATTTGCCACTAACTGGTTTTCTAGTTGTCTCCATTTAATGTTTGGTAGGTTAAAGTCTCCTAGCCATATAATATTTGGTGTTGGGTTCCCCAGGGTTTCCACTTCTGATTTTATTTTGTTGAGCTGGGTTTTGAATTCGTCTCGGGATGAGTCTGGAGGCCTGTATGTAACAATAACTGCTAAGTTTAGGGATTCTATTTTAATTCCAAGTATTTCCACCACTTCATTACTGTTATTTAAGAATTCAGTACATATCAGTGAGTCATGTATGTACAAGGTTACACCTCCATGTGATCTATGCGTTCTGTCCGCCCTATGTAGGTTGTAACCAGGAATCCATACCTCACTATCTTCCTGATCTTTAATGTGAGTTTCTGTGAGAGCCGCAAATATAGCGTTTCCTTCTTCTAGCAGGCCCCTAATAAATGGTACTCTGTTCGTGGTTCTATTTTTTAGGCCTTGGATATTTGCAAACAAGATTGGGGAGGGATTGTTTGGAGTACTATGTGTACCTAATAGTCTTTGGGATGTATTGGCCACTCTTGGGAGGCCAGGAGGTGCTCGAGGTGTTCTATGTGCTCTTCCATCTCCCTCAGTCTCTTCATCTTCATCTGCCCATTCCCTCCTTGCCTCTTTCCTCTGTCTCGTCCTCGCATACCTAGAGAGTTTTTTGGGCTATCATTCGTGTTAGGTCTAGCATATCTCCAAGTCCCTTTAATATGAAAAGCCGGTGCATTTCATATTGTAGCAGGTCTTGTTCTCAAGTGATGTCTTGCAAAGGGATGGGTGGTGGTATTTGCAGGTTTTACCAAATCTACATTTTCCATGACTGGTTATGTTGTTACAAATTTTGGGATGAGCAAATCTACATGAATTCCCATTATATTCGCCCTTTTGACCAAAGTAGCACCTTCTTTCCAGATAATATCTGCACACTGGTGTAGACAACCCCAGTAGGTGTGGCTGGGGCTGCAAGGGGTTATGTGGTGAGCTAAGTGTGGTTGTGGGTGATAGTGGGCTTGGTGTATGGGTGGGTGAGGCCTGCAGAGGGGTGGAGTTACGGGTCGGTTGTAGGTGGGCAGGTGGCAGTGGTGAGGGGGGAGACGATGTGGAAGGGTAGCCTGATATGGGGGCTTGTTGCATCCTATGTTCATCCTGCAATTTTATTTGATCAACAGCAGTAGGGTGGTCAATGGCCATAGATGGGATTAATGTGGGTGTTTTCTGGGTCTGGGGAGGTGTGGGGATATGTGCGACAGGGTTTGTGTATATGTAGGGTGCGAAAGGTTGTTGTTCGGCAGGCGATGTGTGTTGATGTGCAGGAGGCAATGTGGGCATTATCATGGGAAGGTGTTTGTGTGTGGGTTGTGCTATTTGTATGGGCCCTGAGGCCCCAATAGTTCCCCATTTTCTGTGAAAGGTAGCTATGTCTTGGCTATATTTCCGTCTATCTTGTACTTCTGTATTTTCTACAGTCTGTATGACTTGCCATGTGATATCGAAACAACTATCGCAGAAATGGAGGTTCTTCCCTCTTGTATTGTACGCCTCATTTATTGGTGTCAATCCTATGCAAATCCAGTGATATGGTTGCTTGCACATCCGACATGCGGTGCCTTCATGGATGTGTATATTCATCTTACAATTCGTACAGTTGTCTCTGGTAAACATTTTTGTTTGTTTTTTGTTTTTGTTTTTCCACCCGCCCTTACATGGGGGAGAGAGAGAGAGGAGAGAGAGAGAGGGGGGGGGGGGGGGGCTTGGAGGACAAGGAGGTGTTTGTTACGCGGTTTGTGGGAGTGTGGGGGGGGGGGGGGGGGGGAGGGGTGCCACTCGTTTACCCTCGTTATGTTTAAACTTTAAGTAACTTTAAGTAACACTTTCAATAATTATCTTATGAAACAGAATTCTCACTGCCCTAACCACTTTTCCCGTTTTGGTCGACTGTTTAGCGAAAAATACGGCACTCTAGGAAAATAACGAACTTTCCAGGCTACCTACAGTATATATAGTATCTATTATAATTTTCATATTTTACCTATCAACTTGATTCAACACTGCTCAGGTTCGAATTTTCACCACATTTGAGAGAAGAGAGAGAGAGAGAGGGGGGGGGGGGGGGCTTGGAGGACAAGGAGGTGTTTGTTACGCGGTTTGTGGGGAGTGTGTGTGTGGGGGGGGGGGGGGGGGGGGGAGAGTGCCACTCGTTTACACTCGTTATGTTTAAACTTTAAGTAACTTTAAGTAACACTTTCAATAATTATCTTATGAATTCTCACTGCCCTAACCACTTTTCCCATTTTTGGTCGACTGTTTAACGGAATATACGCCACTCTAGGAAAATAACGAACTTTCCAGGCTACCTATACCTGTATAATATAGTATTTATATAGTTATTATTATTATTATCTATTTTAATTTTCATATTTTACCTATCAACTTGATTCAACACTGCTCAGGTTAGAATTTTCACCACATTTGGTTGCGTGGGAGATCTTTCTCTCCAATAACGTCACTACTAACCAGTACCCCGCGGGATAGTCGAAAAATCCCGGACCGCGACGGATGTGACCCTCCTCTCTGACTGACTCTGTCAATTATCTTTATTTTATCACGAGCGCCACTGGGACCCCTGATGAAAAAGAAACTATTTTTTGAAAAACAAATATTTATAATTGTATAGCAACTTATTGGCGGACATCACATATCGCAGATAATGAAGTAAAAGTTTTTTATTTTATTTTTTTATTTTTTTTATTTTACACAGTTAAGAATTCACATGCGATAAGAACGATATATACTGTATATTTAGGAAATATTTCGCTGGAAAATGGCGATATGGAAAATACATTTTGTTGATATGGAGAAACAAATTTGTGGTATTTTTCGTTATTGAATAGGTGGATAATACATATAGGAAAATATAAATTTATATATTTATGGTGATTTTTTTTTTTTGGGGGGGGGGAGATAATGCTTACGAATAAGTGAGAGATAGTTTTTATGTTATTTCGTTGGATATTGTTTTAAAAGTTAATTCGAATGGATAATATTTCTGGATGTTTTCGTTGTAGTAACATTTGTATGTGCATCTGGGAAATATTTCTTTGAAAATGTTTATTTGTGCCCATCATTACATGATGTGCGGGATTTCCAAAATGATTACGAAATGATGAATTGTTAATGGCGATACATATGTGAATAGGTGACCTGATATTAAAGGAGTAATTTCATCAGCCAATCTGGAGACGGGAATAGCACAGGTGTGCCAGCCAGATTTACCCTTTATTTCTCGTCCTTGGGAACACCCTGGCACTCCCGCGCTCTCGACCAATCACCAGCCTCCTTTGACGAACCACAGCAACCACTTAGTATCCTCTCACATACGCTTGGCTCATATCTTGCCCTCAGTTCGCACCCGTACTTTCTGTCCTAGTAACAAACGTTCTACTACAATGGTGCCACCCTCTTACTCCTGTCAGCCGCTAAAAAACGTCACTAATAAGCTCCCAGGAAAATATTACGGGGATGAAACCCTGAAGGTGAAGTATCCTAGGATTCAAAGCGACCGGGCTGACATAGCCCGGCCCACACGCACGGCTCAGCCAATCGCAGGGCCGCGTTGTGCAGGGGAGGGGTATAAATATGTCTATTGCACTAGACATATCGAAAGCCTTCGATAGAGTCTGGCATAAATCTTTAATTTCTAAACTACCCTCCTTCGGTTTCTATCCCTCCATCTGTGCCTTTGTCTCTAATTTCCTTTCCGGCCGTTCCATAGCTGCGGTTGTGGACGGCCATTGTTCACTTCCTCACCCTATAAACTCCGGTGTTCCTCAGGGCTCTGTCCTATCTCCTATTCTCTTTCTAATTTTTATAAATGATCTCCTTAACTGTACCTTAATTCCCATCCATTCATACGCAGACGACTCAACCTTACACTACTCCATTAGTTTTTCAGAACGCCCCAGCCAGCAATCCCTCAACGACAAACGTAATGAAGCCATAGAACTCTTAAATTCTGATCTAAATACTATTTCCAATTGGGGCAGAGAAAACCTTGTTAACTTTAATGCTTCCAAAACCCAATTTCTCCATCTATCTACCCGTCAGGATCTCCCAGCGGACTATCCCTTATTCTTCAACAATACAAAAATCAACCCTTCATCTTCTCTCAATATTCTTGGTGTCTCTTTTTCTTCTGCTCTCATTTGGAAGGACCATATTACCAGTCTTGCTAAGGCAGCCTCCCAGAAGCTGGGTGTGCTCAACCGCCTTAGGGGGTTCTTTTCCCGTGCACAGCTTCTTGCTCTGTACAGGGGCATAGTGCGGCCTTGTATTGAGTATTGTTCACATGTATGGGGAGGTTCCTCTCACACCGCTCTCCTAGACAAAGTTGAAAGGAAGGCCTTTCGTATCATTAACTCCCGTCCACTCACCAACTCTCTGCAATCTCTCTCTCTCCGCCGCAATGTTGCATCTCTTTCGCTATTCTATCGCTACTATAATAATCAGTGTTCCTCAGAGCTATCCCAGTGCATACCACCTCCTTTACGTAGGGCACGTGGTACCCGTCTTGCAACTCAATCCCACCCCTACTCTGTGCAACTCTCCAACCCAAGAGTGAAACGTTACTCTCAAACTTTCTTCTACTCAACATCTGAGCTCTGGAACTCTCTCCCAGAATCAGTCTTTCCCTCTTCCTATGACTTAAATTGCTTCAAACTCCGTGTGTCCAGGCATTTTGGCTCGAACGTCCCTTGATTTTGGCCCTGTCACTCTTTCAACTATGGGGGAGGCACTCGCTATAGGCAGTTATGCCTTTTGCCTCCCTCAATCACATAGAAAAAAAACAAAAAAAAAAAAAAAAAAAAGAGAGGTGGGCGGGGCCACAGGAGATAGACCTGCCCGGATCACATTGGCACACTCTTAGCAGACACACACCCCTTGTTCACCTTGGCACCTATGGGAGATCAAAAAGCTTGTTCCAGTCCTCCAGCACCTGAGCTCTTATAAATACAAGACGAGCCGGGACCCAGTACACTGCCCACCCTTGGCACAGATACACCTGCAATATCCTGATGCCTGCAGACACATCGCTAGCCTTCACACAATAAGCCAAGCAATTCAAGATTGTAACGTGGTGGTGCTTGGTAGCGAGAAGAGGGACCTGATGTATTGGCCAGCTTTGAAGTGGTGAAGAGAGAAAGAAGAGATTTCCTTTCTGCTAGACAGGGCTTAATATTCCAACAATAAAATATATGTGTTCTTATAGGACAATTAAAGATAAATTAGTAGACAATTGATGAAATAAAGAGATGATGACATTGTGTTGAGCGATATACCTGTTATTGTTAGTAAAGGCACTCCGCCAGTTAACTAGCATAGTACAGGATCGTATAGGGTATTATGTAAAGATATGCTTAATATTAAGTGGGAGTTCTTCGAGATAAAGCTATAAGGGGAAATAATTGATATAGCCCATGTAACTGAGATAACTAGGTTTACCTGAACAGTTTTACATAGCTTAGACCTAGCTGGAAAAATAGTTAGAGAAGGGCTTCAGCCCAAACCTATGAAATACTCTTTTTGTTATAAGGAAATAACATTTAATAATTAGATATTCACCTCGTCGACAGCATGTTTTCGATTGCACGTAAATATCTAGTCAACTAGTTTTGAGGATCTCATTGATTGAATTTTAGTTTATAACGGTGTTAAGGTGACATAAATGACATAGCGTTCTGATATTGTCTAGGTGATATAAATACCTGTTGATTTAGTAATTGTGTTTAATATTGTTGAAGGGATTTAAGAACGTGGATTGAGTAATTGTTTACTAGTATGGTAATTGGTCATTATAAATACCTATATATTGATTAATCGTGTCTAATATGTAAAGAAATAAATGTCTCTGATATTGTTAGGGTGATTTCAATGCATATTGATTAAATTATCGGTCCTAATTTTGTTAAAGTGATTCAAAGACACATCGAGGGAGAGTTAGAGTACAGTATTGTCAACCATTGTGAACATTGTGATGTGCCTTTGGCTCTGAGTCGAAGTGGGTCAAAACTCTGAATAGTGATTGTTCAGAAAGGTAGTAATGGGAATGTAGCAATTCCGAAGTGTAATCTATACTGAGCAGTCGTAGGTATTCAACTAATAATTTGAACCCATCTTGACCCGAACAGAGAATCAATTGCTATGCGGATTACGAATACCAGGGGAGTTTGTTAAATAAATACACAAACTTTCAAACAACTGTCGAATTATTCCTACCTTAGTAGAGCAGTGATTTTAAGTTTAAGTACTAAATATATTACATGTGATAGTGCATTATGTGCAATAAATGGCTATGTGAAATAATACTATATAAATGAAAGATTTACAAAATGGTACCAGTTCCGAAAAAACTCAAGAAATATATATGGTATGTATACGTATTCTAAACATATATAGCATTTTTTCTATGAAGTTGAGCTCTGTTCTGTAGATCTTGCACGTCTCCATGAGTCCTCCCAGTCTCAAAGGTGAAGAAGTCCTCAGGGTTAAGTCCCTCTAGAGTCTAGGCCATGTGGAATCTTGAATACTTCAATTCGATCGTTTCTTACTTCGTTTTTCAAGTGTCATCAGTCTAGCATTTTTTGTCTGTCACCTGCTAGCCCTGTGATCATTTTGGTCATTAGTTTCTGTAATGCTTCGATATTTTCAAAACCACACTAATTGTAGGGGTGCCAGACATGTACACAGTACTCCAAGTGTGATCTTATTAACGATATATAAAGATTCAGCATGTTTGACACGCCCTTTTCTTCAAATGTCCATCTGATGCTGGCGACAATCTTATTACCCATCATCACTATCTTGACAATATGGAGACTTGGGTTCAGAGATTCATGAACAGTCACTCCCAGGCCAACTTCATTGTCTATAATAGCAGTGTCAACTCCACCCATGCTATATGTAAGGTTTGCATTACCGTAGCCCAAATGTAAGCACTTATATCTGGGTTAAACAACCTTAGCCAGTCTACTTACGAATGGGAAAGGTTGTCAAGGTCTAATTGTATTTGCTTAGCATCAGATCTTGTAGCCGCATTCCCAAAAACATGTGTGTCATTGACAAACTGTAAGACATTGGACACTGGTGTCATTGTGTAAACACCGGCACTTTTTTGGTAGATGTCCGCATTACCGAATATTTGCTTTGGATCAGGGATATATTCTGGCTCCTGTTCCTTGACCACTGTGGTAAGTATTGCTTTAAGGGCAGATGCTCTCTTTTTAGAACATTTTCTCCCCTCATGATTAGCCTCTTTAATTTTTTAGATTTCAAGATGTTTGCCCCATTAGTCTGGTGATTTTGAGACCGTTCACCCCATTTATTTGTCAATATCAAGTCCTTTCGTGCTATTTAAGTGTCGATTTTTTTCCTGACGAACGATAGTGAGCTTGTAATTTTGGAATGGTACATTTTCTACCGAAAACATTTACAAATTAATCTAGAAGGGGGATCTAACGAGGTTTTCTTAAGTTTGATGGAGGTCTGGGGAGGAAATTTGAATAATTATTATGTTTTTTCCACCAACGAACTTCACCTATAACCTCAATTAATGAAATCAACAAATACATGTGGCACTCCAAGTACTCGAACATAGGATACTCACATCGAATTTCCGCGCGCTTATGCATTACGCTATCAAGACAGTTAATAAATACATTACAAAAACGACCAAAAACTGAACCATCCCCCTTAATTGAGATTTCCTTTTGATCGGATACTATTTTTCCATTTTCTTTGGTAAGTAAAATAAGCAAGATAACCTTTCGTCTCATTAACTCATGTCCACTCTCCAATCTCTCTCTCTCTCTCTCTTCGCCGCAATGGTGCATCTCTCTCGCTATTCTACCGCTATTACAATACTCAATGTTCCTTAGAGCTCTCACAGTCTATACCACCTCCTCTGTGTAAAGCACGTAGCACGTCTTGCAACACATTCCCACCACTACTCTGTGCAACTCTCCAACCCAAGAGTGAAACGATATTCCCAGTCTTTCTTCTATTCAATAGCTGAACTTTGGAACTCTCTCCCTGAATCCATCTTTCCTTTATCCAATGATTTAAATTGCTTCAAACTCTGTGTATCCAGGCATTTTAGTTCGAACGTTCCTTAACTTTTGCCCTGTCACTCTTTCAACTCTGGGGTAGGCACTCATCACAGGCAGTTCATACATTCTTTTGGCTTTACATATTTATCTGCGTGTTCTGTTCATGTTCAATGCTCTTTTGTATCTTGCAAAGTCTTGTTGGTTTCCAGGTGCTTTGAACCTGTTCTACCTGGGTATATTGTTTGTCCTGTCTCTTGATCTATCTATTGCCTGACACCGTGATCCCCGAAGGGGTGTCTCTTGTTATTTGTTCATTTCACCACAATGAATTGTTGTTTCTTCTGAAAGGTGTTGTTATGTTGATTTTGGTTACTAGTTTTGGTTCAGAGGTCAGTACAATGTTGTATTTTTTGTTTCCCTCTTGTTGGTTCTCTGACACGTTGTGTGAGGAACTTGTCCATGACCACTCTATCTGTATGAAGCATTCCCAGTCGATGGTACCGTAGTTGAAGTCGCCACAAATTATGATGCTGCCATAGTTACCACACATCTTGTCCATGCTATCTAAGCAGCCAAATCAAACTATCTTCAGCTGCAGACGGGCTCAACTAGCAGGTCCAAATTTGATAGTTATAGTTCCTTGAGCTGATTTTATACCAAACAGATTCGGATTGGTCCTCATTAGTTTCCTCTAGAAATATTGATCTTATTATTGTTTTCATGTACAGTACTATTGTGGACATAAGTCCTGCAACACCTGTCTGACAGGGAAGCGCAAATGGTGTTTGGTAACATTGATACCCCCCTCCCCCCACCCAATCCCCACTCTATCATCCTCTCAGCCAAACCCCTCCTTCCCTCGCTACTGCTTTCGTTCTTGTTCACGTCTACAAGCCGCTCTTTATGTCTCCCTCTCTCATCGAATCACTATTTTTATGAATGTTTTCCTAATCATCTACCTAATATGAAATAACATATCGTTACATATTTCATATTTATATTTACTATTTTATATAAACCTAACAAAATGTAAAGTTTGATAATCCATTCGAATATGGAAGTTTTTAACTATACTGTATATGTTAATATTGTCAATTACAACCGAGACTTTAATTTAATTTGGCATTATCATATTTCAATTCAGTTATAATTATCTAAACCCATATATCCCACTGTTGGGAGTAAGTACCGGTATGTATTTCACTGTTAAATATTATATATAAGTAAAAGAGATAATTGACACACATAAAATATTAAAAGGTATACATATATGTTTACGTGTGTATTCTCAATACTCGCCTGTCAACCCACCTCCCCCTTCAGCACGAAGGCGCCTTTTTACCTTTGATTCAGTTTAAGAAGGACCTATGTTATTCAGAAGTTCTATTGAGATCTTATTTACCCCTTTGGATCCTACAAGTATATTATAGGATAAAGAAAATTGTCTAATTGTAACCAAACTATGATGAAAATAACGTAATCGTGTTAAAGGGGTTAACTACAGTTGTTGTTGTTGTTGTTGTTCCCCAAGCTGCCTGGCCGAACAGCCCCAAGGCCCCGAGCAAGGCCAAGGCCATAACCGAGCGCCCCCACAGAACCCCCCTCTGCCGACCACAATAAAGCCTGAGTGACCGAAGCCACTCCATGGCGGGGAGCTGAGGAGGGTGCGGAAACGCCCGGGAAACCAAAGCCCCACCCAGGGCCGTGTGCCCCTCAGCAATTATGAAGAGAAAGCTGAGGGGCAAAGGAAAATTGTGACGCTCCGGCTTCCAATCTGCCAACCTCTAGGTTGGCAGATTGGGAGGTCAATCCACGGAAGAGACGCCGTCACCTGAGATTCAGAAAATATATAAGTAAAAGGAACAGTCAAAGTAAGCTATGGGTATGGCAGAGATCGCTCAGTTCTCACTCTGATAGACCAGTCCATCACCACATGACTAGAACCCAATCCTCTCAGCATCAGCTAAGAAAGGCCCTAGAAAGCCGCCTTTGGCGGGGGGATAGCTCCCCTATTTCAACCCCTTTCGGGGTTGGGCACCCGCCTTGGTTAACTACAGTAGCTCACACTTATCTATTCATAATGTTGTAACTAGTCAACTAAAACACGGCCACACACATTAATGTGACATTACATTACACAATCTTGTATGATATTTTCTTACTTTAGGAGTCTTTCAACTGCCTCAGCAAACACTGCTCCCTCCGAAATTAACCCCTTCCATAACGGGGATGTACTATAGCTTGATTACAGCTATATTTCCACAATTTTGTGCAGATAAGAAAGGATCTGTGGTATTTAGAAGAACTAATTGAGCTGGTATGAAGCCTTTTAATTGTTACACTTCCTTCCTTAATTGAATACAAACTTATAGATATAGCTATTCTCCATTCACTCGAACCATACCTCTGGCACCTATTTGGTGTTTGTATCGACGCCCATGATTCCCCATCTTATCCATACCGTAGCTCACTGGCCCTGAAGAGTCGCAGAGCTGATAATGTTTTTACTATTATCTTTATTATTCTTTATTCATTCATTATACTAGACACGTGTTAATAATTGTAATGATTACTTAACAATCTACAGTGTTATCCGAATCTTAAGAGCCATGATATATCATATTAAACACATTAATAAAATATACATCATACAGTAAACACAAGCGAGATAAATAAATGATGAACCCAAAATGTAAGCAAGATATGAAGACTGACTTATTTGGCCCACGCTTCTTATAGCCAATCACAGGCCCTGCTTCACTTATTACACATAACAATAGGTAGCGACGGTATTTCATCTCTTGATTGTGTTTAAGGTATTATATCAGTTATTTATATGTTCCATGTGATACTTCATTGCTCTTAAGGTTTGGATATCACTCTTGATTATCACATTATTATTTGAATTAATTATACTTATTTGTATTTTCCATATATATTTATTAAACTAGATAAGTCTTAGTAATTCTAATGATAATGTGATAAGTGATATCCGAACCTTATGACCTATAAAATATCACATAACGCCTAAATAACGTAGATATCATACAGTAAACACAAGCAAGGGAGGAAATGCCGTCCCTACCTATTTACATGTGTATACAGTATGTGTGGTAGAGGTATTAAGTGTTGAAAGAGGTATGTGTGGTAGAGGTATTAAGTGTTGAACACATGTGTATACAGTATGTGTGGTAGAGGTATTAAGTGTTGAACATATGTGTATACAGTATGTGTGGTAGAGGTATTAAGTGTTGAACACATGTGTATACAGTATGTGTGGTAGAGGTATTAAGTGTTGAACACATGTGTATACAGTATGTGTGGTAGAGGTATTAAGTGTTGAACACATGTGTATACAGTATGTGTGGTAGAGGTATTAAGTGTTGAACACATGTGTATACAGTATGTGTGGTAGAGGTATTAAGTGTTGAACACATGTGTATACAGTATGTGTGGTAGAGGTATTAAGTGTTGAACACATGTGTATACAGTATGTGTGGTAGAGGTATTAAGTGTTGAACACATGTGTATACAGTATGTGTGGTAGAGGTATTAAGTGTTGAACACATGTGTATACAGTATGTGTGGTAGAGGTATTAAGTGTTGAACACATGTGTATACAGTATGTGTGGTAGAGGTATTAAGTGTTGAACACATGTGTATACAGTATGTGTGGTAGAGATATTAAGTGTTGAACACATGTGTATACAGTATGTGTGGTAGAGGTATTAAGTGTTGAACACATGTGTATACAGTATGTGTGGTAGAGGTATTAAGTGTTGAACACATGTGTATACAGTATATGTGGTAGAGGTATTAAGTGTTGAACACAGAGCTAAAATGTTTAAAGTTTGAATATTGCCTCCGACAGGAGGAGGATATTCTTTGGTTTTCCTTGCGACACCATTTACCCCTTGAGGTTCATGACGCATGCTGACAATTTATTGTGGCTCCTTCTAGACAATTTTATGCAGCGTAATAAATATCTTTGGGAATTAAAAGGGTAAAGATTATCCCAATTAACCTTCTGATTTCCATATACCTTTCCTAATCAGAATATAATTGCCTAATTATAGCCAGAACACAAATGCATCAACGATCCTAAATGAATCAAGCCGAGTAAGGCACCAGACTTAAATCCCATGTAATCTGTGTGAGGCAACATGGTCAACAACTGGGAACACGAGAACATGATACATGAAAGTGGTTTATTCGGTTAATATATTCTCATGTAAACTATAATTTGTTTAGAAGTTATTCAACTATAGAAATAATAGTTCTATATCTACAATATATTAATCACGAGTGAAGTATCTAAAGTGATGCAGAACAAGCTCTCAAATGAATGATTATGATAGTTACAGACATACATGCGGACAATAAATTGACAAGTAGAACCCGTTTTATCTTTATATTCCTTCATTTACTACCATTTCACACACACATATTGTTTCTCTCACGCCATCACTTCCATTAGTTATAATGGTGACACCCTTGTGTCACCATTATAACTAACATTGTTTATTTTGTAATTGTTGATACATTAGATAGTGATAGTGATAGTGACAAGTCATATGATATTATATATTTAGATTTCAGTAAAGCTTTCGACAGAGTCCCTCATGAGAGATTGATGAGAAAGGTTGAGGCACATGGAATAGGAGGGTCGTTGTTGGGATGGATTAGGTCATGGCTAATTGGTAGGAAACAGAGAGTCAGCATAAATGGTACCAAGTCAGAGTGGGGAGCAGTCAAAAGTGGTGTCCCCCAGGGATCGGTATTAGGTCCCCTGTTGTTTCTTATATACATAAATGACCTAGATTTAGGTATAACTAGTAGGATAAGTAAATTCGCAGACGATACTAAAATGGGGAGATCAATTGATTCAGATAGCGATATAGAGTGCCTCCAAAGGGATCTAGATACCTTACATGAATGGTCAGTAAATTGGCAGATGAAGTTTAACATTGACAAATGCAAGGTATTAAAGATAGGGAAGATGCAAACAAATGTTAAATATAAACTAGCTAATTTAGAATTAGAAAATTCAGACTGCGAGAAAGATCTAGGTGTGTTTGTTAGCAATGATTTGAAGCCTAGAAAACAGTGTATAAGCGTTCGTAATAAGGCAAACAGGATTCTCGGGTTCATCTCTAGGAGTGTGAGTAACAGAACTGCTGATGTTATCTTAAAACTTTACTTGTCATTAGTGAGACCCCATATGGATTATGCTGTCCAATTTTGGTGTCCTTATTACAGAATGGACATAGATTCATTGGAGAGAATTCAGCGTAGAATGACAAAAATGATCCATAATATTAGAAATTTTCCGTATGAAGAAAGGTTGAAGAAATTAGGTTTACATTCGTTAGAGAGACGCAGAGTTAGAGGGGATATGATAGAGGTGTTCAAGTGGGTTAGTGGGATTAACAAAGGGGACATGACAAATGTACTAAAGCTCAGTGATAGCGAAAGAACTCGTACCAATGGTTTCAAATTAGATAAATTTCGTTTCAGAAAAGATATAGGCAAATATTGGTTTGGTAACAGAGTTGTAGATGGGTGGAATAGGCTACCAAGTGATATAGTGGGATCAAGAACGATAGGGAGCTTTAAGAAAAAATTGGATAAGCATATGGACGAGAAGGGTTGGGTGTGAAGGGGGATCAGCCGGGTTGGGCCAATCAGCGCTCTGCAGACCCCGTAATCCTGCGTTAATCTCTAACCGGTTTGGTAAGATGATCCTCAGGGTATTAGAGTGTTGAGCCTATAATTGGGCTTTGTAATTGGGGTTGTGTGGGACAGGGATCTGCCTTGCTTAGGCCAATCGGCTTTCTGCAGACTCCCATTTTCTTATGTTCTTATGTTCTTATTACTTCCAATTATGTGTTTTAATGAAGTGCACGTCCGTAATTTGTTAATAAATAACCTATAACTCGAATTAACGACACCTACACTGCATCATATTATAATTATCAATTTTGAAACAAACTGCCGGGGAATTTAGTATATGGTGAAACAACAACAAACACTTCAGCTTAGGACTCTCTAAAAACTCTTTATTTTGTTCTATATTTTGTTTTCTTATTAAGCAGGTAGCTGGTTAAGTACCGTAAATAAAACCCAGAACGAAGATTTTATTTCTTTTTTGGATTTTTGTTCCTGGTATACAACGGGTTCTTCCCTATACGAACACGTGACAATTGTGTTTATAATTTATCTATCTATACATCTATTAATTTCACGTGGAAGAAAGACTAGGGTACCGGTATTTTATAATGTGTAACCAAACCTTGCATTTACTTTTCATAGCATGGATTTGAGAACTATTGGATTGAGAATTATATTAAGCAAATTGATGGTGTATACAGCTAGTAGCTACAAACAATATAACAATATTTAGGAACAAAAATTTTTTTACAACATATTTATACCACCGTTTATAAATAATGTTATGTGAATAGTGCTCTTAGTTAACCCCTTCAGCTCGATGACGTCTTCTTACCTTCGATTCTGGCTATAATCAGACGAGTTTATGCAGTTTAAGAAGGACCTGTGTTACTCAGAGTGATTATTGAGATCGTATTTACCCCTTTGAGTCCTAGAAGTAGATTATAAGCAAAAGAACATTGTCTAATAGTAACCAAAATATGACGAAAAATACGTGATCGTGGTGAAGGGGTTAAAAGACGTGTTGCATGGTAAACCAAACACCAGTACTCTTATTGGTGGACAAGACGATAATCAAACCCAAAACATTTCCGGTGCGTGTTTAACAATACCTTTACCACTCCAGCGTAACTCTAATCTCTTTGGAGGACAGCCTAATTTTATTATTAATATTACTATAACTAATAATTAAGTGGTTTATCTTATGATCTGTTTGGCCCAATATCAATTATGTTGAAACACCTATAAACTAACTGGACATTAAATATTTAAAGTCATAGAGGGCCAGCAATATTGATATTTACATTAGGTGAATTCCCACATGTTCGTTATTTACAAGATTCCTTAACCATTACAGCTATATCCTACTTCATTATCCCTTTTTTTTTTTTTTTTTTTTTTATATAAGTCTCTATGGTTGGTGTTTATTAAAATGGTATGGGCATGAGTCTCTTCGTCCAATTAACGCTACAAATATGAGGTTTAATTAACTCATTCAGTAGCGGTGATATTCTTTTCGTCCAATTCTGGCAAATATTTGACGATTGTATTGGAGCTGAAGAAGTTGTCTACTATTTAAAATGTTACGGACTATCGCAAATAATACCTTAACTACAACAGCCCCTTTCTTATCAATATATAATAGTCTGAACATAGCTATAGTGAAATATATAAGATGTCCCCGGAACCGAAAGGGTAAATAAAAAGTATCTTTTCATGGTCTAGGTAAGATTCACCAAGACCCTCTGCTCTATGATATTGACATTCATCTGCTACGCAACGGCATCCCTTAAGCTACTTCACTCGTGATTAATATAGATATATACAGTATATTTTAGTTCTATAAATATGTCGTGTTTAAAGAAATATAGTCTGTTTTGTCGTACACATTTCCACCGCCTTATGTTTGACTTAATAATTCGTGTCAACTGCCATATTTAATATACCCAAATGTCATGCCAAATTGGCATTTTGCCCCAACGTTATGATGAAACAGAGTCGAAATTAATTATGTGTAATTATATGCAATCCAATATTATACTTGACTGAACTGCACTTATGTATTTGTTTATGTTAATCGAAGGGACAAGAAGAACCATTTATCTACTCGGAAGGAGCGAGAACCTTAGCTCTCCCTTCACCACTTACAGGTGGCCTCGCCCAACACTTTAATTTCAACCTCTCCAGTGAATGGAGTATAGTTATTTACAAACATTATTATTCAATAAAAGAAGGAAGTGTAACAGTTAAACGGTTTTATACCATGTAAATTAACTCTTCTTAATACCACAGATCTTTCCTTAACTGCATAAAATTGTCTAAATATAGCTAAATTATAATTAGACCCAATCCTGGTACAGAAGGGGTTAATCTCGGAGGTAGCAGCGCTCGCTGAGGCAGTTGAAAGACGTCAAATCTCCTCAAGTATGATCATATCATGCAAGTATGTGTAATGTAATGTCACACTAATGTGTGTGGCCGTTTGTTTGAGTTGACTAGTTACAAAATATTAATAGATTAGTGTGAGCGTACCGTAGTGAAGGGGGAGGTGGGTTGACAGACGATTATCGAGAATAGGCCTACACACCTAGCCTATAACCATATACTTAAAAACACTAATATGCAATGCATTGAATCAAGGAACCCATTATATGTGTGGGTCAATGATCTCTTTTAGTAAAGTAGGTTGGTGGAGGTAACATAATAATAGTACTGAATATAAACTTCAACAGTGAAATACATGTTAACTCCAAATACTTACATATATATATATATATATATATATATATATATATATACTGTATATATATCTGCTTAATTAATCAAAACAGAATTACAAAATGAGAAAGCAAAAGTATATTCAAGTCTCAATTGTATCTGACTTACAGTAGATAATATTATATGGTTAATATACTCCCATATGCGAATGGATCATACAACTATATATTGTGCTACGTTTATATAAAACGGCAAATCTGAACTTGAACTATGTAAGCTATTGCTATTTTAACGTTATGTTATTCCATTTTAGGAGGAATTGGAAAGCATGCATAAGATATACACTGTAGATTCGATGATAGAGGGATAAATGAGAGAAAGGAAGGAGAGAGAGGTTATCGTGATATTTATCATTATGTGGCTATAGTCAGGGCCCTGGTTATGGTCATGGTAGAGGAAACAATCCAAGGGGAGGGGCTTATAGACGTGAAACAGGAAAGAAAGAGGAAAGGAGGGCTGAGAGAGGGTAGCAGAGTGGGGAAGAGTGGGGGGGTTGCACCAATGTTACCAACACAATTCGCGATTCTCTGCCGGGCAAGTGTAGCAGGACTTATGTCCACAATAGTACATTACGTGTTCTCCACCTCCTCTTTTCAAAAGATATAATAACCCCCACAGTTTTAATTCTGCATCAATCACATGCAAGTATGCCCAAGTCTCTGTTATCATATTGCTGTTTGTACTAAAGCTTAGAATCGCGCGCCCACACGTCACCCCATTTTTGTGTTTCATTATATCTTGTGAAGGTCTCCTCTGGTGACCGTAGTACTTGTCCCGTAACTACCTATGTGTGCACCCCGTAACCGCTTACCCTTTGTTTGTATATTAAATAATATATAATACCCATTACTGATCCACCCCCACCTCCTTTTGGATTCTACTATGAGCAATTTCTTTGGCTGCCTGTCTCATACACAGTTAATCATAAAAAAACTCCTCATGTTTTAGTCGCCTCATACAACATTTCTGTAACTCCCCGCCCTGAGTATTCATCCTTTTGTGTCCTGGGAGAAAGCTTGTCTGAATAATAACCTAAGTATATACAGTATACAGGCGTAGGAATGTGGCGACCCCATCGCCATTCACTTTTGTGGCGCAGATAGCCCCTAGAGGTTTGGACTGGGAATCCCACCTCCAGAATTTTCTCCCACTAAGGGATCAGCAAGTTTTTCTTGCTGATCCTCCATATCCCTTTAAGGGAGTGCTGGTTTGTCTACTGACTGACAGACTAATCCCAATGATGCCTCACGTGTCTTCCCAGATCGTACAGACCCTGTATTATGATCCTTGATTGGACTAGCACCTGATTGTCATTGATAACCATTTAACCAGGCCGCGAGTCTAGGTTTTGGTAAGGCTAAGGGCCGAGCAACGGCGCGTGTATGCGGCACGCCAAGAACCGTTATCTCGTTATGTATGCTTCTATAATAGCGGCATAACAGTTAGCATAAACATATAATTACGATAAGCCCTGGTATTGTATAGTGCACACTAATCCTAAATACTTACATTTTATGTGTGTGCTCATCTGTTATATTAATTCATACAATAAAATAGATAGAATATAACAATGTCTACAAGCTGAACCTCCTTATAGCCGGCAACTCCCAAGTGGTTGATCTAGCCATTATAATTTGTTGCACATTATTTAGTGTCCACTACTTGGACACACACAAGTAAAATCTACACTTGTTTAAAAGTCAACTTGGAATATACATTTGTTTTTGCAATGCTTAAATTGTATTAAACATTTAACACACCTGACAAAGTGGCTAAATAACGTGTATCTACTTTACAATTGTGCAGGTAATACACAACTTTTTGTTTTATCATAATAGAATCAGATTATTGCTACACTTGACGATCTTTCATGTCATGTTATTTTATTGATTTGTCACTATATTATCTTTAATAGTTAATATTCAAACACGCTCAAAATGTCATGTATTACCTTCATATCTAAAAGTTTCTATACATCCTATGATTAAGTAAAACATATCACTCAAAGGAAATAATAAATACACATTTTGCATAAAATGTGTGTTTAGGAATGCTAAGGTTGCATTATTTATAATGTTTAGGACACTAACTACAACCAAAATTACATAGGTAGTACTTAACCCATAACTATCGGCGCGCAACATAAGTCGAGTATAATAAATCTGGACTATCTGGCGGCGCTCGACATAGGTCGTGTGGCAATTTCAGCACGTAATGTTGCTGAGAGAGAGAGACAAGTGGTGGCAGGAGAGTAGCGAGCGTATGACTGCTCCAGACCACCGGGGCGAACCTACTGACACGAATCCCACCTCCTCCCTCCCTCTCTCACTCGCTACATACGGAATTGTATGGGGAAAGTGCCGAATTACATGCTTTTTGCACTCGCGTTGCGCGGTTGTTGCAAGAAAACTAGCCATCATAAAAGGATCGTTATGGTGTCATTGGAAAGCTCTGTTTATGCCCTTTCAGGGATATATACTTGTTTTACGCTCTGGGTCTTATTTAGGCATGCAAATGATCACGTAAACAGCCCTATTTTGGGTAAAAACACCCCGCTGGTGGCTACATATTATATACCGCCTAGGCCGCTCGTAAGGTGTTAAATCATGATTTCTGACTATTTCATCAATTCCAATTTCACACACATATTCTATTATGCCACTTCAGCATACAGTACAGTGGCCTCAACCAATACTTTCACCAGACCTCTTATACCTCTCTCTTAAGCACCCAGTATTTTACATAATGTATGTCTTTCTGGCCTTGGAAAACATATTCGCAGTACTGTTTGGTAGCGCCTCCATGTTGCTATTCTCCACTTTCTTTTGTATTTACTTTTTGTATTTATCCTCTTAGAATTTCAAATATTTTATCTTCAGCTGTAATATACCAGTATTATACATAATTATAATGGTTGCATACTAATATAGAAGTCATGTATGCGATCAAAGATTACACCATTCAAATTAAGCTACAGGGGGGCAATGCCTAGTGAATTAATTGGTCAATAGGTGGCGTTGTGAGAGTGAGGGTCCGAGTCTAGGGCGTAAGACAGTGAAGCACGTAGGCAAGGCAGCTTCAGAGATGGGGCTGCTTTGAGCCGTCAGGCTGTGCTTTACACATCTCACTCCCTAGACTGGAACGAGACCTCACGGGCTTCACCGTGTTGATCGGTAGAATGTACAGGCTCTCTCAGCCTATGCCTAGTTGAAATATAGAATACAAAAAAGGGGGCAGTAGATGGTCACTATCGCCATTTGAGAGAAGTGGCAGGAGTTGTTCTCCTTGATGTGGAAGAAGATGCGTTTGAGCTACTGCGATGTCTCTAACGATGAGGGTAGCTTGTTGTGTAAATGTTGTACTAATTGTTCACAATCCAACATTTATATTTCCTCTCAACGCACTTCCCGATTCCTCTTTCGCCTTTTATTGTTCTTATTTAATCATCTTCTTTTTTGTCTTACTTCAGACCTTGTCCCATATTCCCTTATTTCGTCTCCTTTGTCACATGCTCTTCTCAACCTCTCATTTTTATCTCTGCCCCTGTCCTTCAACAATAGTTAAAGCTGTCGCGCTGTCAAATACTTAATCAGTAATCAATATTTATTTGTCATCTTTATTCATGTATCCTCATCTCTGTCCACCTTCTGTAACTTAATTAAGTGACTCTCCTATTTATCATTGCCTTACCCTTGTTCTTCTATAATTTTCTTCACACCTCCTCATTTCCCTTCTTAAATGTTCCTCTCCTTTTCCTGATCTAATATAATTTCTATTTTCACGCCTTTAATACAGTTCTCTTCATACTTTTCTATTTAGCCTCTTCAATCCATATTGATCTTTCTTTTTATATTTTATCATTCCCTCTTCTCGTGCGTCTTTCCCCATATTACGCCTTTTCACTTCTCCTTACCTCTAGATGATTATTAAGTTTCTTGGACACGCATTACCACTACCGTTCACTCTCAAGCACAAATTACACTACCGCGAGGCGATGCACGTATTTTATCGCTGTGTTTTAATCCACAACAATCTCTCTACATGCAATTTATTATACATCCAAAGATAAACCAAAACCCATAGGTTACTATTATAAAACTGAAAAATAAATCCCAAAGAATAAAACAATCATATTGAAAATCGGTATATATGAAATATTTAATCGTGTTTCCGAGTATATACTGTCATAATTTTGTTGTTAGCGGATCAATAATAATCCTTAATATATGACATTATAAGCAGTTTGCACGGTCATTCCAAATGTGTCCTCAATATTACATTATCATTAATAGTTGCCTTTGTATAAATGCAAAAAATGGTATTTGGCAAAGAAAATGATGCATGCACAACCATAATAGTCAATCTACATCGGTTATCAGCAACAACAATTACGTTTAATACACTTTATTAGATCTCAATAGAAAGAGGAAAGGTTGATCTACAATATTAATGTAACAAATACCAAAAACAAAAATAATAATAATAAATAAATATATATATAAAAATCCTGTATATATTATATATATATATGATTGATAAAATTGATGTTGACTGAATTATGTTTGTTTTTCCAACATCGTTTCACTTTGCACCATCATAAACAATATATACCGTACATACAAATATCAACACTAACAGTTGGTTTGTATATATGAAATGACAAGTATTTTTCATGCACTTTTACTTCTTTGATTCCAAGAGTTCCTTGCAAAGCTGTATACAATTGTTTAATGATAGCCTAAACATACAAGTAACGGCATTCTTATATACAGAGAGGTTTAATTATGTGTATGCAGATCATGCAGTTCAAGCAAAACAATACTCTCAGACATTACAAAATTATTAATTTAAAAAAAAACTAGAAATGATCAGCCAGCTACTGTAATACTGGAAGTGTAGGTAATGATGGTGTTTTTTGTCATTGCTTTTGGGTTTCCGTTATTATATTGGGATGGCTTAACCCGAGAACTGCAATAGAACTCACAGAAGTATGTGTATAGCGAATCCGATAGGCCTCACAGAAGTAAGACCATGAAAAGGACTTAAAAAATGCCCCAGGGTCTCTCAAAACAAAGAAATATGTCATTAGGTAAGATAATTCCTCTCTAGTACTTCCTACCACTCTTCCATATATTTTTTCACCCCTCCCCCTTCCCCTCCTTCCCCCCCTTCCCCCCCCCCCCCCCCCTCCTCAATTATCACCTATTTTTCCTCTTATTTTCAGTATTTATTTATTGGTATGTAACTCTGAGACTTCACTGGCTCACTTCAGTATAGCAAGAGAGGTCGAGGAGGGAGGATATATGTCTCCCCGCTCCTTGCATGAGGATATGACCAGGCGGCGAATATTTATTTTTTTCACCACCCAAATGCTTTCCCCACTTATTTTATCACTCAAGGTTCATATGTTCATCATATTAGTAAAATAAGTGCTCATGGAAAATACATTATGCTTTATATGCTAGATAATATCATAACATTAGGTAATTAATTCTCATAAAACTACATACGTCACAGGCCATATGCGCGCTTGCCGGGTTAATCTAGCAGCTGTGAGATCTTGTTTTGAATAGCCTGTCATGGTGCAATAGAATTAGTATAAACCGACCCTCATAAATGTAATGTAAGGTACATCAGCGTGTTGGTGTCACACTCACACATCCCACTGCGAATGGTTTTGCACACAAATGGTGTGTGGGTGTTATGGTTATGGTCGGGAATTGTACGGTTGGTGATAATAGGCATCCCCGCACACCTTTGTCATCTGGCTTGCACTCGAGGGGTGGAAGGTGGAGGGACTGTGCATCTATGTTTGTGTGAGAGAGAGATAGAGAGACAGACAGACTAGTAGTACTGGTGTGGACAAGTCTGATGGTATAGTAGCGAGAAAAAAGTGTTGTGTGTGTGCAATAAATCTTAAATACCTTACCATATTTCATAGTCTCTAACTTGTTAATATCCTTATTTATAGTTTATTTCTAACTTGTTAATGTCCAGACGGGCATGTGCCTGTGTATAATATACATAATTGCATACATTTGTTTTGTTTCTGGATCCCCTTCTCCCGCATCCCCCATTAGGTATGTGATTAAAAGACGTCCACCTCATTAGTTTAGCGATTGTAAGACCTTTCACCCAATGTCTTTGTCAATATTAAGACCTTTCGTGCCATTTAGGTGGCGATTCAATTACGAAAACATTGTCATTCATTTTGAAAACATGGACATTTATTTTCAAATGCTGAAACTATCACACTAGATTTTACTCACACTTTCAAACCTCCACAATCAAGCTCTCTCTATGTGTATCACTATAATATATAGCTCTAAAACACCTTAGAATATTATAAACAAAGAAAAATGTAGTCGTACGAGTGCGAGTGACGCAAAGGTATACTCCTGTGCTATTATATGCATATAAATGAAACTATTAATGATGGACAAATTATAATTTAATTTACGGATAGTGAGTGAAAACACTGATTTCATATATACAAACCTATTGACGTCACTCAAAAATTTGATTTACGATGATGTGAAGTCTAAAGATGTTCTTCCGTGCTGACTCCCTGCCTAGGCAAACTCTTTTGTCTATATATGTCTTTCCGGGGTTCCTCAAGGTTCTGTCCTGTCTCCAGTTCTATTTCTAATATTCATTAATGATCTTCTCAACTGTACCTCTAGTGCTATCCACTCATTTGTTTAATTATTATTCAACTAGCTTTCCACAATGCACCAGCATTCAATCACTCCATAACTTACGTTATGAGCCCATAGCACACCTATCTTCTGGCCTGTCAACTATATCCGATTGGGTCAAAGAAAATCTTGTTACTCTCAATGCTTCCAAAACCCAATTTATTGATCTATATACCCGTCATGATCTTCCACCTAACTTCAATAATACCCAAATTAATCCTCCATCTTCTCTTGGTTTTCTTGGTGTTTCTTTTTCTCCTGATCTTTCTTGGAGGTTAAGTGTGCTCAACTGTCTCTGTTGGTTCTTCACCCCCGACAGTTTCTTGCTCTGTATAGGGGCATAGTGCGCCCATTTATTGAGTATTGTTCGCATGTGTGGGCAGGTCCCACCCATAATGCAATCTTCTACCGCTATTACAAAAAATAGTGTTCTTCAGAGCTTTCTCAGTATATACCTCCTCCCTTAAGAAGAGTGGGGGTACCTGCCATTCAACACACTTCCACCCCTATTCTGTCCATCTCCAAGAGTGACCCAGTTTTCCCAGTCTCTTCTAATCAACAAGTAAGCTTTGAAACGCTCTCACACAATCTGTCTGTCTATCACTCATCCTATAATTTCCACTGCTTTAACCTCCATGTGTTTAGACACTTTTACTCTAACGTACCTTGAAGTTGGCTCTCTGTCACTCTTTCAACTTTGGGTGAAGGGGGTGGGGGGCACTTGTTACAGGCAGATTTACCTTTTGTCTGCTGTATTCACATAGGAAACCAAAATAATGTAAACTCCTTTATAACTGCTAATATTTTCCGGTGGATATTCTTTGAAAATGTGGATATTTGTGCTGTTTGTTACAATGAACTCATCGCCGCGGAAAGAAGCCAAAAGCTGCAGAGGATATATATGGCGTATATATTAAGTATTGATTCCATGCTTCATCATACCCTACATTTTGTATTTCTCATGCCTTCCCTTTAGAGGGAAAACGATGTTAAAATTACACACATGCCAGCTTGGAGTTACCATAATTTGAAAATATGCATAATAAAAGCTGTATCATCAGATTATTTTTGTTTATTCATAATTACATATTCTCTCTTTTCTGGAAGGATCTAAAGAAACTAACGGATATTCTATAGCCAATAAACCAAAAGCAGGTAGGGAGAGCAATTTGCAGAAACCACACACACATTAAACGATAACTTACACACATCCACACGCAGAGAGAGATACATAGAGCTACATAGATACACAGACCTCAAGGTCCTTACTGGACAGTCTGGCCTTACAAACTATATAATTATGTATATATATATATATATATATATATATATATATATATAATATATATATATATATATATATATATATATATATATATATATATATATATATATACACCGGTACATACATATACACACATACACACACACACACACACACATACATACATACATACATATATATATACAGTATATATATACATACTGTACAGTGCACACACATACACATACGTTTTTTTTTTTTTTTTTTTTTTTTTTTTCATATCACCCCAGCCCTCTGCAGATAGAGGTCAAGCCTTCCCTTGAAAGCGTTTATTGTGTCGCTCTCCACCACTCTCGCTGGTAGTTTATTCCACTCTGTCGCCACACTGTAGGTGAAGAAACTCTTTGTGACATCTAGGCTTGCCTTTTTGGTTTTTAATTTCATTCCATTACCGCGAGTTTGATTAGTATTGTTTAATGTGAATAGTGTATTTACATCGACTTTGTCGAAACCTTTTAGTATCTTAAAGCACTCAATAAGCTGACCCCTCAACCTCCTCTTTTTTAATGAGAACAGGTTCAATCGTTTAAGTCTTTCTTCATATGGTTTATTTCTTAATGAGGGTATCATCTTCGTCGCTCTACGCTGTACTGACTCGAGTCTTACAATGTCCTTGATCAGATAAGGTGACCAGAACTGCACACCATATTCAAGGTGGGGCCTCACCATACTTTTGAACAGTGGCACTATTACGTTTTCATGTATATATGTAAATTGTCGTTTAATAAAGCCCAATGCTATGTTTGCCTTATTTGCAACTGCTATACATTGGTCGGAAGTGTTTAGGTTTTCAGATATTAGTACCCCTAGGTCTTTTACTACCGTTGCGGTTTTTATTTGTTTGCAGAGAGAGAGAGAGAGAGAGAGAGAGAGAGAGAGAGAGAGAGAGAGAGAGAGAGAGAGAGAGAGAGAGAGAGAGAGAGAGAGAGGGGGGGGGGGGGGAAGAGAGAGGTACGAGACAAAGTGAGAAATAGAAAAGAGGCAGTATTTTTCCGAGCGTAAAGAAAGTGGCCAGACGTTTTATATCGTTACCTCCACACAGTTCCGCGGCAACACACCGTAACATTTAACGAGTGGGGAATCATTTTGTCTTTACTTATGTCGATATCATGTCCACAGTTGTATTCACTCGCACTACAAAATGTGTACATAATCATGGATAAGGGTAAACACAAATTTTATACATGTAACTTATGTATATATATATATATATATATATATATATATATATATATATATATATATATATATATATATATATATATGTGAATATGCTTCCACACTAAAGGTGTGTAGAAAAGGGTAGGTTTACTGCACAAAGTTTAACAAATGTTAGTGCTAAAATTCAATTGCCTCTAAAATATATTGCATGCACAAAATAAGGGTTTAAAAAGTATGTCCGAGTGTCTTATTAGAAGGCTCGGACTGTTGTGTACATATTAAAATAATGTTTATGTAAAAGTGTTAAAATGCATTTCTCTACTTTCGTAGATCTTCAGTTATTATAAAAATACAGTGCCTGGAAATCCACAGAAGAGTACAGAACAAATACCTGACTTTGGAGCCAGCCACTCTTGCAATTTTTTATAATAACTGAAGATCTACGAAAGTAGAGAAATGCATTTTAACACTTTTACATAAACATTATTTTAATATGTACACAACACTCCGAGCCTTCTAATAAGATTCTCGGACATACTTTTTAAACCCTTATTTTGTGCATGCAATATATTTTAGAGGCAATTTAATTTTAGCACTAACATTTTTAAAACTTGTGCAGTGAACCTACCCTTTTCTACACACCTTTAGTGTGGAAGCATATTCGCATATATTTTTACCACAAACATCAATATTTGTTTATGTTTTATATATATATATATATATATATATATATATATATATATATATATATATATATATATATATATAGAGAGAGAGAGAGAGAGAGAGAGGGAGAGGGAGAGAGAGAAAGATAGATAGATAGATAGATAGATATGTATACTATTACGAGAAAAGTAATCATTAGAGAATATCCTAAAAATCCACATTACACCTACTTATTTCGAATGATGTATCTTGTATTTAGCCCTTCCCCCTCCTCCACATACTATTGATCGCGAGACATCAGCTTTAACTTGTACTCTTTCACCACACCTTTCAACGAGAGCCTTTCCCTCTTTCCCCTAAAACTCTTTCACAGCCTGTCAACATTAGCTTTTCCCATTCACTATGACAGTTGACTCCTACTCGTTATTTATATGCTGATTGAATAAGTAGATACATACATAAATACAGTATATTATACAGGCTGAGAGACTTTGATTCATGTATCAAATGTAGTAGTACATCATAAGTGAACACTCAAGAAATACAGTTGATTATATGACGTTTATGAATTAATGTGGTGACTAATGCCATTTGTTAACCTACACCATATTTAAGACCTCAGCATACTTACCTGTTCTGGGTATGCTTCACATCTTGTTTGCACATATTTTTATCAGTGTTGCATGCAATTTTACCAAATTCTCATCATGTTTTGTGTGTGATGTTTTTGGTACCAAGTAGTTACAGTTATGGAAATAAAAAATGTATGTACCTTATTATGCCTTAGTTGTAGGGAGGGGATACGTGAAGGAATCACTCTTAAACCCCTTCGCTCTACCAGGCGATAAACAAAATTTAATAATGATGAATCCCCTCTCCCCCAGTACGCTACCTCCCTTCTCACTCACAACATATTATCTCAAGATTATAGCAAAACCAGCATGATCACTCCAAACAAACCTTATGAAGTCAGGAACAACCATACCTGTGCTACAAGCTTTCAAGCTTAACTTTTATATCTGAGCAAAGCAATGGGTGAGTAGAGTCCTCAGATGTTGTAATACCTACCAACACAATTGTCTCGCCCAGCAGCACTCTCATGTTGCCCAATTATACACTGCTCTTTGATTTAAGAAACTTTGAGGCTATAGCTGTCACCCATCAGCACTGTTGTGTCACACTCTAGTAATGTCGTGTTACCCACTGATCCAGTTATGATACCCACCGACCAAACTCTCTCAGGCAGAGACACCTGCGAGCCTGTACTACCAGCCACAACCCTGAAGACCACAGAGACAAAACATACTTGATATTCTTCAATATCCTTCTGGCTGCATTACCAAGGTATTCACCATTAGAGCTATCGCCACATTACAGCCAACAAAGAGAAGTTTGTCGCCCCTCGAATCTCTGCCCCCTACACTCGGCCGGATATATTCCAGCCATCAAACTTGGAGATAGAAATAACTAAGGACCTAAATCAATGTGAATGCAACGAATGCGGCGTGACACTAAGTGAATCATCGTGGAAGCTATACATGCTAGGCAGGATATTCGTCAGTTCTTTTGTAATAATCTCCTGTAGGTATTATGGATCGAATACTGCAATCCTCCGTACTAACATCACATATTATGTCTCACACAACTTGGTCAGGGTCTCATGCATTGATTTTGCGACCAGATATTTCAGGTCATAGATCTAAGCTTGCATCATCTAAAAAGTACCCCTCAAACAAGGAATTTCGAAGTCAAGCAAACAAACAATGAAATACAGAAAACTACCTCTCGAAGGCAGGGATTTTATCGAGGCGGACAAAATCTGACACGGGGAGAGGGATCGCACACTAAGTTACACACAGTCGGGTTCTCACTCTACTTCACAACACAATGGCGTCGACTTCTGCGAAAGCTAAAAACTGATCCCGCTCAATCCCAGGTCAGTCCAATAGACCAGGATCAAGGGAACTTGCTCTCGGAATTCAAAGACATATACATTTTCAGGTTACCAGAAATTTTTGGGCGTGATACAAGGCTTGGTCTTGCAACACGTGGGTAAGAAAAATAGTTTGGAAATAGGTCTTTTGGAAGTGGTTCCGCATTCCTTCACTACGTTTACCTCACAAAAAGAATTACTGTTTCATCGGAGGTAGAGTAACTTATCCTAGAAATGCTTGAAAAAGCTATTCTCATTCCAGCACCCAAATCCGAAAAAAGTGTATACTTCCTGTCTGTTTCTGGTACAAAAACGGAACAGTCTCAAGTGCCGACTGGTCATATATTTGTCGACTATGAACAAATTCATCCACAATCATAAATCCAGAATGTTGACTATAAGCCAAGTAAGACTACCCCTCAAACTATTTGTTTGGATGATTTCTCTAGATCTCTCCCAGGCTTACTGGCATGTTCTGGTCATCCAGTATCAAAATCAAAATTGGCTTTTCCAACGCCTACCCATTTTGGCCCAATCTTGCACCCAGAGTGATTTCGAAACTGATCCAACAAGCACTGTGCCCCAGATCAAACAAAACATCACTGTCCTGTTGTATCTAAACGATAGGATGATACTCACAGAATCTCTAGTCACGATCATAGAACACACTTATCGGGTCATAAAACATGTTACAAAGTTGGGTTTCGGTATCAACTTTCAAAAGTCAACTTTAGTACCTTCGCAACTTATGCAGAGGGTCGGTCTGATATGGGACACGCAAAATCTCACGATAAAGCAGAGACACGACAACACCACATGGTTACGTCGAAAGCTCTTCATATTTATTCACAGTCACAACCACAGGGCGTCAGTGGGATTCACTAATAGACACTCTAAATTGGGTTCAACTTACAGTACCTTTAGGCCTCCTTCATCTCAAAAGACTTGTACTGAAAAGAAGTAAGATATTCCCCTTGTCTCCGATAAGATAACTTTGGCCAGTTCCACACTCATTAATCTGTTTGCTGACATTCTGGTCACAACCTCACATTCAAATATCGTTTCAACCGTGGTTCGATCCTCTGCCGACGATCTGGATAGATACAGATGTATTGGTGACTCTGGGTTGGGGTTACCAGTCAACAGAAAGGCAACAAGGTCAGGGTCGATGGTCCAGTCATACCGATTGACACAACAACACAAAATAATTAAATGTCCCTTTATCTTTCCTTCAAACACACAGTGCCTCTCTCAAAGGAAATTCATTGGCTTTCAGAATGGATAATCTGAATGCAGTCTCATGCACTCAGAAGCAAGGTTCAGCGAGGTCGCGAGTTCTTGACATCTCTCGGAACATATTCAAATTAGCCCAAAAACTAAGAATAACTATCCATTCGACGTATCTACTAGGTGTAGCAAACCTATGAGCATACGCTCTGTCAATAGGACAGAGCATACTTATACAATGGAGCCTCCGGTAAAACGTTTTTCAAATAGATGATTGCCTCGAAATATCATCCACAAGTAGATCTGTTTGCGTCCAACAGATAAGCAAGTTAGCTCACTACTTTACTCGTTGAACACAAACACTGACAAGAGGACTGGAACAGGTGGATCTCCATGTATCAAATTCCAGCATTAGATGCATCACTAATTTTAATTTGCCGCATACTCACAAACTACAGACCTATCGTGGGACAGTCGCTATGCTAGCTCCAGTGTGGCTGGCTCAATCTTGGTGTACACACCTGAAGAACTGGTGCAACAACCTGGTGTCGCTACTGGTTTTGCGTTTCCGTTTCAAGACGATTGGAAAATATCAAGACCTCGCTAAATTTTGCCTTGTGGTCATTCAGAATGCTAAGTGGCTTGGATTTTATGGAGGTAGCGTCACAGCCAAATTTATGAATGGATATGCTAAATCCACTAAGCGTCAATATCAGTCACACTAGATCGTCGATTCTGGCCAAGGGATTCCTTCGGTCACTCATATTCAAATTACCTTGATTACCTTTTTGAAGAGAGAGATATTTCAGTAATAACCTTAAGAAATCATTTGTCAGCTATCAGAATACCCTTTTACGAGATAACCGGTATATCCATGTCTGAGGATGAGGAAAAAGGTTTCATGCGGTCTTGTTTCCGACTGTGACCTCTACCTCGTCAACATATGGCTCTCCTCTCATGTCACTGGCCAACCTGGTGAACATATGCCTACATCTTTTCTATCCTAAATGACCTACAGCAGTTAGTTCAGCACCCAACCCTTATCCCAGACCGCCATGGAGATCGGCCTAACATTCTTGACCTATTTCTAACCTCTAATCCTTCCACGTACACTGTAAATCTTTTCTCTCCGTTGGGGTCCTCTGATCACAGCCTTATTTCTGTTACCTGTCCTATCTCTCCAGTACGGCTTTCTGACCCCCCCAACCGGCGGCGCTTGTGGCATTTTGGTGCAGCCTATTGGGGGGTTATTCGGCAGTACTTCTTTGATTTCCCATGGAATGATTATTGCTTCTTTGGCCGGGGACCCTCAGAAAGTGCTGAACGCATTACCGAGGTAATCCACTCGGGCATGGAGTCATACATTCCATTTTCTTTCTCTCAGTCTCAGGCAAATTTGTTTTTAGTTTATTCACTCTTGTTCTACTGCTGTCCACAATAAGGAGGAAGCATTCAAACGGCACCGTCGCCTTCAAACTAAAAAATCTCATGTTTTTTATGTTTCTGCCCGGAATCAAGCCATATCTATTCTTCGACTAGCCAAAAACTCTTTCATTAATAACACATTTTTTGAACTTTCAAACTCTAGCTCTTCCCAAGCTTTCTGGCATCTAGCTAATAACCTCTTCAACAATTTTACTTCCTCGTCTTTCCCTCCTCTTTTCCACTCTAGCGGGACCACCGTCACGTCTGTCTCTGACAAAGGTGAATTCTTCACTCAAACTTTTGCTAAAAACTCCACCTTGGATGATTCCGGTGCTATTCCTCCCTCTCCACCCCCCTCTCATTTATTTATGCCTAAGATAATAATCTCTTCTAAGGATGTACTTTCTGCTCTCTCTGCGCATAATACTAAGAAGGCGTACGGACAGGATGGTGTTCCTCCTGTTGTACTCAAAAACTGTTCTTCCGTCCTGACTCTCTGCCTATACAAACTGTTTCGTCTCTTCCTATTCTCTAATGCCTTTCCTTCTTGCTGGAAGATTGCTCTCATTCAACCTGTCCCAAAGAAGGGTGACCACTCTCAACCCTCCAACTATTGTCCAATTGCTCTCATTTCTTGCATCTCTAAGGTTCTTAAAACTATCCTTAATTCAAATTTTGTTAAGCATTTATCTTCCCATTATCTACTTTCAGATCGCCAGTATGGTTTCCTTAAGGGTCGCTCTTCTGGTGATCTCTTTCTTATCTTACTAACTCTTGGTCATCCTCCATTCGGGATTTCGGTGAGACTTTTTATATTGCGCTAGACATATCGAAAGCCTTCGATAGAGTCTTGGACAAATCTATAATTTCCAAACTACCCTCCTTCGGTTTCAATCCCTCTATCTGTACTTTTGTCTCTAATTTACTTTCTGACCATTCCATAGCTGCAGTTGTGAACGGCAATCGTTCACTTCCTCAATTTATCAATGCTGGTGTTCCTCAGGGTTCTGTCCTGTCTCCAGTTCTCTTTATAACATTCATTAATGATCTCCTTAACTGTACCTCTAGTCCCATCCACTTATATGCTGATGACTCTACCTTACACTATTCAACTACTTTTTCACAGCAACCCAGTATGCAATCACTCCAAGAGTCACGTGATAAGGCCGTAGAACACCTATCTTCTGATTTATTAATTATTTGTATTTGGGCAGAGAAAATATTTTTACTTTCAATGCTTCCAAAACCCAATTTCTCCATTTAACTAATCGTCGCAATCCTCCACACGAATAAAAAGTACTCTTCAACAATCCACAGATCAACCCTCTAACTTCTCTCAATATCCTTGGTGTATCCTTTTCATCCAACCTTTCTTGGAAAGATCATATTACCAGTCTTTCTAAAACAGCTTGCCAGAGGTTACGTGTGGTTCACCACCACACAGCTTTATGCTCTGTATAGAGGCACAGTGCGCCCATGTATCGAGTATTGTTCACATGTGTGCGGAGGTTCCACCCATACAGCATTTCTCGAAAGAGTAGAGCCCAAAGCATTTCGCCTCATAAACTCACTTTCTCTTACTAGTTCCCTACAATCTCTTACGTGAGGAACGTCATTCGACTCACTCTGACGAAGATCATCCCCACCACCGAGTGCCACAACCGTTTCAAGATTTTAGAGGACTCGGACGACGAAGAGGAAACGGAAGAAATTTGGCTGGTTGGAGACACTATGGTTCGTGGCCAACTCACAGAGTTCTGCGCCAGAGCACCTAGGACCAGGAAGCGCTTCTGTATCCCGGGTGGTGGTGTGGACGACGTTGTTGCTGCAATCAACGAAGTGTCCAGACTAGCCCCGCCAACCACATCGTACGTCATTCACGTTGGATGCAATGACGTGTAGCAGACTCAATCAGAGGACCTTATGCTCAAGTACCGGAAGCTGATCAAGTCTTTAAGAAAAAAATCTTGCAGGATCTTAACCCAAAAATGCCGACCTTCCTCAATAGAAGTTTTTCTGGTGCACTGCGACCGTCCTCAATAGATCCAGAGCATAAAAAAAAAAAATTATAAAACACACAAGTGGCACTCAAAACAAAGCAATGTGTGATTAGGTGAGATAATTCCCCTCAATTACTTGCTACCACTTCTACATGTGTCCCCTCCCCCTTTCCCTTCCTTCCTCCCTCCTCAATTATCAGGTATTTTTCCTCTTATTCCCCAATTTATCAGGTAATTTTCGGCGGGAAATTCCCCCTCCCGGTCTCTTGAACACGGGTGAGGCAACTAGAGATCTTTGCAACACAGAGACTTCTAGTGTAAGGTCTCGGTGTCGCCTGAGAGCTGGGAGAGGGAACATATACGTCCCCTCAGCTCTTGCCTCATGAATGGACAGGTTTTTCTTTGTTTTTCTATGTGATTGAGGGAGGCAAAAACCATAACTGCCTATAGCGAGTGCCTCCCCCATAGTTGAAAGAGTGACAGGGCCAAAATCAAGGGACGTTCGAGCCAAAATGCCTGGACACACAGAGTTTGAAGCAATTTAAGTCATAGGAAGAGGGAAAGACTGATTCTGGGAGAGAGTTCCAGAGCTCAGCTGTTGAGTACAAGAAAGTTTGAGAGTAACATTTCACTCTTGGGTTGGAGAGTTGCACAGAGTAGGGGTGGGATTGAGTTGCAAGACAGGTACCACGTGCCCTACGTAAAGGAGGTGGTATGCACTGGGATAGCTCTGAGGAACACTGATTATTATAGTAGCGATAGAATAGCGAGAGAGATGCAACATTGCAGCGGAGAGAGAGAGGTAACATTGCAGCGAAAAGAGAGAGATTGCAGAGAGTTGGTGAGTGGACGGGAGTTAATGATACGAAAGGCCTTCCTTTCAACTTTGTCTAGGAGAGTGGTGTGAGAGGAACTTCCCCACACATGTGAACAATACTCAATACAAGGGCGCACTATGCCCCTGTACAGAGCAAGAAGCTGTGCAGGGGAAAAGAACCCCCTAAGGCGGTTGAGCACACCCAGCTTCTGGGAGGCTGCCTTAGCAAGACTGGTAATATGGTCCTTCCAAATGAGAGCAGAAGAAAAAGAGACACCAAGAATATTGAGAGAAGATGAAGGGTTGATTTTTGTATTGTTGAAGAATAAGGGATAGTCCGCTGGGAGATCCTGACAGGTAGATAGATGGAGAAATTGGGTTTTGGAAGCATTAAGGGGAGGTATTTAATTTGTTCCCTAGACCTCCATCAAGCTTAAAATTACACCCCCTTGAGTCCCTTTCAAGATAAATTTGTATATTTTTCGGTAGAAAAATGTCCCGGCCAAAAGCCGGTTCCTCTTAAATTACAGGCTCGCTACCGCTCGCCAGGATAAAATCGACACCTGAATTGCACGAAAGGTCTTAATAGGGGGTGAAAGTTCTTAAAATCGCTAAACTAATGGGGCAAACGTTTTATAATATCAAAAGCAATGGGGCTAAACATGAAGGAAAAAGGGGTCAAGAAAAAATCCCTCAAGTGGAGATCTCCCCTTAAAGTTGGTAATAATATGTCTTTTTCACCCCCAAATACTATTCCCACTTCTTGTATTGCTCTTAAATGTTCACATGGTCATATTAAAAGCAAAATAGGTGCATATGGATAAGTAATAATTATATATTTGTTACATATGACGATTTTCCTCAGAATAGAGCCAAATATCTTCGCTTGGCGGGAGGGTTTGAACTACCATGTCTACGCAGTTTATGAGTTAATATCAGGAATTGTCTCAAGGATTGGTGTAGTGAGCCGGTTTTTCAACATAGCCACCAGCATTAATTGTCGGCTTGCTAACCTGTGCAAGGAGGAGGACATCGGATTCATCAATACCTGGGATGCCTTCTACCACGAAGATCATCTGTTTTCGAAGGACGGAGTACATTTGAACCAGGTGGGAGCAGCAAGATTTTGCCGCCTGCTAAACGACGCAGTAAAGGATTTTTGGAAAAGAAACAGAGTCAACTGAGGACCGCCAGGGATGAGGACCGAGGACAGCGAGGACATAGGACAGCCATGAACATAAATGTAGATCCGACCAGAACCAAAAATGTTATTAAAGAGCGTTCCCTGAGTTCTAAAACCACAACTTTAAAGGTTTTCTATGCTAACGCTCGTAGCATACGTGTTACGACCTGGCACTCGGGTACACAAGGGCTGTCAATCAGGACTCGAATATGGCTCGCTGCCACAACGGAAACACACGATCCCAACCCCTGAGTACTGCCAGCCGAACAAAAAACACCAATACCCTCCAGAGTTCAATCTGCTATAACGGGGTATACAAGAACTCGGTACTAGTGTTCAACAACAGACTAATAAAGAGACAGGAATTATCTAGTCTGGTCAACAATCAAACAAAGAAGTAAGAAACAACAACACCAAAGAATAGTGTTGGCCGAAGCCGAAGTAATCCACCCTTGACTAAGAACTTAAGAAGTCCTCCACCCTCTACTTCGGATCGGCACTATTACGTTACGTTAGTTAATAGTCCTTAAGCATCGAGCAAGGAATCTTCTGAAAAAAAGTTAGATGCTTCTCGGATGCTCGTAAGAAGTACGTATCGGATTTTGAACAGTAATTCAATAAGCAAAAACACTGGCAATTAAATACTATTAAAGGTTTAAATTGGCATAAGAATAATTAAAAGAATATGCAATAGTAAATGGCAAACATTAAAAAGAAGTACTCCGCAAATGCAACGGCAATAGCCTACTCGGATTGTGCTCGTGGGCCACTAATCACTAAAGTAGCCAAGCGTGCAACACATGAAATTAATAGTGCATAAACAATATCATACATAAGGAAAGCTTCAATACTATTCTGTATCTACTAATCGAGTAAAGTCTAGCTGGGGTACTGTGGGCAAAAGGTAGCAGTGACTGAGCAAAAACGGCTCGTAGCCTAGCGAAGTCCTCACAACTGTTTAAAGTATTACGTTAACACTAACAAGTGCACTTTGAGAAATCCAGATCCCTTGTATCTGGTTTTCTCCCGGCTCCTTGACAAAGTAAAAACAAACTGTTAATAAAATACAGGGTGGTTAGGCTCTTGCCCTCACGCACTGTAAATTATTAACTCAACACAGTCAGCCGCGAAGACAACCTAGGCTTCACTGAACCGAAACGAGTATGCAGGTTTTATCGCTTAACCACTGCATCAAACAACAACTCGTAACACAGAAAAGCCTTACCCCAGTCTAGCATTACCTAGACTAGCAGAAAACAGGAATAATAATAATAACACACAGGGAAATGCATATACAAGTGCAACAAACATAAATCAATCCTATTATAAGTTAACCCTTCCAAAATAGGCTATCTAATAGGCAAGTATCTAGTGAGAACTCAAGCGATAATACGTTGGCTGACTAGCTCTGCACCAACGGGAACATGGAAGTTAAAAAGGGTAGGGAAAAGAGGAGATAAGAATGTAAGGTAGTAGAGAAAGTTCACATCAGTCAGAAGAATATATAGTTAGCAAGGGAAATGAGAAGTCGCTCTGCCTAATGAGTTCTGATGAAAAAATGGCTAGACTTCCCTTTTTATACCCGGCCCTCTAGTGAGCCCAACGTGAACTACTAAGGACCGCCCACTGACAACCATTACGTAATTTCTCTCTCTCTCCTCTGGGATAGACAAAGGGTCCCCTAGCACTGAGGGGAGGGGGGAGGGGGGAGTGCTAGTGAGTTAGGCCCACCTCCCGCATGGCGCACCCACTGACCCCCAACTGTGGCTGCTGCTTCTCCCATCATTACAAATGAGTTTTACACACAATACTTATAACTAATGATATAAAATAGAACTCGTTGACTCAGATGAAAACAAAATACATATTCATATTACTTATAGTACAACGGCTCACATGAACTAAGTTAGGAAACTCTACATAGACTACAGCCAAAGTTCCTGCCCTGACGATCCTAGCGAGAGTGGGGCATGACTAGGCGTTCTGTACAGCATGCTCACACGTGGACATGCGTCACATACGCAATAAGTTTTTAGCCTTAGAAGAACTAGTGTTTACAGAAAATTATGACGTAATTGGCATAACAGGATCTTAGCTCAATACAGAAGACTTTTTTACCAGAATTTTCACTTCCAGGTTATGTAATGTTTGAGAAAAGCCGAATTAATAGAAATGGAGGTGGCGTTATATTTTTAATCAAAGAAAGTCTTAACCCAATCCTCTTATCAAAACCGCAAATTGTAAACGTCAACACATCCTTTGTGCTAATAAATATTAATAAAGGTACACAAATAATACTTGCATTAATTTACAGATCTCCAGCTCAATCAGTGCAAATGGATCGAGAAATTTATGAACAAATTGCAGATGTAAATAACTCACAAAATAAGGTAATTATTGGAAACTATAATTAACCTGTGACCAACTGAGGCGATACCCTTACTTCACACTCCGGACACGACTTGTATGCGAACTTGCAAGAGAGTTCGCTCTATCAATTTGTTCGATCGCCGATCCGTGGTACATTGTACTTGCAACAAAAGAAGAATTAATAGAGAATTTGAATGTTGGTGATGAATTCAGTAATAGTGACCATCGTACGATCACTTTCCATTTAAAATTCAATAGCAACTAACTCAATACCAGCAAAGAGAAGGTCCCAAAATTCAAGGGAGCAAACTTCCGTAAAGCAATACTTAAGGAAATCGACTGAAGTTTGATGGTTAACAATGATTAACATGGATATTTTTCACCTCCACTTACTCGAATGCAGTAGATGAGTGTATACCATTAAAAAAACGAAAATCAGTATATAATAATAGGCCTAAGTGGTGGAATAAAGACATTGTGGATTGTCTGCTAGCTAAAAAGAACGCTCATGATAAGCAATATCAGCATTACAGAGAGAGAAGTTTTGAAATGTTTAGATAAACTTAAGGTAAATAAATCACCCGGACCTGATACAATCTCGCCTAGAGTTCTAAAGGAAGCTAAGTATGAGCTCTCCAAACCACTGACATTGCTCTTTAATAAATCCTTACAGTCTGGGACTACCCCTGATCAGTGGAAGCTCTATACTTCCTGCATTTAGTTTTAAGGCATGAACTGCTATCTATATTTTGTTAAAAATATGAAGTGTTAATAAGCAAGTGTTTCTGTGTTTTCTTTACGAAACATTTGGTTTTATGACATAAGAATGTCATGCATCGTGTACTTGAGTATTTCGGCAATACGTCATTGATGGCGAGGTCTCTATTAAATTATGGGATTGATTCCGAAAGGGATGTATGAAAACATAATATCTATTAGTGAACCCGAATACAATGAAGTAATGGACCCGTTCCGCCTCCCCTTCCCATTCCTCTTGTTATCATGGTATAGCAACTAAAGGGTACATCGCACAGTCAGGAGTGCGAGCTTGAATCACTGGGAGTAGGGGAAAATTTGGACTCGCGGTCCTATTCGCGGTGAAAATCGATGACTACCAGTGACTCTAGCGACTTCAGTTAGACTCCCAGTTGCAGCTGGTTGGCCCTGTCCGAAAAATTGTAGGTCATGTTGAAAATTTGGGCCATGAGTCGGACCAATCTCACTGACTCACAGTGAGTCCCGGTGACTCGCGGTGACTCCCTTCTAGTCCCATAGACTCCCGTTGATTCGTAAATGATTCTAACATGTTTCACGGACAAAATTTATGACTCGTGGAAATTGTTTAGTTACTTGATATAGTCTATTCGCTGTAAGTAGGCTAGAAATTATTACCTCTATCCTCTGTAACTCAAAAAGGGCCAGAGCAAATTGGCTGTAAACTTCCACATCTATTCCTTCACTGACTCTTCCCAAATGATAGAAATATAAGCTCGATTACTCTTGTCATTTTTTGAGTTACAGATGTTAGAAGTCATGATTTATCGCCTTCTTACATTGAATAGACTATAGTAGTGGAGAGGCAATAAGTGAACACGGGTAGGTTACTTCACCGCCACACACAGCTGTATATACCCCATTCACACGTTTTTATCCAGCTTAGGAAGGACGTCGACTAATAAAAAGGCTACAGATGATCTCAATTAAACGTTTGACCAACCACACATCCTTCGTAAGCTTCGTATAATCGTCGAAATGTAGCTGCCCTCCGCTCAAAAATGACGTGAGCGGTACCGAAAGGGGTGTACTTGTGAGGCTTCCCTACTACAACTTCCGGGTGTGCCTGTGGTAAACCCATGTTGACAGAAAACAACGAAATAACTCTGGTACTTTCTCCCTTAATCAACCTTTCCTTCATCCTATGACTTAGACTGCTTTAAACTTCGTGTGTCCAGGCATATTGACTCTAATGTCCCTTGAATTTGGCTCTCTGTCACTCTTTTTTGGGGAGACACTCATTACAAGCAGCCTGTCTTTTGTCTCCTTCATACACACAGAAAAATAAAACAGATATTATTAAAAAAAAAAAAAATTTTTTTTAAGAGACAATGAACGGAGGAAGGAAAAACAGATAAAACAAAAAGGTCCATGTGCCTAAAGGCATCCTCCATTCATAAAATGTTTGTAACAACTGGATTTAAACTTTTGTAGATTGTAAGTTTGTGGAAAGCAACTCAAGGGAAGTGAATTCCAAAGAGTAGTAGTTCTAGGGATAAATGAATTTTGATAAGCAGAAGTTCTGCATTGTGGAGGAGAAAGTGTAAATTCATGGGCGCTCTCAGCTTCCCTAGTTCTACGGGGAAAGATGTGGAGAGGCGGCACAATTGAAGCAAGTTCCTCTGAACAATTGCTGTGAAAATATCTGTAGAATAATGCAAGGGATGCAACGTTTCTTCGTATGGATAATGTAGGAAGGTCCTGTGTGATTGCAGGGTTATTGATTAATCTAATAGCTTTATTTTGAAGTTTGTCCAACTGCCTCAATGCAGTTGCAATGCAATGCAATGCAATGCAGAGCATATAGATAGATAGATAGCCTCAATGCAACCACTCCACTTCCACTCCACAGAGGTGAACAGTAATCCATCTGAGAACGCACATGACTTTTATATATTACGGCCAACTGCTCGTCAGTGAAGAATTATCTAACTCTGTACAGTAGTCCCAGTTTTTTAGAGGCATTCTTAGCAATGCTTCTAGCATAATGTGTCCAGCTCAAGTTAGTAGTTAATGTTACACCGAGAATGTCAATACTAGAGGAAGTGGGAATATTTACATCATTACAAAATATATGGGAGTCAGTGAGATTCTGTCGGTTAGAAAATTGAATGTACTTGGTTTTCTATATATTAAAAGAAACTTGATTATTTTGTCCCCATTCATTAATTTTATCAAAATCCTGGTTCAGATAAATTGCAGTGTATATTTTGGAATTTATAAGATTGGGTTGGGTGAAAGAATTGGTAAATGTGAAGGAACTGTGGAGTGTTGAGTCATCTGCGTAGGAATGTATTGGATTATGAGTGGTAGATATGAGATAATTGATATGAATGAGGAACAGAGTTGGGGCCAAAACTGATCCCTGGGGAACACCAGCATTTATTGAGTGAAATTAAGAATAAAGGCCATCTACCATTACACATATTTTTCTGTTATGAAGATAAGAAGAAATTAGTGGAACTAATGATGCAAGGCCGTAGTGTGAAATATTCGACAATAAGGATTGATGCCAGACTCTATCAAATTCCTTTGACATATATACTGTAGTTAAAGTAAAAAGGCCATCCATCAATCAACGCACCCCCTTTAACCTTCCCTCTAAATTAGCTAAGTTTGACACTTCGGGCTCTCGACATAAACATGCCCCGCCTTCCCGGCCGACCAATCAGAAGCCGCCGTTTTCGGAGCTGACGGCTACGTGTACCGCCACACCTTCAAACTCGCTCTCGCTCTCTTCACCGGCCATTTCCTCTGGTTCCAATGGGTCTAATACATCAGTGTCAGTCCTATACTCCCTTAAGCCACTAAAAGACATTCGCAACCAGCTTCCAGGAACGTATTATGAAGAGAGAAGAGTGGAGGTGAAGAGAGAGAGAATTCAAGACTCGCGGCTAGGGTGGCGGGTTGCCGAGCGGCCGGCTCAGCCAATCACAGCGCCGGAGAGCGGGAGGCTTGACTATATTAAGGGGGTGGGGGAGGCTGCACTTCGAGGTGGTACTTGGTGACGCTCTGGTCTCTCTTACAGGCCTGTAGCCCCCCCATCTACAAGCGGAAGAAGTAAGAAGAAAGAAGAAAGAAGATCTTCAAGCAGCAGTAGAAGAAGATGGACGAGTTGAGGACCAAAAAAACCTAGCCCCATAGCTTCCTCCATCAGTTCTCTCTCCTCCTCCAATCAACACCTCGATCTGCGCTCGCCCGGCCAATCAGCTCACTGCATCACACCTCATATCTCATCATCATCCTTGTCCATTCTCATTACTTTCCTATACTCTTATCTTTTCCCCAAAACCTTTCCCACTACTTTTCCTTTTCTAAATTATTAAATATTACCCACTACCGCCCATTAGAAGCCCACTTGTAGTACGACGCCGAACCCTGAAGGCATTGCCATGAAGGGGGGGGTTTAGCCCCTGGTTAGAGGAGGCAAGTGGGTAGGGTTTATACTTCAAGTAGGTTAGGGTCTGGTGACATAGGCTTGCCTACAGTCCAAGGACATAGGTAGGAGTTAGGTTTTTTCTAGGGACATCCCATAGGGGTGCCCCCTGGGTACAGTTTTAAAATTCTCCATAAAAATTTTCAATTAACTCTACCTCCCTAACTTGTTATTTTCCCCATTCATTTTCACTTTTCTTATAGTTAGAAATTAAACTTGTTTCTCCCAATGATTCAGTATGGCACTGTATGTTAAATTTAAATGCATTAACAATCCCCCTGATGACCCAGGCTCTCACATATTTAGTATCACTCAAACCCAAATAGTCAGAGTTTTCAAAAATCTCAATGTAATCAAAATAAGACTTGCTTCACAAAAAGATCTTGATGCATATCTCAACCCCGCCACTCTAAAGAAACTCCAATCTGCTGGTTATGAACTAGTCCTCTCCCCAGAACTTAAAGCTGCCTGTACAGTCAAAATTCTTCACCCTGACAAGAACATCTTCAGCAAAGACGAAGATGAGATTGCCCGGGAAATTTCCAAGAAAAACTCCATCACTGTCTGTGAAGTATTTAAAACCCAACGTCAAGCCCTCAAAATTCGATGTGCCTCCCCTCAGGAGGCCAGTAAGCTTCTAAAAACAGGTCTCAAGGCATTTCATGTGATTTTGCCGCCTGATTTTCTGACCCCTGAGTCCTGGATCAATCTCAGGCAGTGCTATAACTGTTATGCTTACGGACATCCCACAGCCCATTGTAAAAAACAGTAACTTGCTCTCGCTGTGCTGAGTCAGGGCACTCATTTACCACCTGCTCTTCAATCACTCTGAAATGCTCAAACTGCAATGGCCCTCACATTGCAATCAGTGCCGAATGTCCCTTCCGTCTCAATGTCTTAAAAGACACTAGAAAAAATGCAAAGGCCACTCCAACCACTCCCAACCAAACACGTCCTTTATTCTCATCCCACCCAGTCACTGCCACATCATATGCTTCAGCGACCACCTCACACATCCCTCAATCCTCCCCCCCTACCCCACCCAACATCAATCCTCCCGGCCCATTGTTCAACCGCGAAATATTCGCCCAAACTTCAGTCCTTGTTAATGTTGCACTCCACCTCACGAACCAAAAAGTCACCCCACAGTTTAACAAGCTCCTAAATGATGGCCTGACTGCCCACAACCTGCCTGCCATCATGATCCCTGAGTCTTGGTTCCAGCACAGCAAGAACTCTCACAATCCATCTCTCTCAGCCACTCCTCTTCCTATTCCACTACCCTCAACCTCTACCTCCAACTCATCCCCCACTACCCCTATTCCTCAACCCCCAAGCGCCAACGAAATCCCTGAAATGTCAATCCCTCTCACCACTGAAAATGAACCCCAAGATCCCCCTACCCAAACCCCCCCCCCCCCCCCCCCCCTCACAAATGTCACTGACCCAATTCTCAATGCATCTGACCCTGACCTTCCTAACCTTACTACCCCAACATCCTTCATGCCTCCACCCCCTCCTACACCAAAAACGCCCACCATCCTCCCCAATCTCCTCTAAAACGAAAACCCACCAGTCCAGCTGAGATATCCTCCCCTGAATTAAACCGTTCTCGGTCAAAGTCAAGTAAAGTCGAAACCCCAAGAAAAAACACCAAATCTACCTCCAAATCTCCATCTTTTGGAGGAGTCCGCTCCTCATCCTCTCCCTCTCCAACCCGGGCCCCACCATCCCCCCACTTCCCCACACATAGCTCACTTTACGATACCCCATCATGTTAAGAGTCATCCAATTCAACATAAGACACTACTACAATAACAGACACCTACTCACACAATTAATTTTAGATAATGACCCAGACATAATACTAATTAACAGCACCTGTACGTACAACACACATCAAATTAGATTCTTTGGTTACACAACACGACAGACCGACGGCGATGCCAACGATGGAGTTGCAATCATGATAAAAAGCACCATTCAACACGAATTCATCACAGACTTGACATACAAGCATTTCCTTGCAGTTAAAACACACACAACACTTGGACCCCTCATAGTTGCCACCACATATGTCAGACCCAATACCTACATCCCTTACACAGACTTAAATACCTTATTCAATAACAATGCACCTACACTTATACTTGCAGACTTTAACGCTAGACACCAAGCTTTCCAACATAATACCATTAATCAACGGGGAATTCAACTATTAGCGCTACACAACCACAAAAGATTAACTTTTCAAGGCCCAGACTTCAACACAGTTTTCACCAAACGGTAATGGTAAACCTGACTTAATTTTTTCAAACCAAGCTTTTAATATATTCCATCATGATATTTCCCCAGGGCCACTTTCAGGATCAGATCACATCCCAGTTTTCATGTAAATTTCTTCAAACCCAATTCAAGTCCCATGTCAATCTCATTTTAACTACTCACAAGCAAACTGGGAAGAATTCAAAAACATTTTATCAGAAACAACTACATACACGACTATGAGGGACAACACTACACACACATAGACCAACAAATTGAGAACCTACAGAACAAAATCATAAATGCAGCCAACACAACCATCCCAAAAACTACATACAAAATCAAATACACTTTCAGACCCTCCATCAGAACACAACGACTCCTAGTGTGCTATCGTCGTCGATTCGAACAGAACAAACACAACCGCATACCAGGCCGAGTACGTTACGACCTCTCCAACCTCAGAACTCACATCCTTAACAGCCTGCAATCTGATCATGACGCTCACTGGACTCACCTAGTACACTCAGCAGAACAAAACAGAAAAACTAAGCCCTGGGAATTCTGGCAACATATAAAACGTTTAAAAGGTAATACCACTCCCAGAACATCCTCCCTCACTGTTAATGGCAACAAAATTACTGATCCTAGGGCTATCACAGATACATTTAAACAGACATGGCAACAAGTATACCACCCACACCCCATTGAAAGGCCTGCCGAACAACACATCCGCAATATAGAACAACATCTCACTACCATCCCTGACAACATCTCCCATGACACACACATTAACCTAAACACACTTGACCCTCAAAACATACTCACTGCTCCCATTGTGCCAGACGAAGTCAAATTCATACTGTCTAAAACACGGAGAAAGGCGCCTGGTGCCACGGGTATTAATCACCACCTTGTAAAGCACCTACCTAACACTTTCATAACAGCACTCACTCGCCTCTACAACGCCATCCTGGCATCAGGCTACTTTCCCGTCTGCTTCAAGACAGCGACCATTATCCTCATACCCAAGAAAAACCAAGACAAGACTAATCCACTAAACTACAGACCCATTAGTCTACTTGAGACTCTTGGGAAGACTCTAGAACGCATCATAAACCACCGACTTAGACTATTTCTCGAAGACGAAGGACTCCTCACGAACATGCAATTTGGTTTTAGACAACACAGATCGACACAAGAAGCACTAAACATTATCACAAACTACTTTCACATAAACAAACAGTCCAGACGAAAAAACAAGACAGCCTTAATTACAAAGGACATAAAACGAGCTTTTGACACAGTGTGGCACGAAGGTTTGAAGTACAAAATCTGCGAAAATTTCAACTTCCCATTAATTACTCAGAAACTTCTCTGCAACTTTTTGGATAATAGAACAGCCAAAATTAAGTTTTCTAATCTTTATTCAGATTCATTTGCACTAAACGCAGGCGTACCTCAGGGCTCAGTGCTCGCTCCTACCCTCTACATCCTATACACAAATGACTTTCCCAACCCCACTCACAATGACTCTCTCACAGTAATGTACGCAGACGACGTGACGCAAATAATAAGAGCAGGCACAATAGACGCATTGACGAACAGAGCTCAAAGAGAACTTGACAAAGTAGCACAATGGGAGCAAAAATGGCGGATTCAGGCTCATCCTCAAAAAACACACGTCACATACTTTGCCAAAGGACATCCCCGCCCAAGACCCTTATTCCAGAACTCCCGAGCACCTGTCCCAAACCGCACACAAATAAATGTCTCTCCCACAAACAAAGTACTCGGCCTCACATTCGACAAAAACATCCGATTCCACAAACAAGCACAAACTTCCATTGCCATCGCATCTAAATCACTACAAACCATCTATCGATTCAGAAATGCCTCAATAAAAACCAAGCTTCACTTATACAAAGCACTTATAAGACCTCTTTTGTGCTACGTCCCACTCAGCATTTCACTTTCGGCCCCTACCAACCAACTAAAATATCAAAAAATACAAAATAAAGCACTGAGGTGGATGTTCGGGACTCAGTGGTATGAGTTTCAGACGGCACAACATCTTCACAATCTAGCCCACATCCCCCCACTAAATACTTATTGGCAGCAATTAGCAGAAAAACAAATTATAAAACTTGAGACCTTTCATGATAACTTCATCCAAATTTTCAACAGAATTTTATATCCCCCCCGCCCCTTGTCAAACCTCCTTCACCCCAACAACAGAGAGGCACCCATTCCAATATTCACTTAAAATCAGGATTGGTAGAGGAGGTGGGTCATGCCGGCTCGTCCACAGTCCAGCCTCCCTACCACTCTTGACCTAGATTCCTAGCTTCACTTCCCATTAAAATGTATAATTTCACAGACAAAGTACAAGACAACAACCTTTTAACGTAACTTCTATAATAATAACAGTACAGCCTTCTTACAGGTTCTGCCACTGACAGACTTCCCCAGCAGTACCCCTTTTGACTCCATGCCACCCAAAATTACCTCCACTTTTATACCATTTTCGAATTACTACCACCCAAAGATACAACCCCAAAACATGCAAGCACTTTCGATCTTATACCATCCAAAATTAACTTGCTCCCCATCCCTTGCCCCCTTCTTGGCAAGCCATCCTGAATCACTAAAGTAACTTCTCCAACTAAATCAACTCAACCCCAGCTCAATTATTCAACTCACGCACGTTGGGTCAAGCCCCGACACCCTATTTCTCCCACTATTATCACTGTCTCTCCTACTTAACCAATAAAAACTTCCCTTCTTTCACCCTCACCCACCTTTTCTATATTCATTCATTCATTCATTCTGCAGCAGTCATTCACCTCTCGGAATCCACTGGGCGCGCTTCTTGCAACCCACTTCCTCTCTCTCGTTTGGGCACCAAAGGGAACTCGGAACCACTTATTCCAGGTACCCAGCCCTCACCAACTGTTCCAGTAATGACCACCTCAGGTCTAGCATTGCTCTCTCCTACTAGGCGAATACACCTTCAGTATCCGGCCGCCTGTCGTCACATCGCTGGCTTGCATACCTACAGCCAAGCGATTCAAGAGGGACGACAGATAGTAGACGGGAGCGAGAATTTCCAGAAGAGCTATTGGCCAGCTCTGAGGTGGTGAAATTGTTCCAGCATACACCTAGCAGTATACATTATATATATTTTTTAAGGATCCATATTGGGCCCGAACCAGACTTAAAGAAAGAGAGAAAATGCGTGACTAACCCAGTGGTTCCATAATAATTGATGTGTTCTTATAGGACAAACTAAAGAGAAGAGATACTAGACTTTTGTTTATATATAAAATGATGATGTGTTAAGAGGGAAATAGTTATTCTTGTTAGAGAAGGCTCCATGCCGATTAGCTATAACTAGTATAGGATCTGCTAGGACAGCAAATAGATATTAATAGTAAAGTAAAAGGGTATAATTGTTGAGGATAGACACGCAACTATAAGGCTCAGGGGAATAAATAATAGTTGCCATTAGACTAGCTTTAGTTTGAGAAATAGGTAGGAAGGACACTAGTCCGTATGATCACCGAAATCTTTGGTTATAAAGGAAACATTATCTATTATCATAGTTAAAGGAATATTCGGTCAGTTCTGTGTTAAGCGTTACGGGTGTTAAGTCCGGGATAATATTGTAATCGTAAGAATTTATGTAAAAGGATAAATGCGGAGAATCTTGTCCATGTAGAGTTATTGAGGTTAAGAATTATTATTGACTAGGTGGTATATGTGAATATAAACTGTTTGTAATAGGATTACGCGAATATATAATCTGAGAGTGTTCTCGATAGGGCAATCGAGGTAACTTGTAACAACGCCCTGGTCATTTGAGTAAACTTATTGTACGAAGTAACGAGAATATTATATAATCCAAGAGTATTTAGATAAGGCAATTGAGGTAAAATTGTAACAATGCCTTTGTCATATGAATAAATGTATTGTATATGGTTAAGAGGAAATATTAATTAAAAGGTCATATGTAGTAACGCCTTGGTCTCTGGAGTAGACATAGTAGGCCCGGTTAAAGTATATAATTCCGAAGTTTAGTTTAGGAATATAACTCTTGTTTTAGATAAGTGAAGAAAGGTATGATTCATTGATACCCTGGTCTCTGGAGTAGACACAACAGGGCTCGGTAAAAAACATATTATTTTAGAAACTAGTAACGTGCCTTTGGATCGAAGCCGACTTGAGTCAATACCTGAATATCGGGAATCCAAATAGGGAGTAACAGGAGTTCTAGGGTTCCAAAGTACAACCTATGGTGGGTCGAAGTAATATTCGTGTCTTGAACTCATCTCGGCCCGAACAGAGAAACAGTTATTAGTGTAGTGGCAAGTTTGTTAAATAAAGTATACGAACTTCTAAATGACTGTCGATTTATCCCCCACTCTAGAAGTATATTCGAAATAAGAAAATAAGTACTACAATAGTAACTACCGAAAGTCGTATTGTTAACATTCTTACTATAGTCCGTTCGTTCCAGGTTGGGCAAAAATCGTAACCTCTAACCTCTGTAACTCAAAAAAGGGCTAGAGCAAATGAGCTGTCAATGTCCACACATATTCCCTGGCCAAGTCTTCCTATTTGGTAGAAATATTAACTCAATTACTCTAGTCCTTTTCGAGTTACAGAGGTTACGATTTCTGCCCAACCTAGAATGAACGGACTATACTTATCACTTCACATCTGATAGAATTGAGCAGCAAATTGGAGAACGAAATTCCATTTTTGAAGTATCCATACAAGCTACATATAATATACCTATACACTCTAGAAGATGAGGGGATGAGACGGTGAAGCACTGGGGCGAAGCAGCTTCAGAGATGGGACTGCTTCGAGCCGTGAGTGGGTGCTTCACATGTCTCACTCCCTAGACTGGAAGAAGACCTCACGGGCCTCGCCGTATTCAGCGGTGGAGTGTGCAGGCTCTCAGCCTATGCCCGAGAGGGAGTAGTTGGAATATAGAAAACAAATATATATATACAGTAAGGAATACGAGTTACTATAATCTGTTATTTTCAGCTGAGGGTAAATTCAATCCCTTAGCAGGTGACTTTTGTATAATTAAATGTAAACAATAAAATAATAATATGACAAATATAAATAAAAGACCTACTATGTTTCTGCACCATATTTATGCCAGGTTTCACATTTAACAATATATTTTGGCACAAAATCCTCGTAATGGGCAAGTAACCTTGAGGGGTCGCAAGATATGTTGTTGCTTGTTCTCCTTTGTAATAGCCGAGTGATCAAGATAAAGACATGGCACCTTACCATCAGTTGGAAATAATAGACAATTGTCCCAAACGTGCCAGAAATATAGTAATATAATAGATCTGGGGGGCCCCCCCATCCATGGCATAATCGTATCTCCATCCTTACACCTCTCACTGATTCTCGTAGACTCCCATTAAACTCCTATAATACTCCTCCCGACTCCCATCCGAAAATGACTGTTAATTTTCACATTTTCAATCACTCGCACTCCATTAGCACTTTTATTCCGTTGACTCCTGGTAACTCACAGTGACTCACAGTGACTCCTTGTGACTCGCAAGTACGCTCCCGCTTACTCCTACTCTGTCGTGGTGCCACGTGGAATTTCGGACACTCGCGGTCACTTTTGCGCGAACCGCTGAGAGTCATCACTTCCAGTGATTCAAGCTCGCACTCCTGACTGTGTGATGTACCCATTAAAATCGAGTGTGGGTCGAGGAAGAGACGTCGAGCTTTAGAAACAAGTATGCAATGGGAAGCACAAAACAGAAGCTTATAATACTTCGATTTTTCCATTTTTATTATTTTTATTTTCATAGTGGCACTCGATTCAAATGACATTCCATAGATTGTTTAATCATGCTGCCTATGAGGGTTTGATTAGCTCTATTGTGGTGGTCGAATATCCTTAAGAAGGGCTTGCCTAAACAGCAAGAGCGCCAAATACAATATGGATAACGGGGTCATTAATAAATATTAGGTTTTCATACGTCCTTCCAAGAATCAAACCTACAATTTAAAATTATTAAAGGTCTTAGAAGTACCTTTTTATTGACAAATAACATTACACTAGAGGAATTGGTTGTAAGATCATTGGAAAGCCTTTTCACTCACATGAGGCAAAGCATTTATTTTTCAATCGAATGGTAAACTTATTGATTGGACTGCCTAGAAGTGTCATCGAGTGTTACAAAAACGACCTCATAAATATATTGTTCCTAACCCTAAATTGTCTGTTTTTACAAATGTATAGCCTCCCAATATTTATATATTGTTTTTGTTTCACATTGACTATGTAAGTTAGATACAAGCAGCCTCGTAAAGATCAATTCATTTGTCGTTGTTTGTTTTCCTTTCTACTGTCTTAAGTTTTCATTCGTTTAATCACACTCGTCTTCTCCTTTACTTCACGTATGGCTGTAGTTTGAAAACAATAAATATATATCTCACTCTTCTACCACTCTTGCAATAATCTATGTTCTTCAGACCTTTGTCAGTGTATAATTCCTCCTTGGCGGCGAGTGGGGGGCACCCGCCTTTCAACACATTCCCATCCCTATTTTGTCCAACTCTCTAACCCAAGAGTGAACCAATCAACAGGTAAGCTATGGAACTATCTCCGTCAGTCTATCTTTTCCTCATCCTATGACTTAAACTGCTTCAAGCTCCGTGGCTCCATACATTTTTACTCTACCGTACCTTGATTTTGGCTCCCTTTCACTTGTTCAACTTTAGGGAGGAAATTTGATACAGACAGTTTTGCCTTTTGTCTCCTTAATACACAGAGACAAAACCAAATACCATGCCGTTTCGTGTGTCCTCTCTCTGTCTCTCTCTCTCGAACAACCAATTTACCTTCAATATGTAACCCCCTTCCTCCACTCTTCCCTTCCTTTCTCCAACAGTAAGTGGAACAAAATAGGTTCCTCTTAAACTTGGCATTTATGTTGTGCTTCATATTTTATCCAGGTGTACGTGGAATAAATCCCGAGCAGCTTATTACGTTGGCAGTGGTTGGGAGGGTTGAGGGGAAGGGTAGGGTATGGTAGGGGGTGGGGGTGGGGGTGGGGGGGCTGATTTATGCCAGCTCTTACTCTCTTCATCCTGATCCTCATGAATAATACAATTATCCGGATAATAAGAAGGACGCGACCCCCATAACACTGCTAGATGCAAGAATGCAAACTTTACATTTATACAAGACACACCAAAGGACCGATATCACTAATCACAGTCTATTCAACCTTAATATAACCTAGTATTTTTGTAAACATAAATAATAAACAAAGAAAAACAAATTTAATAATATCATAATCCATGTACATTATAGTGTCCTCCATATAGAAGCATAATTATACAGTTGGAGCTAAGTTCTTTTAGGTTCAAGTTTGGTAGAAAGTTACCCTTTTGAAGTCCAGAGTGTAGTGGTTATTGGTATAAATTAATTATGAGACGCAACATTTTTGCATTGTATTGTGTTGATTGTTAAGTAATGGGAGCTACGAGACTCCCCTGTACAGTCACGATCCCTAATTTATTTACCCCCCTTGGCTTGAGGGAAGTATAAGCCAGGGCTGACCAAACGTCAAGTGAGCGGACACAGTTAGTTAAGGATTGGGAAATTGAATCATTATGATGGAAAGCAGTGCTGCACACATGTGTATTGTTCCAAAAGTCTAACGACTCGGCTGGCAGTATTGGGAATCCTATTGGGGGAATGGGGTTGGAGTTGGGGGGGGGGGGTTCTCTACACTCGATCTGTGTGGTATAAAAAGGGAGATTGTGATTGGTTGATAGGACACTATATATATATCAACTCCGGTGTTCCTCAGGGTTCTGTCCTATCTCCAATTATCTTTCTAATTTTAATAAATTATCTTCTCAACTGTACCTCCAGTCTTATCCATTCATATGCAGATGACTCTACCCTGCACTATTCCACTAGCTTTCCAGAAAGCCCCAGCCAGCATCCATACAAAAAAATAGTAATGAAGCCCCATACAACATCTATCGTCTGATCTAACTACTATTTCCAATTGAGGCAGATAATACCTTGTTGCTTTTAATGGTTCCCAACCCCTTTTCTCCATCTATCTATCCGTCGTGAACTCCCAAATGACTATCCCTTATAATTCAACAATACAAAAATTAACCCTTTATCTTCTCTCAGTATTCGTGGTGTCTCCTTTTCTTCTGCTCTCACTTGGAAGGACCATATTACCACTCTTGCAAAGGCGGCCTCCCAGAAGCTGGGTGTGCTCAACCGCCTCAAGGGGTTCTTTACCCCTGCACAGCTTCTTGCTCTGTACAGGGGCACAGTACGTCCCTGATTTGAGTATTGTTCGCATGTGTGGAAAGGATCTTCTCGCACACCACTTCTAAACAAAGTAGAAAGGAAAGCCTTTCGTATCATTAACTCTCGTTCACTCACCGACTCTCTGCAATCTCGCTCTCTTTGCCGCAATGTTGCATCTCTCTCGTTATTCTATTGCTACTACAATAATCAGTGTTCATCGTGTATACTAACTCCTCTACGTAGGGTACGTAACACCTGTCTTGCAACATAATCCCTCCCCTACTCTGTGCAACTCTCCAATTAAAGAGTGAAACGATACCTCGCAACATTTCTTCTATTCAACAGCTGAGCTCTGGAACTCTCTCCCTGAATCCATCTTTCCCTCATCCTATGACTTAAAATGCTTCAAACTCCGTGTGTCCAGACATTTTGTCTCAAAAATCCCTTGATTTTGGCCCTGTTGTTCTTTCAACTCTGGGGAGGCACTCGTCACAGACAATTTTGTCTTTAGTCTCCCTCATCCGAAACAAAAGAGAGAGAGAGAAGGGCGGCTATACACTTATAGATGCGGTGAATCGTGAGTTAAGAGCGATATATTTGTCGAGCCTAATAGCCCTCAGTTTAGCCAAATTAGAAAAAAAGTGAGACTGTTAGGAAGTTCAGTACATATAAATAACACACTTATAATTGTCTATAATATAACTATAATTACCAACTGCAGGAGTATGTGTCTAACATCTATATTATCGATGTATCAGCTCTAAATGTTTAGGTACTTAGCCTACACTTTGAAAGGCTAAAACTATTTAACAAATTATGATGTTCTAAAGTTGATTTTCTTTTAATCCATCATGTTTTTCTAAAGTCCGTAATATTGCTTCTAGTTTTGATATGGCATTTTGACAAAACGAACACACATATTAAGAAGGAACCAATTAATTATATATAACGAGAACAACATATTCGAATTTGTGTTCGAATGATCTTCCAGGAATTTTTAATGTTTTCAGGATTTAGGACCATTAACTCGAAGCTATTATTATTATGTTTTTCTTTTTCCACCAACCAACTTCACCTCTAAACTCAATTAATGAAATCAACAAATACATGTGGCACTCCTAGGAATCGAACCTAGGATACTCATATCGAAATTCCGCGCTCTTATAGACAAAGACGAGGCTTAAGTGGATTGAGTATTGTGCAGTGTATGTCAACTTCTTCAGTTTGTATTTATGCATAGTATATACCGTAGATTTGTCGTGTTCACATTACTAAAGTTATTGTAGTTCACATTACTAAAGTTATTGTACAGTATTATAAACTAATTAGTAAATTAAAATCATATGGGGTTTCCAATCCCTTTTTACTAAATATACTATCATCATGGGCGTGTACAAATACAGTACCAGTTTTATCAGAGTGTGCAAGGGCCAGTTACTGTAATTTCCCTAGTGACCCATATCCTACCATTATCACGGACCAGTGCTGTGTCGATACTCTTGCTGTGTCCTATTTTCACAGTTTACTCTCTCTAATAAATACACATATTATTATATGAACACAGTCTATATTTTCAAGGTAGAACCCTTGAAAATACTTAAATTATAAGTTTATAATATCAAGAGAACAGGTATAGGTACAGTTGTAAAGGTTGGTCATGCCATAAGCACATGCTTATACAGTATTATTACTGTTGTTTTTGTGCCGTTGTGATGGGGCCGTTGTCTGTAAAATAAAATGTTATTATTTCACTGGTTTGTTTGTTCATATTTCGTATTCCAATGTCCTGCATTATGCACTATTACACATAGTTATTTGGTGTACAACTGTACATAGTGTTCCGCTATCTCACTGTTGGTGCATCAGAGTGAGCTTTACGTATATACAATTGGCAACTTTGATATCTTATTGACCAACCTTCATATAAATATTCTAAAGGGTAAGGTCAAAAGTCAAGGTCAAAATACGATGTTTACTAGTATTTCTTATACTAACTGTAACTAACAGTTATATTTTCACTAGGGTTACCATGTATATTAGGAATACCTATGCCAAGGACATACAAGAGACTAAACAATTCCATATGAAAGGTCAAGGACACAGGTCAAGGTCAAATATAAGGTCAATATGCTAATTTATTTACTTATCATACAAACTTCACAACATTTGGTGAGATAGTTGCACTTTAAATGAAAAGGAAAATGTACAATTATGAGACATATCATGAAGGTGAAGATATAGGTCAAAGGTCAAGGTCAACTATTCTATTAATATATATGAAACTAACAGATGGGTTATAATGAAATTTGACATGCTTATTTGATTTTTATGGGCAACATCAATGCAAACAAAAAACATTAATCTAGCATAAAGGTCAAGGTCACAGGTCAAGGCCAAAGGTCAACATTTAATATTAATTAAAAAAGATTACTCAAATTTCGGAAAACTGGCTGTGTTAGTTGCGTATTACTTTAATAACATATATATCAAGTTTCATGTAAACATTGTAATAGTCAAGGCCAAATGTCAAGGTCAAACGTTAAAACAAGAGTGTTCGTCATTTTCCCTAACCTCCTCCTAGACGATTTTATGTATTGTCACCAAATTGTGCAGGCAAATTCAGTTGGTCAATATGACGACCATCCAAATATATGTATTTTCTTTTATTTCAAAGGTCAAAGGTCAAGGTCACAGTATATGATCACTATTTGTTACCTATAAGTCTTTATACAAATTACACCATATTCATAATGCTAGTTAATATGAACATTGGTGTTAAGAAACTAAATTCTCAATAAGAATTTCTAAGGTCAAAGGTCAAGGTTAAAGGTCAAAATATGACTTTACTAATTTTTCATATTTGATTATTATTATTATTATTATTATTATTATTATTATTTTCAACAGTAGTAGTAGTAGTCTTACTAATAGTAGTAGTAGTACCCCCCTCCTCTGACACACAAACAATATCATAAAACATAATTATATTGCCCATCATATATCATATATCCATCATGGATACAAATACACACATCTCATTCACAGAGACTCTGAAAGCAAGCACACACACACACACACACACACACACACATGTACAAGTATACTCTATGGCTGGCATTATCAGCAAGGTAATACTACGTGAGTTGTGACTATATAATAGTATTACCTGGATAACTTCACAATCTGTATTAGTTACTCGTAAAATGTTTCGCATGCCCACGCATTAATCAGTATGCAATAATACTGTGTCAATGAGAACTGATTAGTGCAAATATATTTCCAATCAAGCAGGGCAATACTCAGGGGAGGCCTTATAGGCATGTATTAAAGAGTTGCTGGAACCCCTGTTTCATTTGTCGGGCCTCTCTCACTGTTTTTTGTTTGTGTCTCACCTACACATAGAGTAATCCAGCCAGCCCTCACAAACACCTTCTTCGCCTATTCATATCACTGCACTTAACAAGCACACCACACTTTTTTCCAATACACCAACAAGCATTTTGTTTTAAGATGACCAACAACTGTGCTTAATTGGCCTCTTGTCACTCTATCAGCTTTGGGGGAGACACTCGTTACAAGCAGCTTTGCCTTTAGTCTCCATCATACACATAGAAGAAGAAAAAAAAACATATAATTTACTACAACTCACAGTCAGCTATTCTCATAAATAATTGCTCATGGATATGTATGTATAAACAAATCCCTGTAATATTTAGATGTTGTTCCTACTCCCAGATACCAACTTGTCAACAGGTTTCCTTCGACAGTTCCATTCTATGGTTCACACTTTGGTAGTTTTTCGTGGACTAGTGTTCCAAGTTTGCCTAGTTACCCGCATACTGTCAGTCGAATCCAGTATTTACACACACACACACACACCCGCACTCGCACATCTAGTTTGTTTTATTTAATATTTAATCGATCATCTGGCATCATCTTTGGTCTCTTAATTTATTGGATTATAAATTGATTTGTTCACGAATGCGTATAATATAATTGTATTAATTTTACTGCCAACACCAAACACTTCCCAATGAGGTTAATGAAAGCATGTGAACCTACCAGGATTCGAACCTGGGTTACCACATACAGATTTAGAACACTCTAAGCATTACACCATCAAGCCAAATACGATGTCATATCCATTTATCAAATACTGGATATCAAATTAATCATGTACTCAAATACAACTGCACACTGAATAGCCTAATGCTTAAGTAAAAGGAAAGGACATTTAATGAGGCACAGAATACAGATCTCTAAGGACCGACCTTCCTATGAAATGTTCCAAAACCTATAGGAATAATCAAATTCTATATATTTCAATCTCAATACCATACACTTCCCAATGAAATTAATGAGAGTATGTGATCCTACTGGGATTCGAACCTGGGTTACCACATACAGATCTTAAACACTCTAAGTGTTACACCATCAAGACAGTTAAAGGCTAAGTACATGACTACGATTTTATATCCATTTATCAAATACTGGATATCAATCTAATCATGTACTCAAACCCAATAGCTGGCATTCTGAGAGTGAGGGTCATAGTCTAGGGGGTGAGACAGTGAAGCGCGGAGGCGAAACAGCTTCATAGATGGGGCTCCTTCAAGCCGTGGGTGGATGCTTCACATGTCTCACTCTCTAGACTGGAAAAAGACCTCACAGGTCTCACCGTTTTCAGAGGTAAAATGTACAGGCTCTCAGCCTATGCCTGAGAGGGAGTAGTTGGAATATAGGAACACAAAAATGCACACTGAATAGCCTAATACTTAAGTGAAAGGAAAGCACATTTAATGGGGCACATATCTCTAAGGACCGACCTCGCTATGAAATGTTCTTGAACCTATAGGAATTATTTAATTTTATACATTTCACTCCCAACACCAAACACTTCCCAGTGGAATAAATATAATATGCCAGCTTACATTTGTTCAATGACATCATCCAAGATCAACTGGTAGAAGCAATAAGGATTTTATATGACATTAATAAGCCCTGGCAAGATTTTTGAATTGACGCTAAGACCCATAACTAGCTATCAATCAAAATAATTGGACAACACATTGCGGACAAGGGCTATGTGTGAGTTCGCCCATTGACCCACTTTTTTGGATTACATAAAGGAGTAAAGAAGGGAGATATTTAGTCTATGAAAACTAAACTCTATGCACCCGAAGGTGTCCTCCATTCATTGCAGATCCTTATTTTCTAGTGTTGTGTGTAATTGTGAGTTTGGCAATGCTCGCGGCACTACCACACAATATCCACGACCCGAAATCCCATAACACGCCAATATGCCTACAACGCGCACACATCGCCGAGAAAGGGTAGGCTACTCTCCCTTTAGATACATTTACGTATGAGACAACGAAATTTAACCAAGAACCAAAGGTTTGACAGAGAAAAAGACGTCCCGGTAATTCCTGGTGTCTCCCTTCACCCAAGGCGTGATGGAATGTCTACCCCTACTATTCATACTCATTAGAAAGAATCATCAAACACTAAACGGTTGGTCATTAACATGTCCCCTAGTATATCTACTACCATATCTATTGAGCTATGAAAATAAGTTGAATAATCATTTAAGCTGTACAGTATATTTATACTGTGTTGCCCATGTAAACATGAGGGTGGCGCAAAGTCCTATCTAGGTTGAGTGACAAAGCTCATGGAGTGTAGAGAACAAACTCTCTCCCCTTGGGGTTCCATCTCACTCAGATGTTAATGACGACCTGCAATTTAATATATCTCTGGCTCAGCAGTAATCCAGGGTAAATTTGATTACTTGTCTCACCTTTCCTAGCCTAATAGTCCTAATGGGCTGATGGCCTTCCCAATCAAGAAGACCTTTCCTATAATTATGTCATGGCATGCCAATGCCAGTATTGCTTCATGTCCGACTTCAGCGCCTCCCAATACTCTCACAGTCTGCAGCAACATGACGAATGGAGGACATAACCTTTATTGCAGCCTAGGTATCTAGTGAGCGTAGAACTGTATGGTGGTGATGGTGTGTGTGGTCTGAGTTACTAAGCTCACAACTGGCTGTATTACCGACGATATGTACCGGCGTCAATAATACAGGACCATATTGACTGGATAGCTGTAACGCTACACCAGAGGGAGCAACGTTAACCACTGCAGGATCTGTTGGAGAACTCATGGAAGTTAGCGGTACCCTTCCAATAAACAGCAGGCACACCAAGATCTTCCTCCTCCTGTGTGATCTTGTTTTGTTGGACCAGCCATGGTATTTTTTCATTTATATATAGACAGAGTATAATATATAATTTGACTATATTAAACATTTATGTGGTTATGTGCTACAAAAATAACCACTCTTGTTCTTTCACTATAGGAAGTATGTTTAGCCTCTATGTATAAGTGTAACCTTCTCATGCTAAATCTTATTAGATAATTACGTTCAGATTAGGAAGCTACTGTCGCAGTCAAAAAACAAATTGTGATTTTAGTATTATCCCAAGTTTAATGAAATTGCCTAATATTCACCGGAATATAAGTAACAATACGTAACTCATAATATGCAGGTTAATAATAATATGTTCGTATCAGCAAATCTTCGAATCATCCTGATTTGATATACTGTACCATAATTGTGAGATGCAAATGTTCACATGTGCGGGGCTCCACATTCCCTCCTTCATTGCTAGTGTTGCAAGGGTTAAAATTATGGATATTATTAATTTAAATTACAGATTACTACACCCGATTCATCGTTATAGTGATAATACTAGTAACACTACCAACATTGCAGCTTAAACATATACACAAAGCCGCAGCGGTAAAGTATATACAGTCTAATGTAATATTCTCGAGGGGATAGAAGGATTATAATCCTTCTATCCCCGCGAGAATATTATTACTACATAATTATGTAGTAATGAAGATTAAAGCGATAATTTCTTTCGTAATCTGATATTGACTAAATCATATATTTTGCTTGTCCATGTTTCTATCTCGTAGTGTATTATACAGTATCATAATTCATTATATATTATATTCATTCTCTTGAAACTATACTATATAACAAATGTTTATGTCTATCTACCTTAACCTGGAATAACTTTCAAATAGGAGTAGCCTAACATGATACTTAAGATAATGAAAAAAGTTAGTGATGATGTAAACAACCCTCCAGCTTCCTGGCCGTCATGTTGCCTCCGCCTCCTCCCTTTCAGTCTCGTCAATTAAATAATGAAAGTTGCTGGAGGGCAACACCGGATAACAAATTACTTTCTCTCTTGGTTTCCCAGTGACCAGTCACATTATCTTTTTTTTCCATGTTTTGTTTTTATTTTACCGGGCGTTAAAGTTAGGGGCGTGACTCAGTCTCCAACAGGATTTTCTGGAAAACATGCCGACAACTTAGCTGACATTGAGTAGCCTATATTTGTTTTATGACACAGAGAGAAAGAGAAAAAGAGAGAGAGAGAGAGAGAGAGAGAGAGAGAGAGAGAGCGACGTAATACATAGTCGGTTGTAAGAGGTTCATATATATATATATATATATATATATCGTTATGTTTTTGAACAAGGTGAAATGACACAAACAATAGGCTTGATATTAAATTCAAGACTGATGTCAGAACACTCAAAAATATCCAGGTTCTAGGAAACGAATAAATTTTTTATTTTAATTACATTAAGTATTATCATGTAACAATAAAATCAAAGTCTCTTCAGGACGAGTGATAAGAAGATATAATGCACTAAGATTTGGCTTAGTAACAACAAGAATGATTATAAGAAAATATGGAAGTGAAAAATAAGTAAGTATATATCTTTACTGAAGCAATGCAAGGTAACAAAATAGCTATATCACATAAGAATTGATATTTTCTCAAGATCACTGGAAATGGTTAATACATGTTTAATAACTTAAGGAAATGCACTATACGTTAATAAAATCAATACAAGTAATTAATACAATTATTTAAAAGTGAAATAAGCACAAAAATATCCCTTGAGAAAATATTCCTACTGAACATACAATAATAAGGGGTAACTAAATTAATCTGATCAAATTCACAAACTTGGAAACTATTCACAAATTAATTTAATGCTTTACACTTATAATATTAATACATGTAATCAAAAGGAAATGACAAAATAATATGAATTTGCAGAACCCTCAATGATAATTAATTATTAACTGATCACTAGAATTATGAATTATTTAGAAATTAACCTACATATGAAATAGCACTGAAATATATATAATAGGCTAACAACAATAATAATGCTAAAAACACTATTATATTCAATGTACTCAGCACTCAGGAACACAGGTAATGATTGCAGCTTAATAATCTTGATGGAGGTCAAAGAAATAATTGTATCACTTCACAAGGTATAAATCACTATGTACAGGCAAGAGAGAGAGAACAGGCGTGGCGAGTCAGCTGGTCGGAGAGTCCAGACCTCACGTACGCAGGGGGTATATACTGTATAACCCACCAGAGAAACTGGAATATTTTACTGCACTCGTGAATGAAAATGACGCAAGGCTGGGAGGGACAGGTGAGAGCCTGACAGGTCTAGAACTTGCGAGAAGCAAACAAATAAGAGGGAAACTAAAGAATTATACTAATCTAGCTTATATAATCAATTTTAATTCTGGATTACATAACAATATATATATCATTCAACCGGTCTGAAAGAAGGGTGACCGCTCTCAACCCTCCAACTATCGTCCAATTGCTCTCATCTCTTGTATCTCTAAAGCTTGTGAAACTATTCTTGTTTCCAAATTTCGTAAGAATTTCTCTTCTCATAATCTGCTCTCAGATCGCCAGTATGGCTTACTTAACCCGGGAACTGCCGGGAGAATCTTAAGAGTTCCCCCGGCGGACTGTGGGGAGACTCTTAAGAGTCAGAGAAAAAAAAATCAACTTTTGACATCGACAAAAAAAATATATATATTTTTATTTTTTTATTTTTTTATTTTGTTTTGGCCCCTGGGCCATGCAAAATCTCAGTCCTCTACCTCCCCTCCTTCCCCACTTTCCTCCTTTCCTTCAGTTATCACCTATTTTCCCTGTTATTCTCTTATTCTGAGGTATATTTTCGTGCTAACATTAGAAATCCGGTTGCAGGGTGTGGTCATCACTGATAGCAAGCAAATGCAAGAGAGAGAGAGAGTGTATCGATCCACTGTGTCTCAGTGGCCTTGGGGGAAATTGGCGGGAAAGCAGCTTGCCTCACCCATACATTATACAACTCGCGGGCTATATCTCCGATTTTGACCATCCAAACGCTGTTTTCACTCGTTTTATTGTTGTTTCAGGTTAATACCTTTATAATCAACCCCTAATAGGCGCATATGGATAAGTATTAATGCTATTAATGGTACAATGAATATTTTATTGACGGAAACACCTCAAATACATGCGCACAGGGAGAGGTGTCTAATTACCCCCATGCGCACTTGTTAGGTTAAGGGCCACTCTACTGGTGATCTTCTTTCATATTTTACTAACTCTTGGTCATCCTCCTTTCGGGACTTCGGTGAGACATTTTCTATTGCGCTAGACATATCGAAGGCCTTTGATAGAGTCTGGCACAAATCTTTAATTTTTAAACTACCCTCCTTCGGTTTCTATCCCTACATCTGTGCGTTTGTCTCTAATTTCCTTTCCGGCTGTTCAATAGCTGCGGTTGAGGACGACCATCACTCACTTCCTCATTCTATCAACTCTGGTGTTCCTCAGATCTCTGTCCTATCTCCTATTATCTTTCTAATTTTAATAAATGATCTTCTCAACTGTACCTCCAGTCTTATCCATTCGTACGTAGACGACTCTACCTTACACTACTCAATTAGATTTCATGAACGCCCCAGCCAGCAATCCCTCAAAGACAAATGCAATGAAGCCATAGAACACTTATCTTCTGATCTTACTACTATTTCCAATTGGGAGAAAACCTTGTTATCTTTAATGCTTCCAAAACCCTATTTCTCCATCTATCTACCCGTCCGGAACTCCCAGAGGACTATCCCTTATTCTTCAACAATACAAAAATCAATCCTTCATCTTCTCTCAATATTCTTGGTGTCTTTTTTTCTTCTGCTCTCACTTGGAAGGACCATATTACCAGTCTTGCTAAGGCAGCCGCCCAGAAGATGAGTATGCTCAACCGCCTCAAGGGGTTCTTCACCCCTGCACAGATTCTTGCTCTGTACAGGTGCACAGTGCATCCTTGTATTGAGTATTGTTCACATGTGTGGGGAGGATCCTCTCACACCGCACTCCTCGACAAAGTAGAAAGGAAAGCCTTTCGTATCATTAACTCCCATCCACTCACCAACTCTTTGCAATCTCTCTCTCTCCGCCGCAATGTTGCATCTCTCTCGCTATTCTATCGCTACAATAATAATCAGTGTTCCTCAGAGCTCTCCCAGTGTATACCACTTCCTCTACGTAGGCTACATGGTACCCGTCTTGCAACACAATCCCACCCCTACTCTGTGCAACTCTCCAACCCAAGTGTGAAACGTTACTCTCAGACTTTCTTCTATTCAACAGCTGAGCTCTGGAAATATCTCCCAGAATCAGTCTTTCTCTCTTACTATGAGTTAAATTGCTTCAAACTTCGTGTGTCCAGTCAGTTTGGCTCGAACGACCCTTGATTTTGGCCCTGTCACCCTTTCAACTCAGGGGGAGGCACTCGATACAGGCAGTTCTGCCTTTTGCCTCCCTCACTCACATAGACAAACTAAATATATATATATATATATATATATATATATATATATATATATATATATACCGGTATATATATATATATAATTATATTCTATGTATATGAGGGAGATACAAGGTAAAACTGCCTGTGACAGAATTGAAAGTGACAGGGCCATAATCAAAGAATGTTCGGGCCAAAATGCTTGGACACACAGAGTTTGAAGCAATTTAAGTTATAGGATGAAGGAAAGATGGATTCAAGGAGAGAGTTCCAGAGCTCAGCTGTTGAATAGAAGAAAAATTGGGAATATCGTTTCACTCTTGGGTTGGAGTGTTCCACAGAGTAGAAGTGGAATTGTGTTGTAAGACGGGTGCTACGTACTCTACGTAGAGGATGTGGTATACTCTGAGAGAGCTATGAAGAACATTGATTATTGTAATAGCGGTAGAATAGCGAGAGAGATGCAAAATTGCGGTGAAGAGAGAGAGATTGCAAAGAGTAGACTGAGTGGACTTAGACAAGAAGTGCTGTGTGAGAGGTCCCTCTCCACAAATGCGAACAATATTCAATACACGGGCACACTGCGCCCCTGTACAATGCAAGAAGCTGTGCAGGGATAAAGAACCCCTGAGGCGGTTGAGCACACCCAGGTTCTGGGAGGCTGCCTCAGCGAGAGTGGTAATATGGTCTTTCCAAGAGAGATCAGAAGAAAAAAAAGAGACACCGATGTGACGCTCACCGCTTCCCCCAGAACCGCATGGCTTACTCGCTAGGACTCGCCAGGGCAGAGAATGTAGCTACAGTCTACCTATCATTGTGTACTTTCCTTCTCGAGAAAGCTTGTGTTGCAGACAGTTCAGAACTGTTTTTTGTTTTCGTCTGTCACAATCCTCTCTATTTTATTTAGTCAATTGAAAGTATTGTGTTAGGTAGTTGAATGATGGGAAGGCGAGTGGGAGAGAGAGAGAGAGAGAGAGAGACCAGGTGGTATGACTTGGTGGTGAGTGTGGCGCGTGGCTGGCCCCCTTACATAGGCCTCGCGGGATTCGTTGCCTCCTGCCTAACACGGCCTACTAGGCGGCTGCTTACTGGGCGACTGTCGCGCGCCCTCTTGCCATTCCTGCGAACTGGGACTCCACCCATGCGGTCCCTGGAAATATCCTGGTCAGATCCGTCCCAGACAGCATACTCTAAGCATCTCCCTTGAACTGTTCCACACTCTTGTCTTAGAATCTTTCTCTCCTACTGCCTCTATCATTTCCACTACTTCCTCACCTTTTATTAATATCAATCCCCCTCTGGTTCCCTGCATCCACACCTTGAATTGGTGCCCAGACTGTATTATATGCTGGATTTCACACTTCTTATGTACTAGGCTAAGGTTGAAGATAGTCATTGTCTTTTTGGGAGACTGTATTGCTCGGACTGTCTCCATCAATCACTAATGTTTCTACAGGGTTAAATAATGCTAGACTAGGGATCAGGTACCTTGCTGTTGGTGTTTTCACTGTGTGTAGGCTACTTTTGAGCTGCACGACACTACGGATTCTGTGGGTTACCTGGGTGGATCTTTTGTCTGTGTACCTTGGAGTTTAGACTGTGTAGTGCGTGAGGGCTGCTTGCCTAATCCACCCAACACTGTTCTAACTCTATTTGCTTTTACTTTTGAGGGTCGCCAGGAGGATACTCGATACTTGTGATCGAGAATCCTCAAGAGAGCACCCCTTCATATTAACGTAATCAGGCCGCACAGACCCAAGGTCCACACTAGGCTAGGAGCTGCCTTGCTCCACCAGAATGCTGTACCTTTGCGCATCCCAGCTAGACTTTGTTAACCCGGGTAGACATTAGCTGGATTAGATCATATACTCTTTTATGCATACCCATTATTTCTACACAAGCATTTTGAGGTCTAGGTTGCTGTAGAGAGACACAACCAGCATAGACCGGTTTTGTTAATAGGAGTCCTACTTTTTCGTGGCGAGCATTATTACTGTTGCACCGCTTATAATATTCTTGTGTCCAATAACATTATAGGTCCAGCCTTTTTGTGTATTTAGCCTACACGTGCATTATCCTGCCTCCTGCTATTTTGTGGTTCCATTTCCGATACGTTCTTCTTAGTAGCATCCGACATTATTCAGAAGATTCCTTGTTCGGTGCTTGAGGACTTTACAACACTTTCTTTCATAAAGGAGTGACAGATATTATTGATTAAAGTAACGTTAAGTAAACCTTCTTCTTGTTTGCATTAGATCACTCTTGTGATTTAATTAAGTTAACTATCTGTCGACTGACTGGGGACAGAGGTGCATGGGGGCGGTTCGTTTGTGGCCACCCCTTCGGGGATCACGGTGTCAGGCAATAGATAGATAGATAGAACTATCTTTTCCTTGTGTACCATAACTAAGCAACCATATGTTATAGGTAATAGGCTGTTTCAGAGAACATATCAGCCTATCGTAGAAGCACATAGATACTGAGAGTTAAGATACCCCGCTATCGCAGATATAACTCTGGAGGGTATATTTGTTCTTTGTTCGACGGGATTATATATCAGGGGTTGGATCTAGCGTTTCTGTTGTTGCATTTATGCCAGTCTAGTCCAATGTATAAGAGCCACTGATTTATACGAGACCCGATCGTAACAAATGGCGACCTAGCTCAGGATTTGGTGAACTGACATATAATTGCAGGTTATTGTGCAGATTTTTCTCACAGTTTAGGCAGTGAACATTTGTTGATTTTGTGGAATATTTTTTGAGGACATGCAAGAATTATTTTTTTAGCAAAGTAATATAGCACTTAAGCGGTCTCCGAGAATTTTTTATTGTGAATATTGTGGCATAAGACTTTGGGGTACTTCTTTTTTGTGTATCAAAGTGAAAAATCTTCAGTGAGCATAATGTCTTATAGCGGATCAGTGCAGGATGAAGACACATTACGTGATGTAGAAGCTGAGGAGCAGCAGCATGGGCAGGTTGTTAACTTGGTGAACAGTGAGGAGGATGCAAGGAATTTTTTACAATGGCCTGTTACTTCCGACCGGTTGGTGGGTGTGAATCGGTACGGTCTCCAGTGCTTAGCCGCAGCTATCGGTCATGTATGTACTAGTGGCATGACCAAGGATGACCTCATGACGTGTGTGCTGGGTGGGGTGACTGGCGTACAAGGTAGGGTGAGTGCTCAGAGCCCTTTGGCCGAGCCTCCCCTTCACTCGACTCCCAATCCTCCTATTGGAGTACCGACCCTGAGCACGCTTCCACAGGTGGGTAGTGACTGGCAGGGTGGTTTGCCCCTGGGGGGATCACCGGGTATTTCTAACATCATTGCATCTCCTCCTCCTCCTCAAGGTTTGACCCCGGAGATGCTCTTTCAGCTCGAGATGGCAAAGATGCAACATCAGAGTCAACAGCAGACAGAGCTAGCTAAGATAGAAGAGAGAAAAGAGCTAGCTAAGATAGAAGAGAGAAAAGAGCTAGCTAAGATAGAAGAGAGAAATGAGCTAGCTAAGATAGAAGAGCAACAGACGAGGGAAGCTGAGCTTAGGACTGAACTAGAATCTACAAGATACTGTGCCGACATGGATTTAGAGAAGTCTCGTGACGAGACGACGGGACAGCGACTCGGTACTGGAAACCGTGCACATGATCAGTCTCTGTCGCACCTTCTCAAACTGGTCCCTGTATTTGACGAGTCTGGTGTCACAGAGTTTTTCAATAGATTTGAGAAGAAGTGCCGGGAGCATCAGTGGCCTGAAGTTAAGTGGGCGGCCCTTGTGTCCTCTAGACTCGTAGGTAAGGGGCTCAAGGCTTACGATGCACTGCCTTTGGAGTCCTGCGTTGTTTATGAGGAGCTCAAGGAGGCTGTCCTGCGGGCATATGAGCTACAACCCGAGATATATAGGGGTGTGACTAAGGGGCGAGACAGTACCTTCTTGGAGCACGCCCGGGACCTGTCCGACGCTATGGGAAACTGGCTCAGATCAGAGAAGACAACTACGTTTGATGAGATGAAACAGTTGATGCTTCTAGAGCAGTTTTATAAGTGTACGGGCGGCGACTTGACTATAAACCTTAAAGAGAAAAACCCAAGAACTCTCGTAGAAGCAGCAGAGATGGCTGATCGTCGGTTGTCACTAATTCGGGGGTGCGGCTCTGCACAGAGAAACGATGTAGGCGTTAAGGAGCGTTACCCTCCCCCTCCCCGGAATATGGACACACATAAATTTAAAAGCAATGACACCAAGACTGATCACAAACCTAGCACCGCCCCGTTTAAGAAGGGTCAGGGGACTTTTACACCTCAGTATAAGTCCAAGGGGAAATTTGAGTGTTATCACTGTCACGAAGAGGGGCACATGGCAAAAGCTTGTCCGAGCAGACCTCCCACGGCGGCTGTGTCATTGGCTCGCAGCATTGGGGTGTTCCAGAAGTCTTCTGTGTTTGCTGGAGGCATAAGATCAGAGGATGGAGCACCGCCAGTGAAGAAGGATCCGGAAGGCTCGAACCCTGTCCGCGATGCCTTTTGCGACCATAGAGGGCATGGCGTGCAAGAAGCACGGGGTACAGTTTTTGCGTGACACCGGTGCCTCTCAGACACTCTTGAAGAATTTCACTGGTAGACCCATAAATACGGCGCGGGTAGTTGTGGTGCAGGGAGTTAATGCAACTAGGTCATACCCGCTTGTTAGAATGGAGCTTGAAGTTGACGGTGTGACTCGCGAACTGGATGTGGGAATCGTGGAGAAATTGCCTGTTGGGGGCGTCGACCTCCTTCTCGGCAATGACTTTGCGGTGCCTGCTTCTAAGGTTTCACCCTTAGTCGTTGCCGAGGAGCCGGCCGACGTGAGTGGGGAGGAACAGCAGTTGGTTGAGAAGTGTCAGGTGCAACCAATGGCGTGTGTTGTAACCAGATCTCTCGCATCCAGGGAGTCACAGCCTAACCAACAGTCTTCAAATGAGCGGAGGAACGGTCACAAGAAGGTGCTGAAAGCTGATACGGTGGAGAGTCTAGTACCAGCAGCGCTTCTCGGGGACTCGGTATTAGCACCGTTATTAGAGTCTGGAGAAGCACCACCACCTGTCACTGAGAGTGTAGAGGCAGGGCTTAAAGAGACTCAGAGGCAGCAACGGTATACACGGAGAGAGCAACGGGATGCAAAGTTCGATGTTGGGGGAGGGCATGAGTTGTTTCGCAAACACTTAGACAGGCTAGCTCCCTCAGATATTCGCAAATTGCAGCTAGAAGACCCGGAGGTTCTAAAGTGTAGTGACGGTGCTGTCGAACTTGAGAGTAGAGAACGAATGTTGCATAGTCTGGAGTTGGCTGGCCGCAATCTGGTAGGCTTTCAGGCCCTCATGAAGGACAGGTACGACCACAAGGTGAAACTCAGGGAGTTTCACGTGGGTCAGGAGGTGTTGATACTACTCCCTCTTGTAGGTCACCCCTTATCCGCAAAGTACGCTGGTCCTTATAGGGTAGCAGAGAAGCTCTCGGACTTAGATTACCTGGTGGCCACTCCAGACAGGCGTAAGAGGAATCAGTTATGTCATGTCAACCTGATGAAGGAGTATGTGAGGCGCCCACCTGAGCCTCTCACTGTCCCCGTGATGACTTTCAGCAGTCGAGGTGGAGAAGGAGAACAGGACAGTCATGCGCAGGTGGATGACAACTGGGATTATCATGTTTCTGCAGATCAGTGGGCGGGAAACACGAGACTGGCGGCTCATGAGGCTTTGCAACACCTACCTGAGCAACAGCATGTGTCTGTCGAGCGCCTATTCTGTTTATACCCTACTGTATTTGCGGAACACCCAGGCCTCACTACTCATGAGGTGCACGACGTTGACGTCGGAGACCACCCACCCTTCAAATCAGTGCCCTATAGGGTGCCCCCTATTAAACTTCCGGTCGTCCGGGCGGAGTTGGAGTATATGTTGCAACAGGGACTGATCGAGAAGGGGGCGGTAAAGTGGACATCTCCCGTAACGCTGCAACCTAAGCCGGATGGCAAGGTGCGCTTCTGTGTTGATTACCGCAGGCTAAACGGCTTGACTCCCACCAACCCATATCCTCTTCCCCGGGTCGATGACAGTGTAGACAAGATTGGCAGGGCCAAGTTCTTGACCAAGGTGGACCTGGTAAAAGGTTACTGGCAGGTGCCTTTGTCTGAACGGGCGAAAGAGGTGTGTGGTTTTGTGGTGGATGGTGCTACATATCGTTGTAATGTCATGCCGTACGGTCTAAAGAACGCACCAGGGACCTTCCAAAGCTTGATGAACAAGTTAGTGGCTGACATTCCGAACTGTACCTTGTACCTGGACGACGTCATTATCTACGATGACGATTTCAAGAGCCACTGTGAACATGTAGAATCCCTATTTAAGAAATTAAGCGAGGCAAACTTGGTGGTCAACCTGGGAAAGTGTGATTTTGTGCGGGCTACCGTGCAGTATCTGGGGTTCATGGTGGGTTTGGGCCAGGTGTGCCCCCCACAGAACAAGATATTGGCTATTAACCACTTCCCCAGGCCGTCCACCAAGAAGCAGATCATGAGGTTTTTGGGCATGATTGGTTACTACCGCCGCTTTATAAAGGGCTATTCTACTGTGCTGGCTCCTCTGACGGACCTATTGGCCAAAGATAGAAAGTTAAAGTGGGCGCCTGAGTGTGAGAGGGCTTTTTTGCTAGTAAAACACCTGTTGTGTACTCACCCAATCCTCAGGGCCCGGACTTTAGCCGACGATTCCAGCTGGCAACTGATGCCAGTGGTGTGGGGGCTGGTGCCGTTCTGATGCAATCAGACGAAGATGGGCTGGAGCACCCAGTCAGTTTCTTCTCAAAAAAGCTCAACTCGGCGCAGAAGAACTATTCAGTAGTTGAGAAGGAACTGCTGGCGATTGTGCTAGCGCTCAGGCACCTTGAGGTGTATGTTCCAGCCTATGGACCAGTTGTGGTGATCTACACCGACCATCACCCCCTCAAGTTCCTGAATCAATTCCATAACCGGAATATGAGGCTGACCAGGTGGTCATTAATCTTGCAGGAATACAACCTAGACATACGCCATATTGCTGGTTCTGAGAATGTGATTGCAGATTGCTTATCGAGGGTGGAAGACCCGGGGTAGATCACCACAAGGGTAGCCTCCTACTTTGGTTTGATTAGTATGTTTACATCTGGTGCTTGTTGGCTCGCGTGTGTAGCCCAGCGTATTGGGTCGTAAAGTAGGAGTTGCTGTGTTGGTATAGAAGACAAAAACTAGGCTGCCCCTGTAGTGCAGCCGCCATAAACATATTAAAAATATAAAAATCCTATAAAAACTCTTTCTTTGATAGTTAAATTTTTAAGTATGTTATAGCAGAAATTCTGAGTTGTACTCCTCTCAGAAGGCTGGGCTAGTGAAGCTCGCTCTTATGAGCATAACTATGTAATTTAATCTATTGTGTTGGGGGGGTTGTTCATTTTTATAATGTGTTATTTTGAAGAGAACTGTGCTTTACATTTCATTGTCGCTGGGTGACTAGGAGTGGCGAATTTTGTATGGGTTCTGCGTGTCAGATTTAGAGCTCATAGTTGGAGCCTCTTAAAAATCTTGGGTGGGGTGTGACGCTCACCGCTTCCCCCAGAACCGCATGGCTTACTCGCTAGGACTCGCCAGGGCAGAGAATGTAGCTACAGTCTACCTATCATTGTGTACTTTCCTTCTCGAGAAAGCTTGTGTTGCAGACAGTTCAGAACTGTTCTTTGTTTTCGTCTGTCACAATCCTTTCTATTTTATTTAGTCAATTGAAAGTATTGTGTTAAGTAGTTGAATGATGGGAAGGCGAGCGGGAGAGAGAGAGAGAGAGAAAGACCAGGTGGTGTGACTTGGTGGTGAGTGTGGCGCGTGGCTGGCCCCCTTACATAGGCCTCGCGGAATTCGTTGCCTCCTGCCTAACACGGCCTACTAGGCGGCTGCTTACTGGGCGACTGTCGCGCGCCCTCGTGCCATTCCTGCGAACTGGGAATCCACCCATGCGTTCCCTGGAAATATCCTGGTCAGATCCGTCCCAGACAGCATACTCTAAGCATCTCCCTTGAACTGTTCCACACTCTTGTCTTAGAATCTTTCTCTCCTACTGCCTCTATCATTTCCACTACTTCCTCACCTTTTATTAATATCAATCCCCCTCTGGTTCCCTGCATCCGCACCTTGAATTGGTGGCCAGACTGTATTATATGCTGGATCTCACATTTCTTATGTACTAGGCTAAGGTTGAAGATAGTCATTGTCTTTTTGGGAGATTGTATTGCTCGGACTGTCTCCATCAATCACTAATGTTTCTACAGGGTTAAATAATGCTAGACTAGGGATCAGGTACCTTGCTGTTGGTGTTTTCACTGTGTGTAGGCTACTTTCGAGCTGCACGACACTACGGATTCTGTGGGTTACCTGGGTGGATCTTTTGTCTGTGTACCTTGGAGTTTAGACTGTGTAGTGCGTGAGGGCTGCTTGCCTAATCCACCCAACACTGTTCTAACTCTATTTGGTTTTACTTTTGAGGGTCGCCAGGAGGATACTCGATACTTGTGATCGAGAATCCTCAAGAGAGCACCCCTTCATATTAACGTAATCAGGCCGCACAGACCCAAGGTCCACACTAGGCTAGGAGCTGCCTTGCTCCACCAGAATGCTGTACCTTTGCGCATCCCAGCTAGACTTTGTTAACCAGGGTAGACATTAGCTGGATTAGATCATATACTCTTTTATGCATACCCATTATTTCTACACAAGCATTTTGAGGAGAGATACAACCAGCATAGACCGGTTTTGTTAATAGGAGTACTACTTTTTCGTGGCGAGCATTATTACTGTTGCACCGCTTATAATATTCTTGTGTCCAATAGCATTATAGGTCCAGCCTTTTCGTGTATTTAGCCTACACGTGCATTGTCCTGCCTCCTGCTATTTTGTGGTTCCATTTCCGATACGTTCTTCTTAGTAGCATCCGACATTATTCAGAAGATTCCTTGTTCGGTGCTTGAGGACTTTACAACACTTTCTTTCATAAAGGAGTGACAGATATTATTGATTAAAGTAACGTTAAGTAAACCTTCTTCTTGTTTGCATTAGATCACTCTTGTGATTTAATTAAGTTAACTATCTTTTCCTTGTGTACCATAACTAAGCAACCATATGTTATAGGTAATAGGCTGTTTCAGAGAACATTAGCCTATAGTAGAAGCACATAGATACTGAGAGTTAAGATACCCCGCTATCGCAGATATAACTCTGGAGGGTATATGTGTTCTTTGTTCGACGGGATTATATATCAGGGGTTGGATCTAGCGTTTCCGTTGTTGCATTTATGCCAGTCTAGTCCAATGTATAAGAGCCACTGATTTATACGAGACCCGATCGTAACACCGAGAATACTGGGAGAAGATGAAAGGTTGATTTGTTCAAGTATATTGATAGACCTGTGGGAGTTCTTGACGGGTAGATAATGGAGACAATTAATTGGGTTTTGGAAGCATTGACGGCAACATGATTTTATCTGTGCCAATTGGAAATAGTTGATACATCAGAAAAAAAGCGATATATATATATATATATATATTTCATGTGACATGTCCTGTGCATTACATTTATCATATTATTGGTTATTTTCAAATGAGTCACCATGCACCTGGCTAACCACTGAATTTAAGAAGCTTAACAATACATACCAATTGAAATTTAATATAGTTCATTGTTAAGCATTTCGATCATATCGTGGCAATGGCAAGAATGCAAGGTGAAATGTATTCCTCTGAAGAACATACAACATGTCCTCATTATGCAAACTGCAATGACCCCTTTCCTCTCTACTGGCACATCACCCATGATCAATAGTTCCCCTGAACCAGGATCACTAACAACTCTAATCTACTAGAAAGTTCATTATTTCAATGTGTTCAATATCCAACACGGGGCAACAACATTCAGTCTTTGCCGAAGAAGCTCTTAATTTAATTCCTCATGCCAAACCATCTATAATAAACAATAATGTTTTTTTAAGTAATATCGTAATCACGGAAGTAGATGTACTAAACAGCATAAACAAACTAAACTCTAATAAATCCTCTGGGCCTGATACTATTTCTCCCAGAGTTTTAATATAATTAAGAGATAAAATATCAAAACCATTTGCACTACTTTTTAACAATATATACAATGCGAAGTGGCATTGTACCCGATGAATGGAATATAATGTAACGCCTATTTTTAAAAAAATCACTACCTTGCAACTACCGTCCAATAAGTTTGACTTCAATCATATGTAAATTGCTCGAAACAATCATCAGAGATAAACTTGTAAACCATTTAGAAAAAGAAGAAAAAATAAACATATAATAAAAGAATCACAGCATGGTTTCCGAAACAAGTGTTCATGCCTAACAAATCTCCTTGACTTTATTCACGACATCTTGAACATGTATGATGTCGACATTGTCTACTTTGATTTCCAAAAAACTTTCGATAAAGTCCCCCACATGCGTCTCTTGATAAAATTAAAAGCTCATGTCATAGAAGGATAATTATGTACTTCGATGGATTGAGAATTGGCTTACTGGGCATAAATAACGAGTAGTAATAAACGGTAAAAGCCTCGAACTGGATCAATATCACAAGCGGTGTGCCACAGGGGTCAGTGCTCGAACCCATTTTTTGTTTGTTTATATATTAATGACATTGATGACGATCTGTTATGTACAATTTCAAAATGTGCAGATGATACCAAAATAGCGAACATAGTAGTATCCGCCTTGCATGTTCAACAGATCCAAAATTATTTAGATAAATTAGCAAATTGGGCCCAAACCTGGCAAATGAATTTCAATACCGACAAATAAAAGTACTACATATTGGATACAAGAATGAAAATTCAAACTACTCAATGAATGGTAGTCAACTAAAAAAATACTAATAAAGAAAGTGACTTAGGAGTAACAATATCAAGTACCTTAAAACCCAGACAACAATGTAGCGAAGTAGTTAAGAAAGCAAACAAAATTATTGGCTTCATTGGAAGATCGTTTGAATACAAATCTGAAAATGTCATTCTCACCTTATACAATTCTTTGGTTCGCCCCCATCTAGAATACTGGGTACAATTTTGGTGTCCATATTATCAAGAGGACATAGATAAACTGGAGAGAATACAGCGGAGAGCGACAAAAATTATCCCTAGACTGAGAAAAAAGTCATATGAAGAGCGTATAAAAGTTATTTTTTTAAAGTTTAACAAAGCGCAGGCTAAGAGGGGACCTAATTCAAGTGTGTAAAATTATTAAAGGTATTGACAATATGGATGGTAACAAATATTTCACAATCGATCATTAAAATTACACTAAAGGAAATGGTTGTAAGATAATCGGAAAGCATTTTAACGCCCATTAGAGTTGTAAATTAACTTATGGAATGGACTACCCAATCATGTCATTGTATGTAGTACTGCTGAAACTTAAAAAATACGCCTAGTTAAATATCTAGCTCTTAATCCACGATTAACTGGGTTGACAAATGAATAGCAGCACTTTTTATTGAGCTACTGTTATCTTGTTCTCACATAGGTTAGGTAGTTTATATACAAGCAGACTCGAAAGGATCAATATATCTGGTGTTGCTTGATTTCCTTTGTATTCCTTTGTATGTGTATTTGTGCCTGCATTTGTGTGTACAACCAGTTACTGTTCTACCGAATATAATTATTCAAGAGAGAAAAAAAAAAAAAAATAGACAAAGTTATAATTGTAGAAGAGTCCAAATCTGATTATAAATATAATAAGACTAACTCTACAAAAAACTGCCTCTTCGTGTTTAGTTGTTGTACAATATTGCTTAGAGAAGAAAACAGACACATACCACAATTATCAGAGCGTGAGAGAGAGAGAGAGAGAGAGAGAGAGAGAGAGAGAGAGTTAAGAAAACACATTATTAATTAACATCGTTTGTATCATCAAAAAAACCCAAAATGAAATTAATGAAAGTATGAGATCCTCCCAGGATACCACATACAGAACTTACGTATTCTAACCATTACACCATCAAGGCAGTTAAAGGTATAGCAAATGATCATGCTTAAAATCCATTTATCGAATACTAGATAGCAATCCAATCATGTACTGGACCCAAATGCACTATGAATAGCTTAATGCTTATACAAGAGGAAAGAACATTGCATGGGGTAAAGATCTCAAAGCACCGCCCTCGCGACGAAATATATCTGAACCTATCGCCTTGTTTGTACAATCTACCTTAAAGAATGTTCCAGTGGTGGCGGGAACTAAGATCACAGACTGATCTTACTTTACATCTGATCACTTTTCTGTCAGTTGAAGAACAACACTGCAAATAGCTTTTTCTGATCTCGCCCTTAACCCCTTCTGTACCGACGATGCCTATCCCATTTTATTATACCTATATTTATACGATGTTGTGCAGTTTAGGAAGGATATGTGGAAGCACAAAGGATTAATTGAGATATTCGTAGCCTTTTAATTGGTATAAGTCATCCTTAAGCCGAATATAACCGTCTAATAGTGTCCAACATAGGATGATAAATATGTCCCCGGTAGTGAATGGGTTAAACCCAAACACACAGTATAGTGAGGATGTGTTATTATTGGTTAAACCCAAACACACAGTATAGTGAGGATGTGTTATTATTGGTTAAACCCAAACACACAGTATAGTGAGGATGTGTTATTATTGGTTAAACCCAAACACACAGTATAGTGAGGATGTGTTATTATTGGTTAAACTCAAACACACAGTATAGTGAGGATGTGTTATTATTGGTTAAACCAAAACACACAGTATAGTGAGGATGTGTTATTATTGGTTAAACCCATACACACAGTATAGTGAGGATGTGTTATTATTGGTTAAACCCAAACACACAGTATAGTGAGGATGTGTTATTATTTGCTATAATTGTAATCCATTATAACAACATCGAAGAGAACGAATCTAATATGCAAGATTAGGACGCTTGCACTGCTATATTATATCTATTACCAGATAATGTTATCCATTTTATCTTCTATATGAAATATCCAAAAAAATATATTAATGTACCAATGTGTAAAGGAGTCATAACTCAAATGTTTCCATGCAAAAATACATATAATTTGCAAAGTTCCATAAGCATCTGGGATCATTATAGTATATGTACAGTTGCCCACACAAGTTCTGCTACCCATTTTTGTTTTGCTTATGGGAATATAAATAGAATGATTGAATAACGAGAATAGTTTGTTATTCAGTAGTTAATTGGTACTGTAATTCAAATGTTAAATAAAAAGGTAACCTAAGGTAACCTGCATTCACACTTTGTATATGTTCATACTTAAAATCAATGAAAGGACAGAACATGTATCATATTGGCCGAAAATAATAGCCATAGTATTGGTTATTAGACTCCTCAATCTCATTATCAAGTAAGAAGGTGTAAAATATGTGATTTTCTATATTACATGCAACTGGTTACATATTGTAGCAAGAAATTGGAGAGGTGGATTATATTGTTATGGCCATAGATTAGGGTTATGGCTAATAGCAAGGAAACATTCACTTTTCTGGTTTACAAGCTAATGACATTACGATAATTGAATGTTTCGCTCTAGTTTCCGAGTTTAAATTATACCCACCACAAAATTACGGAAGCGAGATAAAACTGCGTGCAATACCATTTAGTGTCACATTACCGGGTGATCAAATTACATTAATCAACATTGTAATGGATACAGTTATCATGTTTGCTAGCGGCTATGTAACCCGGTACATGGACCGGATATTGGTGTCCCGTGGGTGGCCTTACATAGAGCACACAACAGGGACAATTATTACAGGGCTACTTTTAATCATCTTATTTCACACACACACACATTATATATATATATATGCACACCACACTTCATTCCTCCACACCAAAAACGTTATAAATTATATAAATTATTAATTGTAGCCCAGCCTAGGAGTCCCCAGGGGGAGGGGGGGGGGGGGGGGGGGAGACCATAAATGCCCCCACACCCGACCGCCCATCCCCTGACGACCCCACAAAATTACCTGGACCTCGGCCTGTTACTCTTTCTATTGATTTCTGCAACATTCGCGGACTTTCCTCCAACTTTCACTCTGTTGAACACCATCTCTCCTCCTACAAACCTGATCTTCTCTTCCTCACCAAAACTCAGGTGTCTGTAGCAACATCCAGCAGCCCCCTTCTCTGTATCCTCCTACTTTCTCTATCCTAGTTTCAAAGCCAACGGCGGATGTTGTGCATATGTGCACAACAAACTCACTTGCTCTCATGTTCCCGATTTCGACTCCTCTGAATTCTCAACTTTATGGCTCAAACTATCCTGTCGTTCTCTTACTAAATATTTCTGTGCTGTCTATCTTTCCCCTAACTCTACCAACTTTCTTGAATTCTTTGACTATTTAAACTCTACAGTGGAACACATTCTATCCATTTCTCCTTTCTCAGAAATCTCCATCTTAGGAGATTTCAACGTTCACCACCGCCAATGGCTTTTCTCTCACACTACTGACCCAGCTGGTAAACGAGCCTACGTCTTTTCTATCATAAATGACCTAGAGCAGTTAGTTCAACAACCCACCTGTATCCCGGATCGCATCGGAGATTGGCCCAACATTCTTGACTTGTTTCTAACTTCTAACCCTTCTTCTTATACTGATGATCTTTTCTCTCCTTTGGGCTCCTCCGACCATAAACTTATCTCTGTCACCTGTCCTATCTCTCAAGTACGGCCACCCGATCCTCCTAGCCGGCGGCGCTTGTGGCTTTTCGGCGCTGCCGACTGGGAGGCTCTCCGGCAGTACTTCTTTGATTTCCCATGGAATTATTTCTGCTTCCGTGGCCGGGGACCCTCGGAGAGTGCTGAACGCATTACCGAGGTAATCCTATCGGGCATGGAAGCATACATTCCATTCTCTTTCTCTCAGACTAATGCTAAAAAATCTTGGTTTACTCACGCCTGTTCTACTGCTGTCCGCAATAAGGAGGAAGCATTCAAACGGTACCGACGCCTTAAAACTCAAGACTCTCATTCTTCCTATGTTTCTGCCCGGAATCAAGCCAAATCTGTTCTTCGGCTTGCCAAACACTCTTTCATCAATAAAAAATGCACTGAACTATCCAACTCTAGCTCTTCCCAAGCTTTCTGGCATCTAGCCAAAAACCTCTCCAACAATTTCTCTTCCTCATCTTTCCCGCCCCTTTTCCAATCTGATGGCACAACCATTACTTCTTCCTCTGACAAAGCTAAACTCTTCGCTCAAACTTTTGCTAGAAACTCCACCTTGGATGATTCCGGTGCTATTCTCCCTCTCCACCCTCCTCTCTCTTACTTATGCCTAATATCCTAATCTCTTCTAAAGATGTACTTTCTACCCTCTCTGGGCTTAATACTAATAAGGCGTACGGTCCGGACGGTGTTCCTCGTGTTGTTCTCAAAAACTGTGCTTCCACGCTGACTCCCTGCCTAGGCAAACTATTTCGTCTCTGTCTATCCTCTAACGTCTTCCCTTCATGCTGGAAATTTGCTCACATTCAACCTGTCCCAAAGAAGGGTGACCGCTCTCAACCCTCCAACTATCGTCCAATTGCTCTCATCTCTTGTCTTTCTAAAGTTTTTGAAACTATTCTTGCTTCCAAATTTCTTAAGCATTTCTCTTCTCATAATCTGCTCTCAGATCGCCAGTATGGCTTCCTTAAGTTTAAGGGTCGTTCTACTGGTGATCTTCTTTAATATCTTACTAACTCTTGGTTATCCTCCTTTCGGGAATTCGGTGAGACTTTTTCTATTGCACTAGACATATCGAAATCCTTCGATAGAGTCTGGCACAAGTCTTTAGTTTCTAAACTACCATCCTTCGGTTTCTATCCCTCCATCTGTGCCTTTGTCTCTAATTTCCTTTCCGGCCGTTCCATAGCCGCGGTTGTGGACGGCCATTGTTCACTTCCTCACCCTATATACTCCAGTGTTCCTCAGGGCTCTGTCCTATCTCCTTTTCTCTTCTAGTTTTTATAAATGATCTCCTCAACTATACCTCAATTCCCATCCATTCATACGTAGACGACTCAACCTTACACTACTCCATTAGTTTTTCAGAATGCTCCAGCCAGCAATCCCTCAAAGACAAACGTAATGAAGCCATAGAACTCTTAAATTCTGATCTAAATATATCTCCAATTGGGGCAGAGAAAACCTTGTTACCTTTAATGATTCCAAAACCTAATTTCTCCACCTATCTACCCGTAAGGAACTCCCAGCGGACTATCTCTTATCTTCACCAATACAAAAATTAATCCTTCATCTTCTCTCAATATTCTTGGTGTCTGTTTTTCTTCTGCTCTCAGTTGGAAGGACCATATTACCAGTCTTGCTAAGGCAGCCTCCCAGAAGCTGGGTGTGCTCAACCGCCTTAGGGGGTTCTTTTCCCCTGCACAGCTTCTTGCTCTGTACAGGGGCATAGTGCGTCCTTGTATTGAGTATTGTTCACATGTGTGGGGAGGTTCCTCTCACACCGCTCTCCTAGACAAAGTTGAAAGGAAGGCCTTTCGTATCATTAACTCCCGTCCACTCACCAACTCTCTGCAATCTCTCTCTCTCCGCCGCAATGTTGCATCTCTCTCGCTATTCTATCGCTACTATAATAATCAGTGTTCCTCAGAGCTTTCCCAGTGTATACCACCTCCTTTACGTACGGTACGTGGTACCCGTCTTGCAAGTCAATCCCACCCCTACTATGTGCAACTCTCCAACCCAAGAGTGAAACGTTACTCTCAAACTTTCTTCTACTCAACAGCTGAGCTCTGGAACTCTCTCCCAGAATCAGTCTTTCCCTCTTCCTATGACTTAAATTGCTTCAAACTCCACGTGTCCAGGCATTTTGGCTCGAACGTCCCTTGATTTTGGCCCTATCACTGTTTCAACTATGGGGGAGGCACTCGCTATAGGCAGTTCTGCCTTTTGCCTCCCTCAATCACATAGCAAGAAAAACAAAAAACAAAAAAAATATATATATATAATAATATATAGACATATGTGAATATTCCATATTGACAGGTAGATGGATTGGGTGGAGGATAAGACAGAGGGAAGAGCCATGATTCGTTGTTCTCTAACGTTTCGGGTTATGTTATGTACCCATCTTCAGAGAGACTGACAGGTTTTAGACAACTCACAAATTATATGTATATATGCAAAGCAAGGACATTCATTGTTGGCATCTTAGAACAGTGCTGCCACCTGTATGGCGATATTTGATATCTTGTAGGTACAACAATGATCTGATTAGTCTACCCTCTGGACGGGGATACTCTGGCTAATTACTGTACCTTCTTATTCCTTTCGGTACCGGCAACGGACTTATATTTAATTTGTCAATATTGGGAAAAGGAAAGGTTTGAACAAAATTATATATAATAAGTCAACTGATTAAAGCATTTGGATTTGTAGGTGTCCTTCCTAAACTGAATGAACTTGAATATATTGAAAACAACATCCTCAACGGTAACGAAAGGGACAACTATCGAACTTATCCTGCCTTTGACCTCAGAGCTATATTTGCGGCGTAAACTGACCATTTTACAAACCCCTCTCTGTTGTTGGTTACGTCTTTTTGGGTGATATAAGCAGCTTCTAACGCTTTTCTCATCCGTTTATCTAACCCTATCCTTAGTTCTTTGGCTGCTTCCCATTTGGGTAGATGATTTGTATTATCAATATGAGAGGTTGATGTTTCAGTACATCTTTCTTATGTTCTGTTATCCTTTTCTTAAGACCTCGCCCTGTTTCTCCTACGTACTCATTTTCACAACCATTACATGGAATATCAATTATATATAAAACACTCTCCTTGTTTATGGTATGTTTTTTGTTTACTTTTTGTAATTTCACCTATTTTTTCCCCAGATGATGTTGCTATTTTTATACCAGTTTTCATGAGATACTTGTTGATCGTAGAGGCTTTGTTTGAGTTTGGTACACAGATGTATCTCTCCTTCTTGTCACTTATTTTATTTCCTTATCAGTCTTCCCTCTTTTCCTACTAATTATATTTACTGCCTTACCTTTAAGCTTGAGTAAGAGGCCTTTGGGGTAGCATAACTTTCTAAAGGTACACATTATATATTCTAACTCTTCACTGATGAAGTCCTTGCTACAAATCCGGTATGCCCTTAGGAAGAAACAAATTACCACCCCTGATTTTTTTTTTTTTTTTGTTTTGTATGCTGGGAGGTAGTGGATAAAACCATCCTTATTGGTGGGTTTCCTATGCAAAGATAATTTAACCCTATCAACTCCCCTCCAAACTACCGTATCTAGGAACGGCAATTTATCGTCTTTCTCCTCTTCCACTGTTAATTAAATGTCTTTATTTATGTTATTTAACATTCTTAATTTGTTGTCTATATTGGTTCATTTGGGTAAAATAGCTAAGACATCGTCGACATACCTAAGCAAAGTAGATCCCCTACCCATGATTCTTAAGTAACTGTCTGCCTCTAGTATCTCCATGCATAGGCAGGCCTTAACCGCACTTAAAAGAGACCCCATTGCTAGGCCCCTTTGTTGCGCATATTCCTCACCATTGAACGTGAAGGCAACAAACTTAACACATAGAGATACAAGTTTGATGTATTGGGTTCTAGGGACCGGTAACACCCCATCCTCCATGTGTGACGCACCCCAGTGCTGTGCAACGCAACCTGATTGTACTCCTTGGTACTCGACTGTACCGCCCGTGATCTGGCTACCGTCAGCCGCAATGTATATTGAGTGTGACAACTTATAACTATGTTCTTTGTATCTCTGCAAAGGTCTCGTCATGTGCTAACCAGTGGTGGGTTTTGTTTTAAGCCATGTCGAGACCTTCCATTTAATATGTAGTATCAATAGAGAAGTTGATGGATGAGACAATGGGAGTTCAGAGAGAGAGAGTGAGTTAGGCTTCAGAGCAAGAGGGTAGCAACGCGCCGCGCTGCCGGCCGGGTGGTTGCCAGACGTATGGACTGGTTGGCAGCCTTGCCCTTATAGCTAGGCGCGATAGGGTTGGTAGTCCATTGTTGCCTGCCTGGGCTGGGCCCATGTTGTCGTACAGCACATTGCCTGGAGGCTGGCTGTGTGTTCTATGACCAGGTTGCCTAGAACCTTAGAGATTCTAACATCCCTTGCTCTCTCTCCCCACTTCTCACGGTTGCACTCTTTCTCTCTGACGACATTACTCTCATTTCATTCTTCTCTCTATTTAAATGCATAACCTTCCCTTGAGGTCCTAAAGGAGTTTCAGCACTCACCTCTCGTATTACTCTTAGGACAAGCATATATTTACATGTATTAGATTTAAGGGGTTAATGTGAACAGCGATCTTCTTGATGAGGATAGTTGGTGAACATTCTACATGTTCACGAGTTATATGCCCTGCTCATCATCCCATTTGTGACTAGACTGGTGCCATGTGTAAGAGCCCGACCATGCCCAGGAGTTGTCTGTAGAGGGACGAGGACTTAGCCTTGATTTGCATACCGAGCCAGGAGCGAGTGTAGCACCCGAGACTACAGCTCGCTCGTAGTGCCGGTATAGTAGAGTAACGTAATTTATCTGTCCTTGTGTTCTCTACAGTCTTCTCCTGGGTTCTCGCTTTCGGTGCTGGGACTCGTTGTTCCTGTGACTTGGCCTGCTAGCTAGAACACATGGGGATGATGAGTGGGATATATCTTTATTTTACTATGCATTGCAGCTCTCTTTAAGTATATATCTATAACACTTTACAATACACATTACTCACACACAAGACAACACTATTAATACTTTCATGTATCAATTAACTGCACTGTCGTTTTGCTGCTGTGTCCGGAGTTCTGTTGCGTAGGGCGCATACGGACTCGGAGGGGAGACAGAGTGAGAGAAGCGAAGTAGCCTATGCGGTAGTAGGCTACCGGCGCAGTACTGTTGCCTGCAACCTTTTAGTTATTCCAAGTATAGATTCATTATTATAATAAGTGACTACTGTTTATGTTCCTCCCATGTGTATTATTAGGTATCTACTGGATCATGAACATCTTGTATGCTACATGCTAGTGCATGTTAGTAGGGGACAGTTAGTGTAGTGCACGCGCTTTCAAGTAGGCGTGTACATTTGTCATTTAGCATTTCACTGTCATACCTTTAGCCTGCTTCTATTCTACATTATTAGAGGCTTAATATTAACGTAGTTTCTTGAGTATTGCATTTCTTTAGTAATAACGTAACCTATAAATGTCTGAGGGAGTTTAGCCTCATAGCCTACCCCTGTTGTACACTTTCGTCGAGTTAAGGTACCTCGTTACCGTAGACGATAACTCTGTAGGGCGTTGGTGCTTTTGTTGTCTGGAGCATATAGTATTTGGGACTGGAATCGAGCGTGTCGTTGTCACTTAAGCCATTTCTGTCCTACGATCAAGAATCCCGAATATGTATTGCCGATCCAGCAGTAACAAAATGGCGACCTTGCACAAGATTCAGTAGTATCCTATCACATGTTTTTTGGAGAACTATTCTATGCTACCTAGTAGAGCTGGCTAGAATTTTCTTGCATATTGGAGGAATTTTTATTGTGTCATTATTGTATTGGTGGACATGCAGATTGTTTCGTTAGGTGTCTAAAGTAGAGTCATTCAAGCATCTTTAACATTTTGTGAGTCGAGACTGCAATTAGTAATAAGCACTTTTTTTTGTTTATGAACAGCAATTGTATAACCAGCACTACGTCTAATGACTCATCATTTACGGGGGAGGATAACACGGTACAGCCTAGTGACCAGCAAGTACAGCAGATATTTAGGGAGGGGAGTGTTATAAGTGGAGAGAGGGAGGCCCGGGCATTTTTGCAGACACCTTTGACCGAACAGCGCCTGCAGGCTATTGATTGTTACGGTCTTCGCTGTTTAGCCACGGTTTTGAGGCGGGACTGTCCTGACAGTTGGCCCAAGAAGAATTTGGTGGCATGTTTGTTGGGTGATGGCGATGGGGCGGTGGGTGGAGTGGGGTCTTGGGGGGTTCCCTCCAAGCCTCCATTCCACTCTACCCCTGAGCTGGGCCCTCAGCCAGCGAGTCTTAGCACGATGCAGCAGGAGGGTTCTCAATGGCAAGCTGGCTTACCCGTAAACACGTCTCGGTGTGGATCCCCCATTTTGTGCTCTCCCCCCCCAGGCCTGTCTCCTGAGATGTTATTTCAGCTAGAACTAGCTAAGCTTAAGTTGCGAGAGAGTCAACAGGCTAGTATAGAACGGATTAAGCTGCAGGAGACTCAGATACAACAGGCTAGTATAGAACGGATTAAGCTGCAGGAGAATCAGATACAACAGGCTAGTATAGAACGCATAGAGGTTGCTAGAATCCAAGCCAATCAGGATGCAACCAGGTACCAGGCTGAAATGGATGTCGAGAAGTCTAGAGTAGAGACCACGGGGCGTCATCTCGGTGGTGGGCACCGGGTTACAGACTCGCTTTCACATTTAATTAAGTTAGTACCCGCATTTGATGAGACAGCAGTGACTGAGTTTTTTGCTCGTTTCGAAAAGAAGTGTCGTGAGTATGACTGGCCGGAGGTTAAATGGGCAGCATTAGTTTCATCACGTCTAGTGGGTAAGGGGTTGAAAGCCTACGATGCATTGTCACTGGACGAGAGTGTCGTGTATGGACTGGTGAAGGAGGCTGTGCTCCGGGCCTACGAACTGCAACCCGAAACTTATAGATTGAAGTTCCGTGGCGTGAATAAGAAGAGCGACGTCAGTTTTATGGAGCACGCACGGGACTTAACAGATGCATGTAATAACTGGTTTCGGTCCGAGCACGCAGAGTCGGCTGAGGAAATTAAGCAACTTTTCTATCTGGAACAGTTTTACAAATGTACTGGAACCGATCTAACGCTGAACATTAAGGAAAAATGTCCCAAGACAGTAGAGGAGGCTGCCAAGATGGCAGACCTCAGATTATCATTGATTCGTGGTTGCGGTGCCGCTCAGAGGGCTGAGTCAGGGCAGAAGGGGCGCTATACCCCACCCACCAGAGTTTTCGATAATAACAAATCCTATGACACACATAACCACACTAAAAGCATTGCACCTAATAACACCTACAAACACAAGCCTCTCCCGTTTACTAAAGGTCAGGCCCCTTCTTCGCCCGCACAAGGGAAGAAGCCCATTGGGGATGTGAAATGTTACAAATGTCAGAAGCTAGGCCATTATTCACGTGAGTGCCCTAGTAACACTCCCGCTAAGCCGGTGTCATTGGTTCACAGTATCGGTGTGTCTCTGAAGGCTGCAGCAACTGCCCGGGGTAGGTTGTCAGCAGCTGAGGCACACGCGGTAAAGAAGCGTACGGAAGGCTCGACAGCTGTCCGGGACACTTTCTGTAGCCATCGGGGACACGGGTTTGTGAGCTGGGGGAGTGAACTACGGAGGGTTGACTTGTTGAGGGATACGGGGCTTCGCAAACTTTGTTGAGGAACTTCACAGGGAAACCGATAAATGCGGCCAGAGTTGTTGTGGTGCAGGGTATAAATGCTACGAGGTCATACCCACTTGTGAGGTTGGAGTTGAGAGTGGGAGAGGTGTGCAGGGAGCTGGATGTAGGGATCGTTGAGTGTTTGCCAGTTGAGGGCGTCGACCTTCTTCTCGGCAACGACTTTGCGGTGCCCACTTCCGGGACTCCACCCTTAGTCGTTGCCGAGAGGGCGGCCGACGTGGATGGTGAGAATCGGGAAGGGGTTGGGAGGTGCCAACAGGATGAGATGGCCTGTGTGGTAACCCGATCTCGCTCTGCGGCTCCTGCACAGCCTAGCACTCAACCTCGGGGACAGTGGAGGAAGGATCAGGAGAAGGTTGCTAAGGGCAGGAAAAGGGACATTGATTCTGCTGCACTTCTCGGTGATTCGGTACTTGGACCTATAATAAACACGGGAGTTGACTCTGGCCCAGATATGGTGTGTAACAAGGCAGAGTTGGGTAAGACTTCGCGTGAGGCAAGAGCTGTAGCGAGAGCCACTAAGGCAGTAGAGCCTACTAGCCGGGGTAATGTCTTATTACAAAACCATCTTGATGCATTGACGCCCGGGGACATTAGTGAGCAGCAGCTGCAAGACGCTAGCCTAGCTCGTTATAGCAATGGTGCCATAGAGTTGGAGGAAGATGGGGATGCGAAGCCGGGAGATTTCTTTAGGCTCAACAGGATATTGTACCGCAGATTTTTAGACCCCAAATCGAAGGGGGAGGGCGGTGCGAGGGTAGTAGACCAGGTGGTTGTTCCAAATAAGTATAGAGAGTCCTTATTGTGTCTGGCGCATGATGTGCCGGTGGCGGGTCATTTGGGGGTAACAAAAACATTGGCGGCATTGGGCAGGTTTTTCTGGTGGCCTGGGGTCAAGGCTGATGTCTGTGCATGGGTGGCTGGGTGTGCGACCTGCCAGACAACGGGGAAGCCTAACCAGACAATCCCGAAGGCACCTTTGTTTCCCATACCTGTCACCGGGCCTCCGTTCAGCAAAGTTGTAGTAGATTTGGTTGGCCCTTTCCCGCCTACTAGTAGTGGCAATAAATTCCTGTTGACAATCATGGATGTGGCTACGAGATACCCGGACGCATACCCCATGAGAAACGGCTCGGCAAAGGCAGTTGTTAAAAACTTATTATTGTTCTGTTCCCGTTATGGATTTCCACGTGAGGTGCAGTCAGACCAGGGGAGCAATTTTACATCCAAATTGTTCAAGCAAACCCTTCAGTTGCACGGTATATGTTCTGTAGTGTCGTCAGCCTACCATCCCGAGAGTCAGGGAGTCTTGGAGCGGTGGCACTCGACCCTGAAGAGTATGCTACGCTGTTACTGTGCAGAACATGACACTGATTGGGATTTGGGTCTGCCGTATGTTCTGTTCGCTGCACGTGAAGTCCCAGGAGAGAGCCTGGGGTTCAGTCCAAATCAGCTAGTCTTTGGCCATAATGTGAGAGGACCTTTAAGTATGGTGAACGAGATCTGGGAGGGCGAAGAGAAGCCGGGGTCTGTACTTAAATATGTCCTTGAGAGCCGGGAGAGCCTTATAGGTTGCATGGCAGCGGCAGGTAATAACTTGGTTAATGCACAGGCGGTCATGAAGCACCAGTATGACGCCAAGGTGAAGCTTCGGGAGTTTTCGGTGGGTCAGGAGGTAATGTTGCTTTTACCTTTGCCTGGACACCCCCTTTCTGCCAAGATCATTGGGCCGTATGTGGTGGCTAAGAAACTGTCCGACCTTGATTATCTCGTTGCAACACCTGACCGTAGGAAAAAACATCAGTTATGGCATGTTAACCTCATGAAAGAGTATGTGAGACGCCCCTCAGAGCCTCTCACTGTCCCTGTGCTGGCCTGCAGCGGCCAGGGTGGAGAAGGAGGTGGGGACAGTCATGCTGCTGAGGAGGATAGCTGGGACTGTGTCATTTCCGCGGAACAGTGGGCGGGGAATACTGAACAAGAGGCTAGGCAAGCTGTAAGTCACCTGCCTGAGCACCAGGGTGCTGCTGTCCTAGGCCTGTTCAGGTCATACCCCTCTGTTTTCGCCGAACACCCAGGTCTCACTACTCAGGTAACGCACGACGTGGACGTCGGTGATAATGTGCCCTTCAAGTCAGTGCCCTACCGTGTGCCCCCGGTAAAGTTGCCAGCTTTACGGGAGGAGTTAAAGTACATGGTTGAGAGAGGGATGATCACTGAAGGTTATGTGAAGTGGACATCACCCGTCACGTTGCAGCCAAAACCTGACGGCAAGGTGCGGTTCTGCATAGATTTTCGTAGGCTAAATGGTTTGACCACTACCAACCCTTACCCTTTGCCTCGAGTTGACGACAGCGTGGACAAGATAGGGAATGCAAAGTACCTTACTAAAATTGATCTTGTAAAAGGCTACTGGCTAGTACCCCTGTCGGACCGAGCTAAGCAAGTTTGTGGTTTTGTGGTAGATGGCAAGACCTACCAATGTAACGTAATGCCTTATGGGCTTAAGAACGCACCTGCCACGTTTCAGAACCTGATGAACGATATTTGTGACGAAATCCCTAACTGCACGGTCTACCTTGATGACGTGATAGTATATGATGACGATTTTGAAAATCACCTAAGGCACTTAGAGACCCTGTTTGGGAAGTTGCACGATGCTGGGCTGGTGGTGAACCTGAGGAAGTGCGAGTTTGTAAAGGCTACTGTGCAGTATCTTGGCTTTGTGGTCGGGTTAGGCCGGGTGTGCCCCCCCTGAGCAAGATACAGGCTATCAATATGTTTCCCAGGCCCACCACTAAGCGCCAGGTCATGCGGTTCCTAGGTATGATAGGCTATTATAGGCGCTTCATCCGGGGATACTCTACTGTCTTAGCACCGTTAACTGATCTACTGTCGAAGTCAGTGAAGTTCTGTTGGGCTGCGGAGTGTCAGAGGGCTTTCGACCTAGTCAAGCACCTGCTGTGTACACATCCGATTTTGAGGGCCCCAGACTTCTCCAGGAGTTTTCAGCTGGCGACTGATGCCAGCGGTGTGGGTGCCGGGGCAGTGTTACTGCAGACTGATTCCGAGGGCTTGGAACACCCAGTGAGCTTCTTTTCTCGCAAGTTTAATTCGGCACAAAGGAATTACTCGACTATAGAGAAGGAGCTTCTGGCTATCGTTTTGTCGCTCAAACATTTCGAAGTTTATGTTCCAGCCTACGGCCCGGTAGTGACGATTTATACGGACCATCATCCCTTGAAATTCCTAAATCAGTTTCACAATCGGAATATGCGGTTGACCAGGTGGTCCCTAATGCTCCAAGAGTATAATCTCAACATTCAGCATATTGCCGGGAGTGAGAACGTGATAGCAGATTGTCTATCAAGGGTTGATGATCCAAGATAGTCGTGCACGGTGTGTGGGTTGAGCAGGAGTAAAATTAGGCTATCATAACGCCGTCCAAAAAGATTATAAAACAATAAAATAAACGAGAAAACTCTTTCTTTTTTTTTAGTTTTGTAAGTCTTTATTGTTGTAGCATGATGCATGCGATATTGTGTTTTATGTATAATTCACACTTCAGTTGTTGTGCACCTTTTGCAATTAGGGGCAGCTAAGGGTAGCAGGTCGGTTGGTTGCCTGTCAGATTTTGATAATGCTTCTAAGGTCGATTATCTAAAATCTTGGGGGGGCTGTGACGCACCCCAGTGCTGTGCAACGCAACCTGATTGTACTCCTTGGTACTCGACTGTACCGCCCGTGATCTCGCTACCGTCAGCCGCAATGTATATTGAGTGTGACAACTTATAACTATGTTCTTTGTATCTCTGCAAAGGTCTCGTCATGTGCTAACCAGTGGTGGGTTTTGTTTTAAGCCATGTCGAGACCTTCCATTTAATATGTAGTATCAATAGAGAAGTTGATAGATGAGACAATGGGAGTTCAGAGAGAGAGAGTGAGTTAGGCTTCAGAGCAAGAGGGTAGCAACGCGCCGCGCTGCCGGCCGGGTGGTTGCCAGACGTATGGACTGGTTGGCAGCCTTGCCCTTATAGCTAGGCGCGATAGGGTTGGTAGTCCATTGTTGCCTGCCTGGGCTGGGCCCATGTTGTCGTACAGCACATTGCCTGGAGGCTGGCTGCGTGTTCTATGACCAGGTTGCCTAGAACCTTTGAGATTCTAACATCCCTTGCTCTCTCTCCCCACTTCTCACGGTTGCACTCTTTCTCTCTGACGACATTACTCTCATTTCATTCTTCTCTCTATTTAAATGCATAACCTTCCCTTGAGGTCCTAAAGGAGTTTCAGCACTCACCTCTCGTATTACTCTTAGGACAAGCATATATTTACATGTATTAGATTTAAGGGGTTAATGTGAACAGCGATCTTCTTGATGAGGATAGTTGGTGAACGTTCTACATGTTCACGAGTTATATGCCCTGCTCATCATCCCATTTGTGACTAGACTGGTGCCATGTGTAAGAGCCCGACCATGCCCAGGAGTTGTCTGTAGAGGGACGAGGACTTAGCCTTGATTTGCATACCGAACCAGGAGCGAGTGTAGCACCCGAGACTACAGCTCGCTCGTAGTGCCGGTATAGTAGAGTAACGTAATTTATCTGTCCTTGTGTTCTCTACAGTCTTCTCCTGGGTTCTCGCTTTCGGTGCTGGGACTCGTTGTTCCTGTGACTTGGCCTGCTAGCTAGAACACATGGGGATGATGAGTGGAATATATCTTTATTTTACTATGCATTGCAGCTCTCTTTAAGTATATATCTATAACACTTTACAATACACATTACTCACACACAAGACAACACTATTAATACTTTCATGTATCAATTAACTGCACTGTCGTTTTGCTGCTGTGTCCGGAGTTCTGTTGCGTAGGGCGCATACGGACTCGGAGGGGAGACAGAGTGAGAGAAGCGAAGTAGCCTATGCGGTAGTATGCTACCGGCGCAGTACTGTTGCCTGCAACCTTTTAGTTATTCCAAGTATAGATTCATTATTATAATAAGTGACTACTGTTTATATTCCTCCCATGTGTATTATTAGGTATCTACTGGATCATGAACATCTTGTATGCTACATGCTAGTGCATGTTAGTAGGGGACAGTTAGTGTAGTGCACGCGCTTTCAAGTAGGCGTGTACATTTGTCATTTAGCATTTCACTGTCATACCTTTAGCCTGCTTCTATTCTACATTATTAGAGGCTTAATATTAACGTAGTTTCTTGAGTATTGCATTTCTTTAGTAATAACGTAACCTATAAATGTCTGAGGGAGTTTAGCCTCATAGCCTACCCCTGTTGTACACTTTCGTCGAGTTAAGGTACCTCGTTACCGTAGACGATAACTCTGTAGGGCGTTGGTGCTTTTGTTGTCTGGAGCATATAGTATTTGGGACTGGAATCGAGCGTGTCGTTGTCACTTAAGCCATTTCTGTCCTACGATCAAGAATCCCGAATATGTATTGCCGATCCAGCCGTAACACATGTTGTCAACAGCTCTTCTCACCCAGTGACGTCACCAGGGGTCAAATTTGGGGGAGGCTGTAGCCCTGGCGTAGGTTTGTAGGTGGGGGGCGAGCGAAGCGAGCCTATGAAATTTGAGAAGTTTCAAGGGCATTTTTGAGGTCGAAAGAGGAAGAAAAAGTGAAATGGTGTCTCATAGGTATATTGGTAAGAAACTTATGGGGCACATAAATATTGATGGGCCTAATGCCAGGCATCAGTAAGTTACAAGGCCTATGGGAATTGTATAAAACCTATATGCAGAAAATAGTTTTCCTTCAAATACTAGTATTATATGGTAACTATTTCTTATCATATTATATTTGATAATTTGAAGAAACTCTTTATTCTATGTACCAGTATATAAATGTAATTGCCAAGATTTCTCTTCCAACTGGAATAGCTTGATTTAGGGCTACTTACACATTTCTGGATGGGTTCAGCTTGGGGGTTTATCTGGGGTTGTTTCTGGCACCTCATTACCAACAATAGCCACTTTTGATTGGCACTCATCTTTGGAGGTGGGGGTGCGAAATAATGTCCTTAAGTCACCCTGTCTCTGACAATTTTTAGATGACCTTTTCATCACTTGAGTGGCTGGTATCCACAAATGTTGCAGTTAATTATAGGATAACATAAAAGGGATAATATATTCAGCTCTGATTGAACCAACTAATCACTTGTGACTGTTGTATAACATTGATCTGAGATCTGTTTCATAAAAAAAAGTACAGATATAGTGGCTATTATTAGTAGTATTAATGCACATAGTAACATATATACAGCCAATGAAACTGATACATTCAAATAATACCGAAAACAACACACATTTGATTCCAGCCACAGTTCAGACACTTCTCAACGTAAACATTCCGATTCTCTGAACATTCGAAAATGCATAATATAATATTGATAGATCATATATTTTTAGACTGCATCAACCAATTTTAAAGCCCCGTTATTAATATATACCATATACAATATTGTAAGAAGTCTGATAACAACAATACAATCTTGCATTTATATTTGCAATAAATATAACAGTTCAAAGAAAACCAAGCTTTGTAAAAGTATAGGGGAAACTATTATCATTATGTATATTATGATTTGAGACATAGGTTTACGTAAATTGTGAATAAATATTCACATTATCTATACAAAATATTGTATTAAACCTACAGGCTACTATATATGGACACATGAATAGAAAGTGGATTGGGGGAAGGGGGGGGGGGGTCGGGTTGTTGAATGCCGAGGCTGGTTATACAAAGGAGTACGAAGGAAATCAAGCAACAACAGTTCTAGTGACCTTTCTATGTTGCTTGTCCTCCAAAACACGGAGGATCAAGTGTCCAAACAGTTGTTTAGAGTGGATAAGGAAACATTGGAAAGGGAACTAATGTCCGTGGCAGGATTAGGAACTTAGTAGGAGACAGATGGGTTAGTACCTGAGGGGAGGATAAAATAAAGTTATTCATTTACAAACACAGTCAGTCGCGGGTTTGATGCGAGATATTTGTCTAGGCGAAGTTTAAATGAATCAAGGTGTACCTATAACATCTCGGGGAAGCCCATTCCATAAGTTGACAACTCGATTGAAGAAGACATTCTAAGATTCGTGTGAGTTAAAAGATTTACCAATAATTTTGCAACCGTTTCCCCATGTGTAATTAGATTGGTCGATAGTGAAGTACTTACTACAGTTCATATTGTCGATGCCTTTGATGATTTTGAACACTTGAATTAAGTCGCCTCTTAATCTGCACAGGGTTAAAGGAAATTATTTAATTCTCTAAGACGCTCCTTGTATGGTTTGTTCTTTAGGCTAGGTATCATTTTGGTAACTCTACGTTGAACTCGTTCTAGCTTGTCTACATCTTTTTGGTAATAAGGGCACCAGGATTGAACGCAGTATTCCAGAAGAGGGGGGTCTAAGGAATTGTAAAGGGTTAGGATAACATCTTTGGATTTATGCTCAAATGATCTGCCTATAAAGCCAATTATTTTGTTTGCCTTCTTAACAACTTCTGAACATTGTTGACTCGGTTTTAGGTTACTCAATATTGTTACTCCCAGATCGGTTTCTCTGTTTACATTCTTAAGCTGAGTGCCATTCATCGAATAGTTTGCTTTCTCATTTTGGTATCCGATATGTAGTACTTTACATTTATCCGCATTGAAACACATTTGCCAAATTTGGGCCCAACATGACAACTTATCTAGATTGTGTTGCATATCGTCAACTTGTTCTTTTGAGAGTATGCTATTTGCAATTTTTGTATCGTCAGCAAATTTTGAGATTGTACAGGTGAGACCCTCATCTATGTCGTTGATGTAAATTAGCAAGATAATTGGTCCTAGTACCGATCCCTGGGGTACCCTGCTACTTACATTGGTCCATTTAGATGCCTTACCGTTTATGACTACTCTTTGCTTTCTGTCGCTGAGCCAATTTTCTATCCATTTCAACACACCGTCTTGTATTCCATGCGCTTTTAGTTTTAGCAGTAAACGTTTGTGGGGAACTTTATCAAAGGCCTTTTGAAAATCAAGGTATATAATATCTACAGCTTTACTCTCATCGTAGAGGTTGAGGATATCGTGGAAGAAGTCTAAGAGGTTTGTTAAACAGGAACTTGTTTTACGAAAGCCGTGTTGAGTATCTTTAAGTACGTTATTTTCCTCTAAGTGATTTACGAGTCTGTCTCCTATGAGTGTTTCTAGCATTTTACATACAACTGAGGTTAAGCTAATTGGACGATAGTTACTTGGTAGGGATTTGCTGCCTTTTTTTAATATCGGTGTTACGTTGGCTAGCTTCCACTGATCTGGCATAGCTCCAGACTGCAAGGATTTATTGAATAGCAATGTCAGTGGTTTGGAGAGCTCATCCTTAGCTTCCTTTATAACTCTAGGTGAGATTGTATCAGGTCCAGGCGTTTTATTTACCTTGAGTTTATCTAAACAATTCAATACTTCTCTCTCTGTAACGGTGATATTGCTTAGAACATCTGAATTATCAATCTGAATCGGCGATGGTGTAGGAATATCACTGAGATCTTCTGTTGTAAAAACTGATGCAAAGAAGGTATTGAGGGCATTACTCATTTGTACTTCGTCTTTGGTGTATTCTCCATTTTCAACGATCCAACAGTTGAAGTAACTACTTTTTTCTTTCTGATATAACTATAGAATTCTTTCGGGTTTGTTTTACTTTGATTCACAACATGTAACTCCAGGGTCTTTTTACTTTGCTTAATTAACTTTTTGGCTTTGCGTCATAGCTCTACAAATTTCACCCGTTCTTCGTCAGTTTGTGAGGATTTTAATCTATCAGTGGCAAACTTTTTAGCAAGCAGACAGTTTGAAATATTTGTATTCCACCATTTGGGCTTATTATTATGGCCTGTACGCCGTAGTTTCGATGGTATGCAGTCCTGCACTGCTTTTAGGTAAATGGTTTCGAATAATTCCCAAGATGTATTTATGTCGTTTTTGTTAATTAAAAAGCTCCAGTCAGTTTCTTTAAACATAGCTCTAAGTTTATGAAAGTTTGCTATCTTGAAATTAGGGACTTTTTCGATGCTGCTATTTGGTTCGTTACTAGTAAACTTTAAAGTGAAAGTTATTGTACGATGGTCGCTGTTACTGAATTCATCACCAACATTCAAATTCTCTATTAATTCTTCTTTTGTTGTAAGTACAAGGTCAAGAACGTTATTTCCACGGGTCGGCGATCGAACAAATTGATAGAGTGAAGTTTCTTGCAAGTTCGCATACAAGTCATGTCCGGAGTGTGAAGTAAGAGTATCGCGCCACTTGGTCACAGGTAAATTAAAGTCGCTAAAAATGACGGTATCTTGTGAGTTACTTACATCTGCAATTTGTTTGTAAATTTCTCGGTCAGTTTGCACTGATTGAGCTGGAGGTCTGTATATTAATGCAAGTATTATTTTTGTACCTTTATTATTCTTTATTAGCACAAAAGATGTGCCGACGTTCACAATTTGAGGTTTTGACAAGAGGGTCGGGTTAAGACTTTCTTTGATATAGAATCAAACACCACCTCCATTTCTATTTATTCGGCTTTCCTCAAACATTACATAACCGGGAAGTGAATACTCTGCTTAAAAGTCTTTATCTTCTGTATTGAGCCAAGATTCTGTTATGCCAATCACATCATAATTTTCTGTAAACACTAGTTCCTCTAAATCTGAAAATTTATTGCGTATGCTACGAGCTTTGGCATAGAAAACCTTTAAAGTTGCGGTTTTATAACTCACAGAACGCTCTTTAATCAATTTTTTGGTTCTGGTCGGATCTACATTTACATTCATGGCTGTCCTCGGTCCTCGGTCGTTATCCCTGGCGGTTTTGAATTTGGGTCATGTTGGTGGAGCTTTATCCAAATTCGCGGTTCTCGACGGATTAGCATTTAATTCCTGTGCAGGTTGCCATCCTCGCTGTCTTCGGTCCTCCTTCTAGTTGTTGGTTGTCCTGTGCTGAGTCGATTTTTTCTCCGAAAATCCTTTACTGCATCATTGAGAAGACGCCCAAAACGTGCTGCTCCCACCTGGTTCAGATGAACTCCATCGCCCGAAAACAAATAGTCATCGTAGTAGAAATTGTCCCAGGTGTCGACGAATCCCATGTTCTCCTTCCTGCAGAGGTTTACTAGACAATTTGTGATGGTGGCTATGTTGTAAAATCGGCTTTCTACACCGAGTCGGGGGACGATTCCTGAGACGATGATCCTTGATGACCTCTCCTTAAACGACTTGATCAGCTGCTGGTACTTTAAAAGCAAATCTTCCGACCGGGTTCGCTGTACATCGTTGGATCCAACATGGATGACGTACATTGTATTAGCAGGGGCCAGCTTTGATACTTCGTCAACTGCAGCAACTACTACGTCCACACCACCACCAGGGATACAAAAACGCTTCCTGGTCTTGGGTGCCCTGGCGCAAAACTCTGTGAGCTGACCACGTATCATCGAGTCTCCCACGAGCCGGACTTCTTCTGTTTCCTCTTCGTTATCTGAGTCTGTGAGTATCTGGAAACGGTTTTGACACTCGGTAATTGATATGATTTTCCTGGTCCTGGGGCAAACGTTGTTTCCTAACGACACGGAAGTTGTCTTAAGGGGGAAAAGAGTCGCTATTTGTTTCTTGAGTATCGGAACCATCTGCTGAAGTGGGTACTGCAAGCATTGGATTGTTGGCAGTTGACGTTGGGGCGTTGGTGGCTGCTGGAGTTGAAGCGGTGACAATTGAAGTTTGTGGTACTCCAACGTTGAGTGTTACAAACTCTTGGAGTGATTCCAGATTCATGGTGAGGATTTTGATCTTGTTGTAGGTTTCATATAATTTCACTGTCAAATTCTCTCGTTGCTGGCAGAGCCGGCAGACTTGAAGATTGACAGTAGCAAACATGGACTCACCAAACCTACCGGCGCAGTTCGTACAAGTGCGAGGCATGGTGACAGTCACTTTCTTCAGATCACTTCACTCACTTAAAAAACACTTCACTCACTTTAAAACACTTAACTCACTTTAAAGCACTTCACTCACTTTAACAAAAAAATCAATCACTTCAACCGAAAACAAAAATTTTGAGATACACAGAATTAGGCCTCCAGGGGCGATAGCCTAACCATTTTTTTTTTTTTTTAAATTGAAATACGCAACAATAGGCTACCAGCGTTGAATAGCCTAACCGAAAATAATAAAATTGAAATACGCAGAAATAGGCTACCAGGTGTGATAACCTAACCTTAAACAAATATATATATATATATATATATATATATATATATATATATATAACAGAATATGTAACTAAATATACAATTCACCAAATAGAGATTATATATAAATAAAGTGTACTGCACACAAGGGGTTAATATACTGTATCAACAGATGGCCCTGGTGTCGCTGTAGCCTAGTAAAGCAGTAGCCTACTCTCTTTAGATAAAAACAAGTGTATCAGTCAAAGGTTACTACAAGATCGTGCAAGCAACAACTACAATTTCAGATATATATATAGCTACAGTAGGATACTAAATACAATATCTACTAGAGTTAATAAGAAAAACAGATTGGCTGGCTATAGGCTAGGCTAGGTTTGGGTTAGGTAAAGAGCTTGGCAGGTTGGGTTAGGCTTAGTTAGTTTGTACAAATACCACCCTTAGACTAAAGTAAAATCAGTCTGAGGAGAAAAAGTCAAGAATATATCTAGGGGGAAAAGATAAATGAATGCACTTAAATTTGGTACAAAATTGACTGGAATTTACTATGTACAATCCCCCCCAAAAAATGTGTTTACAAAATGGCGTCTGCGTTCGTCCCTGTAGGCAGGTTAGTTAGTAAACAATATTGTTTATCAGCACATTAATATGCGAAACTTGACTTACATACAAGGCAGTTAAATAAATACTTACTACAGTAGGTACTGGGTAAAATTAGGGGCTACGATTTCATATAAAATAATAAGAGCGTTTGTTTACAATACAAAACAAAACAATAGATGGTGTTAGTGGCGCCATGTCCGAGCAGGAATCTTGTGATAAACACAAAGTTTATCAGTCAATACACAGCGAAATATCGTGCAGTGTTACTTACTAAGCTACAATGGTTAAACGTGCTCTTAACCACCTTTCATGCACAAGAATGAAGAGGATGAATAGTTAATCCTCAAATTATGATCGATATCGTGAGAGCGTCTGCAGCGTCTGGCGGTAGCGAGATTGTATCATATATTTTTTGTATTGTGTTTTTTAATGTTGGGGTATGCAATTTTGCAGGGGCTGAGTCCTTGTGACCATAGAGTAAGAATAGGAGAGAGGAGTCTGGGAAAATCAGCCGTATTAATAGTAGTTGGCCATTATTTACAGATTTGGCTGGAACCCTGCACTAGATGGCGGTAGCGCATAGCTCCTCCCTATCGCGGGAAAATACTTCTGTCGTCTGTTTATTAACAGTTCCTCTCCCTTGCTACAATGGTGTACACGTGTCTCGTGTAGAGTCTGTAGAAACTCATGTAATTTGTTTGCTATCACCATATCAGCCATAGTCTTTATGAATACAATTATTTAAGAGTACACTGATATGCAAAAGCACTCCAAAGTATTGCCTACACTGAAATGTGAACCATACTCCATTAACCCCTTCTGTACCGTCGTCGTATGTTATATTTTATTCTAGCAATATGTAAACGATTTTATACAGCTTAGAAAGGATCTGTGGTAGTTAAAAGGGTTGATTGAGATCTTTCGAAGCCTTATAATTGCTAATAAAATCCTTCCTAAAGTTAATACAATCGATTAGTAGGAGCCAGAATAAAATCAAAAGACGTCGTCGGTATAGAAGGGGTTAATTACATAGCTTACCAAGCTGAACCAAGCCTCCGTGATGATGTAAGGAGGCTGTGGTTGACCTTGAGAATAAGGATATGGTTTGCAATGGATTATAAAGGCTGTTGGTGATTATTTGATATTGGCTGTAAATGTATTAACAATGAATGTAGCCTATATGAAAAACTAATCTCAATTGACGAAAAGTATTTACATTGTAATATAGGTTACTAACTTGGAAGTACACACAGTCACACTCAAACTTTGGTCAAACATAAATAATATATATACCGGGTATATATATATATATATATATATATATATATATATATATATATATATATATACAGTATATATATAGAGAGAGAGAGAGAGAGAGAGAGAGAAAAGTAGTGTAAGACCTACCGGTACATATAATACAAAAAAAAAAAATGGAGGGTACATCCGTATTTATACACGTTGTGTAGTTCGGGAACCCTGCAATAGATGGCGCTGAAAAAAAAATGTCGAAAAAGGGTAATTGGCAACGTTTAGTGGCACCTTTTTATTAATAGAATACATAGGAAGACTCCTATCTCCTATATATACACAATCTCTGCTTGTGACGCCACTGTTCTCACCGCCTTCATCGTCCCGATGGATAGTGACTTCACATCTAAACTGGCCATATCCTTGTTTCGGAAATCCACCGCATTGAGTTTTTCTATTAAGGTAGTGGAATTTCGTAGATGGGCACCGCTTATGGAGCCCAGTGTGTTGGATAGTGGTTTGGGTAGTCGTTTTGCGAGTTGATGGGGTGCACTTCCTATACCTGACGCAAAGGGCATGCTCAAGTTATTAGGTGTAGCTGCAATAGGCATGCTACCTAAAAACATTGGCTGCAAGGGGTGTGGCACAAAGGTTGATTAAGCCTACCTCAGGTCAATTGTAGGTCATGTTTCTGTCTTCTTCTGCTGGTGGCTTGAGTGTAAGAAGAACGGATTTAGGCTGCGTGTAGTTAAGTATCTTCTCCTGCAAGGTGCTAATCCACCCATCTGCATAACCAGGTAGTTAGGGGGTGACTGGGATGTGGCGGCTATTTCCTTTTCCCCATTTCCTTTTCCGTTTCTTGGCGAGTGGCGCAACAAAGCCACTCCAACAGCTTCCTCTCTCTCCAACACTTTTCCTCCCCTCTCTACACTCTTCAGAAAAAAAAAGATTGTAGAAAATAGTTACGAGGTGCCGTTGTAAAGGCTTATCCCTCAATACCTTCACCTGACCTGGTGTTAGAGAGCATGGAGGTGAAACGGGAGTTACTTTCTTGTCCTGAGTTCTGTCTGGTGGATTTCGTTTACTGGCCGTGTGGCGCCTGCAGCTCAGCAGAACGCCCCGGGGGCTCAGCCGCTCGCTTGGCCACTCGCTAACACTCGCCAGGGCAAGGTATTTGGCTACAATGGTCTATCTACAGGTCTATCTACAATGTTGTTCTTTCTTTCATAGTGTTCGTGTTGTTACAGACAGTCCCGTGGAGGTCTTTATTTTCGTCTGTGACAACGGGAAGCATTTTATATCATGAGTTGAACATAGGATGCATTGTATATAGTTAAGGAGAGAATAATATAGGCAGTGGGGTGGTAGTGTGTGCGTGCGTATACATGTGCTGCCTCCCCCCTCGCTTTGTAGGCTCGCGCGCGTGCCGTCTCACGCCTCTTGATTGGCTGGTGGTTCCTGGCGCCTTCTGCAGCCCTGCTGCCTGGTGACGTAGCAGGCTGTGATTGGCTGACCACCATGCCTTTGTGTGTGATCCTGGAGGGGTCCCGAGGAGTTCCTTCCTCAGAGCTTTCCTGACTAGCATACCCTTCACATGTCCCTTGCCCCCCTGTCTCCCGACTTCTACCTATAGAGCACTTTCTCTCTCTCTCAACTTCTTACCTCTCATTCTTCTACTCTATTTAATATCATAACTTCCCTTTGGTTCTGCACGATTTCATATATCGGCCATCGTATTATATGCTGAAGCTCTCAGATAACACATGTTTAAATTAAAATGTAAAACTTGCAAACTAAACAAACCAAAATTGGGACAAGGACAATATAAAGTCAAATTAAATTATCAAAATCGCTATGTGGAAACAACGCTTACTAAAATGAAAATTATTAAATAAAAGAACACAATCCACCACATAGGGTGTACATTACTACATGAGCAAGTTAATCTGTTTCCCAAGCAAACTAATCGCACATATAACAACGCACTATCGTCACGTTAAAGGAAGTAGTCAAGTTTGGGAAGTCCGGGACGTTCTGGCAAATTTGACTAAACTCTGCATGAATAAAGAAACTACATGTTAAATGTCAAAATATTATTTAAAATCAAATTTGCAACATGACAAGACATTAACAATAGTACAAAATACAAATATTGATAAGATATCTATACTATTACAAAATAACATATAAAATACAGTACAGCACTCACTAATGATAGTGCTATCGGGTAGGTTTAGTTAGGCATTTTGGAAGGGTTACCATTTTTGTCTGTAGAGGTTCGACACACTCACGGTGTCTCCCTTTCTGTATCTTGGTGGTCTGCTGCGGGATTTAATGCTAGACTGGGATAAGGCTACTGGTGTTGTGATTTCCGATGTGTACTAGGTTTTGTTGAACCTGTACAATCGCAACGGAGACGTGGGAAGCCTAGGTGGTCTTTCTGACTGTGTACCTTGTGAGTTTAGCACTGTGTTGCAAGTGAGGGCTTTTGCCTCTGCAACCCAACACTGTGCTAACTCGTTTGCTTTGACTTTGAGAGGGTCGCCAGGAGAGAACCAGATACTAGCGATCTGGATCCCTTAAGAGAGCACCCCGTCAATTAACGTAATTTGGCCGCACAGCCTTAAGGACTTCGCTAGGCTACGAGCCGCTTGCTCAGCCATTAGTTCCTAGCCTACTACATCCCAGCTAGACTTTATTCGCCTAGCAGACACCAGATTTAGATTATAAACTCTTTCTATTATGTATGTATTATTATTCACGGCATTTATTAGTCTAGGTTGTTGTTGAGTTGCACAACCCTAGTAGGCTGTTTCGTTGATGAGGAAGTACTTCTTTTGCTGTTTGAGTTCCTACTATTGCACAGTTATTATTCCCGTGCCAGTTAACCCTATATGTCCTTACAATTGTCATATCCTGTTCCTGCTTTATACTATAGTTCAAAATCCGATACGATCATCTTACCCCAGCATCAGACTTTCTTCAGAAGAATCCTGCTCGATGCTTTGGGACTTTCGTTCACTTTCTTTAGTATAGGAGTGACAGTTCATTATTGTTTAGAGTAACTTTAAATATACCTTCTTCTAGTTTGCATAAAATCATTGCAGTGATTTAATTAAGATCTCTATCTTTTCCTAGTATACCTTATTACCGTAATTGTATGTTGTTGTGATCAGGCTGTATCAGAGATCATCAGCCTGTAGTAGTAGTGCACTTATACTGAGTTATAGGATACCCCGTTATCGCAGATTTAACTTTGGAGGGTATAGGTGTTTTTGTGCGCCGGCATTATAAGTTCAGGGGTTGGATCTAGTGTTACCGTTGTGGCTGTGTGCTTTCCTAGTCCAATGATTAAGAGCCCTTGATTTATACATGCCCCGGTCGTAACAGCCGATACAACAGATTTAGAGCGAGGTTGTTCATTCATGAGTTATATTTGAATTTTAGAATATATTGGTTACTCTACGCTCCAAAACTATATAAACCCTTTGCTTTTAGATATAGTATTGCATTATATTTTGTGAGTGTCTTTGATGTACTTTAACCCATTGGCTGCAGGAAATGTTCTGGAACGCCATGGCAATTTATAGCAATTTACAGGTTTTAAAGCCTGTGGGGACAACTGCGAGTGAGCGGGAGCACGGCAGGCCCCCGTCCTCTCTCCAGCCAAGCGGCCAGGGCACTGAGGAGTATGAGGCATACTCCCGCTAGACATAGCAGCGCTGCCAAAGGTAAATTTAGCGATAATAGCTCAGTATTATCGAATGTCTATGGTAGCGCTACGAAGCTTGTTCTGGTGTAATTTTGAAGTCATTTTCTACTAGTTTTTGGCTGAATACCATTTAATTACATTCAGACACTTGCTCAATGTTTCAGGAGTGGCTAAATGAGCCCTAATATTGCGGAAATATGCCCACTGCGTAAGTGTTAAGCATTGTACAACTAATTCCGACAACATTTTAATGGTAGCATATTTAACACCTGCAAAGTATCGATATTTAAACAGATGTTTATGGAATTTACGTATCATGTATAATTTAGGAATACAATTGTCTATATATTGTATCTATTGTAAAGATTGCCATCTGCAAGTGGCCTCGATGAGTGCGCCGTCCTTTGGTATTTTGTATGAGGTTTATTCCCCTAGACAGGCTGCCGACCAATGCTGACAAGTCCCATCCACCCAGATATTTATAAAATTGTCTCCCATAGATTGGTTGCCGACCAAGACTTACGAGTCCTATTATTTATTTGTATGTCAAGATCTATGTTAGGCTGAATTTCATATACAGTTACCACAAACTTGTTTATCAATTAAGCGGCCGCTAATACCTAATTATTGTTTAACTATGGAAATATATACTTCCATAAAAGTAAGACTATAATAATTGTTACTACCTATATCTATTGTGCTAATTATACGTTACAGTGCTTAATGTAGGTTGCTTTGGCTTTGTTTCGATTGATGGTAATCCCATGTGACAATATTCAAGAGTATATTGTTTCTTTAGGGCAAATTATTTATCGTTAACAATCCTATTAAAATTAATAAAAATGTACCATGCGTTAACGTAATTTATGAGCCAACTTCTGTCTAAATATTTTAAAGTAGAATGTATATACTTTGACATTTTTTTCCTATTAATATTCTTATTCCCAACACGGTATTTGAACCCTTTGTTGCATGGGTGTCATCTACTGTATTATTACTTGCTTACCTAATTCATCACTATCAGTCACAGTGTGTCTACTGGGCTATAGACGCAACTGTTACCATTTTTCTTTTATGTTTTGGGAACTGGTCTATTTGTTCGCACAAATGGTTAATGTTGTAATCTTCAGTAAGATAGGTTAATACCTTGTTGAAATTACCCCCCCCCCCAAAAAAAAAATAAAAAAAATAAAAAAATAAATAAACACATTTTTGTTTTAAGATTAAAATAATTACAGGACAACCTGTAAGTGGTTGATTACCATCCGGTAATGTAAATTTGAGTGTTTAAGTAGTTTAATTGCATCATGTTGACTGGATGTAATTGTAGAATAAGATCAAAAGTATATTACCCATAAATGCAAAAACAAATCTTTCTTAGATTCAATCATTGAAGTTACTTATGTTTTTTAAACACATTATCGACTAATGAACGTTTTATGTGAAAGTGACCGCTCAAGGGAAAACAAAACTATACTGCACCCGAAATTTAAGTGTTAATGGCTGTCAAATTGAAACATTATTACAAATTATCATATTGTATACATACCTTCTTAAAACACTCTATAGTACGAATACATATTTTAATTGTTATACAATATACAACTTCTTGCGAATTAACAACATGAATAACATAATTTATATAATCAGGGGATACATAGGAGTAAAAATAACCTGACATACAAAGCACTTCTGCCAACTGGCCTCTCTCTCTCTCTCTCTCTCTCTCTCTCTCTCTCTCACACACTAACAATGACTTGTCTGGAGGTTAAAGCTGCCTTCCCGTTTATTGTCTCAAGGGTGAAAGGGGGTGGGTACCGAAAATAATGAAAGAGAGGGAGAGAGAGTAACAAGGAGTTACAAGGCCTATTTAGTATCTAAAAGACCTTGTGGTCCCTTCAGGGAGATACTCGAAGTGGAATGAGAAAGAGTGTCTATTGCACTACACTCACTGCAGAGTTTGCAGAATATTATCTAATCTCTTCTTGAATTGCTTACAGAAAACCATTTATAAGAAATCAGGCAAGTTTGTTCCACATAGAAAAGAACTTCTATGTGGAAAATTTCCACACATACTAGTGGTGAACTTATTCAATTCTAACTTCCAACCATGGCTGCGTGTTGTATTTGTATTGAGGCTAAGCATTTTGATATAATCGGCATTGTCAAATCCATTAAATATTCTTTTAGAAATCAGACCAAGAGCTCTCAACCGTTGTACTTATATAATCGATGAAACAAGCTTTGCAGTTTAGATAAGACTCTAAATTTGTCTTGAGTGTTTGAGACAAGAACTGAACAGCATATTCGATGAGAGACCTTATCAGAGTGTTGCAGAGAGTAGGACTTTCTCATTATTTCTATATTTAAATTGCCTCTTAATACAGCCCGATAATGTATGATCTTCTTTTTTACTTCAATGCACTGTTTGGAAATTATAGCTTATCAGAACATCCTAATCCCTTTCATTTTAGTCACTTCCAGGGACTTTCACAATAGTAGCTATTCTGACTTGGGGTTTACTTGGCTGATATGCATAACATTGCACATTTCCATGTTTAGTGGCAGCTGCCACATCTAGAACTATTCACTCAGTCTGTTATGAGCCATAGCGAGTTGTTAAACCCAAAGGTTAATAACATCTGCAAATCTGGAGATCACCTTTAACAGACTAATATCACTATCAATAACATTATATTATATTGCAAACAGCAATGAGCCAAGGACAGAACCCTGTGGAACTCCAGCAGCTATAGGAATCCAGTCAGAAGAACCACCATTGATTACTAATCGCTGCTGCCTACCAGTTAGATAACTGTCTATCTAATTAAAATGTAAAACTTGCAAACTAAACAAACCAAAACTGGGAAAAAGACAATATAAAGTCAAATTAACTAATCAAAATCGCTATGTGGCAACAACGCTTACTAAAATAAAATTTATGAAATAAAAGAATACAATCCACCACATAGGGTGTACATTACTACATAAGCAAGTTGATCTGTTTCCCAAGCAAACTAATCGCATGTTCACCCACATTTGTTCATTCACTCTCATTTGTTAGCTTACATTTGGCATTAGCCTACAGCGAGACACTTTATCAAAGCCTTTGCCAACGTAAGTAAATTATTTCTCTGTCTCTATTCTTGTTATACTCACTCAATATATCATGGGAAAAGACAGCATATTGTTAAGACATCATCGATGTCATCTAAAACCATGTTGATTATCCGTAATTAAGATGTGGATTCACAGGATGTCAACTTTCCTATGATAGATATCAAGCTGATTAGTTTAACATTTTCGGGGCACTCACAATCTTCTTTCTTAAAGACTGCAGTCACGTTAGCCAGTTTCCAGCCTCCAGAGACCTCTCTAGCTTCTAAAATATCTTTTGAAGATTGCCACTTTTCTCATACCTCTTGTACAACCTTGGGAAGGAAGCCATCTTTACCAAATTACTTGAACCTGTTTTAATTATTATTCGATTCGGTTCCATCATCTGGAGTACATCTAATTCTACTAAGAACTTCTTTATGTACAGTCTCAATCCCTAAAAGAGCCCCCCCCCCCCCCCCCACCTCCCTTAACTTAAGAAATATAGGTATGCCGGGTCTTTCTGGATGACAGGTAAACGTTACAGCTCAGAAACGAAATCACTCCACGCCGATTAACACAGGTGGCTCGAACAGCAAAATGAACCCTTTGTGTTTAATGTGTCAATGTTACTTTTTGCTTTCCATTGCAATCACAGTTCGTTTTAGGTCAGCCAAATCAAATATTATTGGGCAATTATTTGCGTGTAAACAATAATGCACAAATATTGATTTCATACGTCTTTATTTAGCTGGAAATTAAATTCAAAAGAATTCAAACAAATTGTTGAAAGTGTCTTGAGGCCCATAAGTTAAAAAATATAATAAACTGTTTAAGCAATACTTCTTTATTATGAACAAGGCACTACATTTCTTAACGAAGGGCACAATGCAATGGATAGATATATAGATTGGCCAACTATATTCAATCCAAGCTATGACGTAACCCAAAGTCCCTAGATCGAGTCGAGTCCTTCCGTAATAAAATGCTTAATTATTCCCTGGATAATTCTATTCCGTATTCTAAAACCAAGCTAAGGTGCTTTCCTAACTATATAATCAAAGAAAGTTAAAGCACAGCTTTAATGCATTAAAAGGCTAAGTCCCATTCATAATCACAAAGATCACTATTTGTTTTCGGTAATTTTGTCCGTGTGGGATTTGGGAAGCCTTTATGTAAGGTTTAATAATATGGCAGTACATTTTGAATAATCATAATACATGCAACATATGCCTACTATTTGCGACATTACAAAACCTGCGCAATCCTGACAACCGTAGGTAAAACGAAATACCACATATTGCTTAATTGAATGGGCACACAACACATTATTCCAACTCCATTCATTATTGAATATTCTTGCCAGTTACCTGATCAGCTTATCTAGTTTCTACCCCTCCCCTCTCACTGTATCCAGCGGTGCATCAGCGTTGATCAACCAAAAATAACAATAGGTTCATAGTTGATTAGAAACTACAAAAACACCATTAACACTTATTCAACTTACAATCAAACAAATGTAGTGAAGCATATAAATGTAGTTCTGTCTACGTGTATTAGTGAGACAAACGGCAGAACTGCCTGTGGTGAGTGCCTTCCCCAGAGTTCAAAGTGTGATGGAGCCAAAATATAGGAACAGTCGAGCCAAAGTCTCTGGAAACACGGAGCTTGAAGCAATTTATGTCAGAGGATGCGGGAAATATGGATTCAGGGAAAGAGTTCCAGAGCCTACCTATTGAATAGATAAAACTGGGAATATTGATTAACTCAAATATTTGGATAGTTGCACAGAGTGTATGTTTATGAACGGAAACTCATTATAGATAAAATAATGATTGAAGAAAGTTTATGGTATATTAATACACGTTAAGCTGTAAACCGTAGAAGTTATCCCCTTGTGGATCACGACGCATGTTGACAGTTTATTCCGCTTATAGTATGGCGAGTACGAAAGGTATATGTAAGTCAAAGGATTTATTAAGAGCCTTTGCCTTTTAATACCCACAGATCTATCACAATCTGCATACAATTTTGTTATAAGATTAGACAGTCAAAATGCATCATGATTCCTTTCCATATATATGAAGTTCAAATTGATCATGAAACCGATTGGGTCACATTAATCATAACAATACTGTCATCTTGCATTTGAACATGCTGCAATTACAGGGTGAGTAAAACTATCTTGAAAACAATTCCGAAGCTTTAATAAGTAGATAAGATAATTGGATAACATCAGTGTTTATTTTGTTCCTCATAGGAGCTACTTCATTCTGCAACGAACTCTGTATTCCAAAGTCAATAGAATCGCAAACATAGGGGATGATTTAAGCATGAGGATCTAACTCTGAGCTAGGTAAAAGTCTGAAAGTAACAAAACCAAACGTAAGAATATTATTTGTTCAAATCATATATTTATATATGCATTTTTTTAATATTAACATATAACTTGAAGTAATGTGCATCCCGCAAAAATAAGCAACAGTGTAGCAGTCAACCACAAAAGGTTCATATCTTTTGATCTAGCTTCTATTTCCAATTGGGGTAGAGAGACCCTTGCTGCATTTAATGCTTCCAAGACTCAATTTATCCATCTTACTACCCGTCAGGAACCTCCAGAGGACTATTTCATATTCTTCAACACTACAAAAATCAACCTTTCATCTTCTTTCAATGTTCTCGGTGTCTCTCTTTCTTCTGCTCTCACTTGGAAGGACCATATTACCAGTCTTGCTAAGGCAGCCTCCCAGAAGCTGGTGTGTTCAACCGCCTCAAGTTTTTGTTTACCCCTGTGCAGCTTCTTGTTCTGTACAGCGGCACAGTGCGTCCTTGTATTGAGTATTGTTCACATGTGTGGGGAGGATCCTCTCACACCGCACTCCTAGACAAAGTAGAAAGGAAAGCCTTTTGTATCAAAACCTCCCGTCCACTCACCAACTCTCTGCAATCTCTCTCTCTTTGCCGCAATGTTGCATCTCTCTCGCTATTCTATCGCTACTACAATAATCAGTGTTCTCGGAGCTTTCCCAGTGTATACCACCTCCTCTACGTAGGGTATGTAGTACCCGCCTTGCAACACAATCCCACCCCTACTCTGTGCAACTCTCCAACCCAAGAGTGAAACGCTATTCTCAGACTTTCTTCTATTCAACTGCTGAGCTCTGGAACTCTCTCCCAGAATCAGTCTTTCCCTCTTCCTATCTTCCTATGAGTTTAATTGCTTCAAACTCTGTGTGTCCAGGCATTTTATCTCAAACGTCCCTTGATTGTGGCCCTGTCACTCTTTCAACTCTGGGGGAGGCACTCACTGCAGGCAGTTATGCCTTTTGTCTCCCTCTTTCACATAATAAAAACAAAAACAAAAATGGCTGTTTGAACTTCTGATTTACTGGAGCAGAATGTGTTCGTTTGTACGTTCCGAAGTTTACCTGTCCCTCAGAAAGACCCAAGTAATTTTATTTATAATTATGGAAAAATAAATGCTTAAGACATTTCGAGTTAAATATAATTTTATAAACTTTAGAAATACAAGAGAAATTATAGCATATGGACGATAGTTGGAGGGTTGAGAGCGGTTGCCCTTCTTTGGGACAGGTTGAATAAGAGCAAACTACCGGCAAGAAGGAAAGACGTTACAGGAGAGAAAGAGAAGAAAGAGTTTGCCTAGGCAGGGAAGAACAGTTTTTGAATACAACAGGAGGAACATCATCCTATATGTATGCCTTCTAAATATTTAGCCCATGGAGGGCAGAGAGTACATCCTTAGAAGAAATTATGATATTATCCTCCTTCGAGGATTCACAAGCGCTTGGCTTTCTTTAGTCTACCAGAGACCATTACCCATCCCCCTTGCTCATGGAGAGATGGTAACCGCCGGCTGTATCCCAGAAAAACTTTTCAATCTGAGCGGGGATTGAACGCGAGACCTTCAAGATGGGAATCAGGCACGCTATTAACTGAGCCAGCCGGACGGCTGAGTGAGAGAGGGGTGGAGAGGGAGGAGTAGCACCGGTATCATCCAAGTTCAGCTTTGTCAGAGGAAGAGGTGACGATGGTGCTGTCGGAATGGAAAAAAAAAGGAAAGACGTGAAGTGAAATTGTTGGAGGAGTTTTTGGCTAGATGCCAAAAGACTCTGGAAGAGCTACAGTTGAAAAGTTCAGAGCATTTGTTAAGAGCATTTGATGAAAGAGTTTTCGGCGAGTCAAAGGACAGATTTGGCTTGATTCTGGGCAGAGACATATAAAGTACAGGATTCTTGAGTTTGAAGGCAACGGTACCTTTTGAATGCTCCTCCTTATTGCGGACAGCAGTAGAACAAGCGTGAGTAAACTAAGATTTGTCTTAGTTAGTCAGAGAGAAAGAGAATGGGATGTATGCTTCCATGCCCAAAAGGATTACCTCAGTAATAATTAAGTTTGTTTTCTTTTTTTACAAAGGTAGCGTAGCATTTAATGTGATTGAAATATAATGTATTGATAGGAAGAGAAGGTGTTTTGGAGGGCAGACTAGGGTTGCTCTCAATACTGATGAGGCACAGGAAGGATCAGCTAGGAAAGCCAGATGAATTTCAATATATATAAATGCAAAGTGCTTTACATTGGTAGTAAAAATGAAAGCGCAAACTATTCGATTAACGAGTTTCAACTAGGGAACATAAGTATAGAAAGGGTTCTTGGAGTAACTATAACAAGCGATTTAAAACCCGCCCATCACGTCTCTGAAGTTGTTAAACAAGCAAATACATTTTTTGGCTTCATTGGCAGATCTTTTCAATATGAATCTGAAAACATTATACGCACTTTATGTAATTCATTGGTTCGTCCGCATTTCGAATATTGTGTCTAATTTTGGTTTCCATACTATAAAAAAGACTGAAAAAATAGAGAGAGTACGACGGAGAGTAACTAACATCATTCCCCGTATAAGAAATAAACCATATGAGGAACGCCTAAAACAGTTAAACCTATTTACCTTGACAAAAGTATAGAATAAGAAGGATCAAAGGCCATATCAACATGGATGCAAGTAAGTACTTCACACTAGAAAACGAAAATTACACAAGAAGTAATGGTTACAACATTGTCGGAAAGGCGTTTCATTCACATGAAGCGCTTCTTTTTCAACAGACTGGTCAACTTATGAAATAAATTGCCAAGTAGTGTTGTAGAGTGCCATAAAGACCAGACATTCAAATATCGCGTTCATAAATATCTTGCCATAAATCGGGGCCCTGGCTGACTGCTTTTATGCCCGAGTAAGGTGCCCATTTCAGTATCGTACATAGTACTATTACTTTGCTTATCTGGAGCTGAAGCCCTTCAGTTGATGACTGTGATGTTTTGTTTTTTTTTAACAAGCAGCCTATTAACCCTTTGGCTGCAGTTATGTTTAGGCTATTTAGGGCACATTCAGGTACTCCTGAATGATAAATCAAGCATCTGCATTAAATGAAGTGTATTCTGCCGAAAATTAGGCGAAAATAGCTTCAAAATGACACCAGAACGGACCCTGTACGTGGTCTGGATCACCCGCAGTGGTGCCAGTGAAACGCGGGAACCCCGCTATTATGTAACACTCGCTTGCTTGGCTACACTGGTGAGAGAGACAGTGAGAGGCCTGTGCGAGACACAGCCTAGCTCAGTGAGCGGCTCGGTGCTCTGAGGGTCGGAGGTGGGCTCCTCACGCTCCCGCCCACTGACACTCGATTTTTACGTTTTTTACAGGCTTTTAAAGCCTGTAAAAAACTGGAAATTACTGTAGCTTACCAGGACGTTCCGGAACGTCACCCGCAGCGAAATGGTTAAGGACCATTAAGTCTTTTGCTGCTTGTCTTCCTAAGTATTCCTTTGTATAATAAGAGGAATAACTTGAACAATATATTACCTTTGATTAAATAATATACTTATAAACATAACAAGACAAACCTGAGTCAACCTAGACATGCCCAACCTTCCCCTGACGACCCATCTAAAAACTATGGACCACGGCCTGTCACTCTTACTATCAACTTTTGCAATATTCGCAGCCTTTCCTCTAATTTTCATTCTATAGAACACCATCTCTCCTCCTTCAAACCTGATCTTCTTTTTCTCACCGAAAGTCAGGTGTCTGAAGCAACTGCCAGCAGCCCCTTCTCTGTATCCTCCTACTTTCTATATCCTAGTTTCAAAGCCAATGGCGGATGTTGTGCATACGTGCACAACAAACTTACTTGCTCTCGTGTTCCCGATTTCGACTCCTCTGAATTCTCAACTTTAAGGCTCAAACTATCCTGTCATTCTCATACTAAATATTTCTGTGCTGTCTATCTTTCCCCGAACTCTACCGATTTTCCCAAATTCTTCGACTATATAAACTCTAAAGTGGAACACATTCTATCTATCTCTCCCTTCACTGAAATCTCCATCTTAGGAGATTTCAACGTTCACCACCGCCAATGGCTCTCCTCTCACTCTACTGATCCACCTGGTGAACAAGCCTACGTCTTTTCTATCATAAATGACCCAGAGCAGCTGGTCCAGCAACCCACCCGTATCCCGGATCGCTTCGGAGATCGGCCCAACATTCTCGACTTATATCTGACTTCTAACCATTCTTCTTATACTGTCAATCTTTTCTCTCCTTTGGGCTTTCTCCGACCATAAACTTATCTCCGTCACCTGTCCTATCTCTTCAGTACGGCCATCCGATCCTCCCAGCCAGCAGCGCTTGTGGCACTTTGGCGCTGACGACTGGGAGGCTCTCCGGCAGTACTTCTTTGATTTCCCATGGAATGACTTCTGGTTCCGTGGCCGAGGACCCTCGGAGAGTGCTGAATGCATTACCGAGGTAATCCTCTCGGGCATGGAAGCGTACATTCCATTTTCTTTCTCTCAGTCTAATGCAAAAAAATCTTGGTTTACTCACGCTTGTTCTACTGCTGTCCACAACAAGGAGGAAGCATTCAAACGGTACCGATGCCTTAAAACTAAAGAATCTCATTCTTCCTATGTTTCTGCCCGGAATCAAGCAAAATCTGTTCTTCGACTTGCCAAGCACTCTTTCATCAATAATAAATGCACTGAACTATCCAACTCTAGCTCTTCCCAAGCTTTCTGGCATCTAGCCAAAAACCTCTCCAACAACGTTTCTTCCTCGTCTTTCCCTCCCCTTTTCCACTCTGAATGCACAACCATCACTTCTTCCTCTGACAAAGCTGAACTCTTTGCTCAAACTTTTGCCAGAAACTCTACCTTGGATGATTCTGGTGCTATTCCTCCCTCTCCAACCCCCTCTCTCCTACTTATGCCTAATATCCTAATCTCATCTAAAGATGTACTTTCTACCCTCTCTGGGCTTAATACTAAGAAGGCGTACGGTCCGGACAGTGTTCCTCCTGTTGTACTTAAAAAAATGTGCTTCCGTGTTGACCCCCTGCCTAGGCAAACTCTTTCGTCTCTGTCTCTCCTCTAACGTCTTTCCTTTTTGCTGGAAGTTTGCTCTCATTTAACCTGTCCCAAAGAAGGGTGACCGCTCTCAACCCTCCAACTATCGTCCAATTGCTCTCATCTCTTGTATCTCTAAAGTTTTTGAAGCTATTCTTGCTTCCAAATTTCTTAAGAATTTCTCTTCTCATAATCTGCTCTCAGATCGCCAGTATGGCTTCCTTAAGGGTCGCTCTACTGGTGATCTTCAGAAATATCTTACTAACTCTTGGTCATCCAACTTTTGGGACTTCGTTGAGGGTGCGTGGATCAGATGTTTGCAGTAAGACAGTTATGCGAGAAGTATTTAGAGAAGCATAAGGAGATATTTTGGGCATTTATGGACTTGGAAAAAGCGTATGATCGTGTGGACCGTGAAGCAATGTGGAAGGTGTTAAGGATTTATGAAATAGGAGGAAATTTGTTAGAAGCAGTTAAGAGTTTTTATGAAGGGAGCAGAGCATGTGTGAGAGTAGGAAATGGTGAGTTGACTGAATGGTTTGAGGTAAAGGTAGGTTTGCGACAGGGTTGTGTAATGTCACCATGGCTGTTTAATATGTTTATGGATGGTGTGGTGAGGGAGGTGAAAAGGAAAACTATGGGAAGAGGATTGGGTTTAGTAGGGAAGAATGGTAGAGATTGGGAGTTGAATCAGTTGTTGTTCGCTGATGACACAGCATTGGTGGCGGATTCTGATGAGAAACTGCAGCGGGTAGTCAAAGAGTTTGGTGTGGTTTGTGGAAGGAGGAAACTGAAGGTGAACGTCAATAAAAGTAAAGTAATGGTGTGTAATAGGGGAGAGCATAGGGTGAATCTAGATATGAGGCTGGATGGGGAAATATTGGAACAAGTAGAGTGTTTTAAATATCTAGGAGGAACGATAAGCAGGAGTGGAGGTATGGAAGTGGAGGTAAAACAGAGTGTGTTAAGGAAGGAAGGTTTTCGGAGCAATGGGAAGTATGTGGAAGACGAGAAATCTCAGAGTGAAAGTAAAAAGTGCACTGTATCAAGGAATTGTTGTGCCAACAGTGATGTATGGGGCTGAGACATGGGCTCTGAAGAAAAAGGAGAAAAGAGGGCTGGATGTGATGGAGATGAGCTGCTTGAGGAGTATGTGTGGAGTTACTCGTAGAGACAGATTGAGGAATGAAGAGATACGTAGGAGAGTGGGGCAGCAGGAACATTTGTCAGCCAGAGTGGACAGAAGGGTGCTGAGCTGGTATGGTCATGTTGAACGAATGGGAGATGAAAGGCTTACAAAGAGAATATGTGAGTCAGGTACAAGGGGAGATAGAAGGGCAGGAAGACCCCCATTGAGATGGAGAGACTGTGTAAGAAAGGCTTTGGATGATAGAGGAATGACTATAGATCAGGCAGGGGCAGTGGTGGTGGACAGGAGTGAATGGAGAATGCTTGTGAATAGTTGAGTGAACACGTGGTCATTTGGAGTAAGGGGTCGGGCGTAAGTTGGACTAGATAATAGTCCATCAGGCGCCTGGCCCAGGGAGACGATTAATATGAAGGGTGCGCCTGGAAGTGTGGTGGGAGGGCTTGTGGCTTTGGCTCCGCTGTATGTCTGCCTGCCAAGATCGGAACCTCTCCGGGTGGTCGGGGGCCGGGGGAGTGCTGGAGCGACCTTGGTGACCCTGGTCTCTGTGTCTTCTCCTGGGTGACCTGGATGTGTGTGAGTTTGTGCTTTTTATCTGTGTTTATTTGTTGTTTTATGTTGTTTTTGTGTTTTCCCTGTTCTTGCTCTGTCTTGAGTCGGCTACCCCCAAAATGGGGATTGAGCCTGAGCATATAGATAGATAGATAGTTGAGACTTTTTCTGTTGCACTAGACATATCGAAGGCCTTCGATGGAGTCTGGCACAAATCTTTAATTTCCAAACTGCCCTCCTTCGGTTTCTGTCCCTCCATCTGTGCCTTTGTCTCTAACTTCCTTTCCGGCCGTTCCATAGCTGCGTTTATGGACGGCCATCGCTCAATTCCTCATCCTATCAACTCCGGTGTTCCTCAGGGTTCTGTCCTATCTCCTGTTCTCTTTCTCATTTTCATAAATGATCTTCTCAACTGTACATCTAGTCCCATCCATTCATTATTATGCAGACGACTCTACTTTATACCACTCAATTAGTTTTCCAAAATGCCCCAGCCAGTAGTCCCTCAAAAGTAAACGTAATGAAGCCATAAAATGCTTATCTTCTGATCTAGCTACTATTTCCAATTGGGGTAGAGAAAACCTAGTTACATTTAATGCTTCCAAAACTCAATTTATCCACCTTACTACCCGTCAGGAACCTCCAGAGGACTATCCCTTATTCTTCAACAATACAAAAATCAACCCTTCATCTTCCCTCAATGTTCTAGGTGTCTCTTTTTCTTCTGCTCTCACTTGGAAAGACCATATTACCAGTCTCGCTAAGGCAGCCTCCCAGAAGCTGGGTGTGCTCAACCGCCTCAAGGGGTTCTTTACCCCTGCTCAGCTACTTGCTCTGTACAGGGGCACAGTTCGTCCTTGTATGGAGTATTGTTCACATGTGTGGGGAGGATCCTCTCACACCGCACTCCTAGATAAAGTAGAAAGGAAAGCCGTTCGTATCATTAACTCCCGTCCACTCACCAATTCTCTGCAATCTCTTTCTCTTCGCCGCAAAGTTGCATCTCTCTCACTATTCTATCCCTACTACAATAATCAGTGTTCCTCAGAGCTTTCCCAGTGCATACCACCTCCTCTACGTAGGGTACGTAGTACCCGCCTTGCAACACAGTCCCACCCCTACTCTGTGCAACTCTCCAACCCAAGAGTGAAATGCTATTCTCAGACTTTCTTCTACTCAATTGCTGAGCTCTGGAACTCTCCCAGAATCAGTCTTTCCCTCTTCCTATCACTTAAATTGCTTCAAACTCCGTGTGTCCAGGCATTTTAGCTCGAACGTCCCTTGATTTAGGCCGTGTCACTCTTTGAAATCTGGGGGAGGCACTCGCTGCAGGCAGTTTTGCTTTTTGTCTCCCTCATTCACATAGAAAACAAAATAAAAAATATAAACAAATATGCTAACTGCGGGAGTGTTGCGACGGCCTGAGTGGGAACTTCCCGTAGTGCGTAGCCTGGGTTGTCAGTCATGAAATAACAACGAACAAAATCTGAACACAACCAACAAACTAAACAAATCTACTTTATCTATCTCCTATTGATTTAAGCTTCACCATCTAGCTCTGCCTCTACTTATCTCCTTGTAAAAAAATAAAAATCCTTTCTATGTAAATAATTTATAGGGTTGATATACTGTATATACAGTATATCATAATGCAAAGTAGCTATGTAACAGCTGGAGGTGTGAGCAACTATATAATTGTATATGATGGGGAGATTGTGGATTATTGTATGCATTACGAATACTCCCCGATGTAAATGAAGATCTAGCAAATATAACTTAACCCTTCTTTAGCGGGGCCCGACTTAAGTCCGTATGGAGAAGAAAGGACTATATGGCGGGGCCCGACTTAAGTCTGTGTGGAATTTTGGCGCAATATTGGCTCTGAGAGAGAGACGAGCGACGGGAGGAGCATAGGTTGCCTCATGACCGCTCGCCACGGTTGCCGTGGGCCTACTGACATATACTACACACACATCCACCCTCCCTCCCTCGCTACACACGGAATTATGTAACGAAATGACCGTATTTTAGCAATTTTGCCCTACGGTTGGACGATCGTTGCAAGACAACCAGTGATCGTAGAAGGATGGTTCAGGTGTCATTGGAAAGCTCAATTAACGCCCTTTCAGGGATACATAATTGTATTACGCTCTGGCTCTTGTTTATGCATGAAAAAGAGCACGGAAATAAGCTCGTTTAGGGTAAAACCACCCGCTTGGCAGGTAGTAGAATTTACCGACCTAGCCGCTCATTGAGTGTTAATATGATATTGACAAACTGAACCCAAGCCTGGGAGTATACTAATTATGGTATGAGATTATTGTTGGATAATATTATGGTATATGCCAACAAAAATATGACAATGCTGATTGACGAGGAAACGATGTATATGGAAAAGAAGCTAAAGAAGGATAGAATTTATATAATGTTAGGCGAGTAGGGAATAGGCTTGAAACAAATGTCAGCATAGTAATTACAGTATAAAGCGTGCATGAATCCTCCATGCCTGCAGCACACACATACACACACAGCTTAAGCATATTATTTCCCACCATATTAGTTCTCGGCATCCACTCTAATTATTTTTGTTTTCCCTTGAAGCTTTTCAAGTTGTATTGTGGGTCTTTTATAATATGTTGCTAGTATTTAACTTATGATTATTAGAAGACCTTGTTTTATTATATTTGTTTTCTCTTTCACATAGGTTAGTTAGATTAACCCCTTTCCTACAGGACCCGTTCTGGCTCTTGTTTATGCATGACAATGTGCAGGGAATAAAGGTCACTGAGGACTAAATCCCCCACCGGCAGGGGGTTAAACATTAGCAGCCTCAAAAGGATCGGTAGAACTGTTGCTGCTTACTTCAATGTCGACTCCTTCGGTAATATATGGTAAATTTTTCGTCACTCAATTGTATGTAAATATGTGATAACTATTGAATGTTATGTTGGAAACAAACGTGTATAATAATAGTATCGATAGTATTTAAAAACATATAAATATATAGAGCAACACTAAGGTAAGCAGTGTAATCAGGAGCAAACATTGATGAAGCTGCAATAGAAAACAGATTATTGTAAATGAAAAGAGGATAATCCAATTTCTGTTCAAGAATATACATACTGTAGGTGAGAGAGTACAAAACATGGATACACTGAAAACATCATATGTTAGTAAATAAAAAAGCAATGCTGAATGATAAAAATACCCAAACAATGTGGGCATTACAAAGTTATTGCTTAATATTATATAATTATTTGTACAATTGTGAACATTAATTCAAATACAAACTTATTCGAAGCGGTTTCTGGTTGAATTGAATCTCCTTACTAATTCTTACTGAGCATTTGCATTTCAGAGATTCGTTTAATAAGATTGAGACTTCAAAATCGATCAGAATTAATTACCAGTACTGTACTGTACATGGTCATTACAGTGTAAAGAGGAGATTAATTGAAATAATTTTAAATGCCACCAACTTATGCAATACAGAAATCAATCATACCCAATATTTTTAATCTTTGAATCTTTATACTGAGTTGAGTCGTAAAACATTTTCGGAATTTCATTCAAGATCGGAACGATCAGCCCCGAATGAATCTATGAATCAAGAACTATGCTTCATAAACGATTAAATTGCCTTCAACTACGTTTGGATACTTGACCCAGACTTGGGCATCAGCATTATACCCCGTGACCAGAGTTGCAAATGTTAGAACAATATTTTACGCTAATCTGTTTCAAATAGTTAGTATTTTTCTGCTAACTACCTAATATCATCACCATATTCTAAGATACTTTGATTTCGTAATTTCTAATGTGTGAATAGGTAAACCTATACTTTCCCTTTAGTTAAGTCCATAGTAAACATGTTAATCATGTATCAATTATTTAGTGCATTATTTGTAACCCTGTTTTGCCAGATTTCTTAATATGCATATATCTCATTAATAAAACTTTTTGGGGGAAAATGTGATACGACAATATATGTTAATTTTCCATTTTACAATGTGTTCGTCATAGTCAGTAACAGTTATTTCAATACACCCTGTATATATATATATATATATATATATATATATATATATATATGTGTGTGTGTGTTTATGTTAAATCACAAATACGCATGATCAAATTATGTAGTAAAACTTTGTAGGAAAATTGAAACAATGGAACACCAAGCTTTAGTTTATTCTCTCAAGGGTAATACAAGAAAAACAGGGTGAGAGTGAGGCTTAAATAAACGTCCTAAATAATTTGTGAGTTGCTAACAGGCATATACAAACAACAAGTGTTGCCAACCTACTGCCTTTTGCGATATTTTTAGGAGCATACTTCTTTTACATACAAAATTACTGTCTTACAAATTATATATACTTATACAGATATGCCTATACATTGAAATATGCCTAACAACACAATCTAATCTAATCATATATACAACTTAACACAATTCAATGAACTTAAGAAAATCAGTACAATAAAAAGCATAATATTTAGTATCAACGTGTACAGAATAGCCTATATGAAAATATTACCCGATTTTCTTGAGTTCATTGATTTTTATTAAATTGTATAAATGACTTCATTAGATTATATTGCTAGGCATATTTCAATGTATAGGCATATCTGTATAAGTATATATAATTTGTAAGACAGTAATTTTGTATGTAAAAGAAGTATGTTCCTAAAAATATCGCAAAAGGCAGTAGGTTGGCAACACTCTTTGTTTTGATATGCTAGTTAGCAACTCACGGATGATTTAGGATGGGTATTTAAGCCTCATTTTCCCCCTTTTTTGTCTTGTATTACCCTGAAGATGTCTTGAGAGAATAGACTAAAGCTTTTTGTTCCATTGTTTTAATTTTACTAGCGAATATATATATACATATATACGGTATATATATATATATATATATATATATATATATATATATATATATATACAGTATATATATATATATATGAGAGAGAGAGAGAGAGAGAGAGGTTTATGTAAACATGCGAGTAGGATCGTGAATATCTGAAAAGATAGGCTAGTGATGAAATAGTGAGAGCAAAGGATACAAGGAGACCCCATTGAATGCAACGAAAAGAAGAGTTGTTTGTTGCATATAATGGAAACGAGAAAGAGAAAGAGCGCGAAAAATGCGGATTCGACCTGTGAGAAAGACAGATTGTATGACGGTAGACATAGCCTACACACAGACGACTTAAAGGTCGAAAATAATCATGGTTTGGCTGGTGACAGATGAAGATATCATAAAAGGAAAAGATATTATTGAAAAAGCGAATGGATGAAAAGAAGAACGGAAATAAGAAGGAAATAGAAAAACCTATGCAAATACTAAATTTATTAAATCAATGATAAGAGAAAGCGAGATGAACAGAGGATTTGACGGATACACATAGAGAGATAACAGCACCACTTACCCCATCATCACTATACACTTTAATAGTCTGTTCATTTGACAGATACACATAGAGAGATAACAGCACCACTTACCCCATCATCACTATACACTTTAATAGTCTGTTAATTTTCTTCATTGTATTACAATTTATCACCGTTGTTGCTACAAGTTTAATAGTATTTCATCAGCATAACCTTTACTATTAATATTTAAACAACCATCACCACAGTAATCATCATCAACATCATCAGCCTTGTTTCATGCCAGTTTAATATGCCCCGGTGCTATAATTCAGAATGACAAGATTGAATGCAAGTTAAGCAGATGTTTGTTCTGATGTGTTATTGTTGCAATCCCTAATTTAACACCTTACGAGCGGCCTATGCGGTTTATTATATGTACCGCACAGCGGGGTGTTTTTAGCCAAAATAGGGCTGTTTACGTGATCATTTTCATGCCTAAATAAGACCCAGAACGTAAAACAAGTACCTATCCCTGAAAGGGCATAAACAGAGCTTTCGAATGACACCATAACGATCCTTGTATGATGGATAGTTTTCTTGCAATAACCGTGCAACGCGAGTGCAAAAAGCAGGTAATTCGGTAGTTTCGGTACATAATTGAGTATGTAGCGAGTGAGAGAGGGAGGAGGGAGCTGAGATTTGTGTCAGTAGGTTCGCCGCGGTGGTCTGGAGCAGTCATACGCTCGCTAGTCTCCTGCCACCACTTGTCTCTCTCTCAGCCACATTACGTGCTGAAATTGCCACTCGACCTATGTCGAGCGCCGCCACATAGTCCAGCTTTTTTTAACTCGACTTATGTTGCTCGCCGCTAATTAAGGGTTAAAGTCGAAAACTGTCTTAATCTGGCCAGTATTGAGATAGTCAGAATTAGGTGGATCGTTCACAAAATATTGTATGCACATATAGGCCTAACCAAGTTAATATACAGTATAACATTCTCTGCTATGAACAGAGATGTTCATAGGATAAAACCATAAAATAGCGGACTAAAACATAACCCTAAGTCCTATAGCATGTTTTGAGTGCAGTCATAAACAATAATAGCATTCACTCATTTGAATAATTGAACTTTTAATCCTAATCAAAATGTTGTAAGAAATTATTGCATTGCATTGTTGTTTATTTAGATAATTTTTAAAATTAGTGTCCTCACTATGGCATGTGACTATACCAGATTTTATGTGACAGTGGAGTAACACATAAAGTTGTACAACACAAGCTAGGCACCCAGTAACCATCAGCATAATATACCAGCACCTAGCAGCTATGAATTCATGGTAAATGATTTGGCAATTATTTGTTCATTTGTGAATAATATGTATTAAGAATTTAAACTCACGATCATGTAAACAATAACTAAGTGAAATACAAAATATGAGTGCTCTGATGAAGAATATGACACCTCATACAATGTAACATATTTTGTATTGACATTCGTAAATGAAACAAACAAACAAAATAATTAATATCGGATATTTTAATGGAATACATATATGGCAAAACTATTAAAAATACAAAGATAAATTGTTTAAAAGCATATACAGTAAGTGCCATGAGGAATTTGGAAGGAATCTGAGTGTAAAATGGAGGGAGAGTTAGAAACTGTTCTGGAAAGAAGTCAAGAAAGTTAGGGAAGGTAGCAAGGGAAACAGTAAGGGTGTGAAAGATAAGAATGGGAGAATGCTAACCGAGAAGCAAGAGAGAGTCGAAAGTTGGAGGGAGTACTTCAATGAGTTGCTAAATGTAAGGAATGAAGAGCCAGCAAACATAGCTGGATATGGTATGGGAGGGAGAAGAAGAGAAGTAGTGGAGGAGGAGGTGGGGATCAGGAGGTCAGAAGTGTGGGAAGCCATGAAAAGAGTGAACTTGGGGAAAGCACCAGGAACAGATGGAGTGTGTGGGGAAACGTTGAGGTATGGTGGTGAGATAGTGATAGAATGGGTATGGAAAATGTGCAAACTAGCATGGGAGAAGGGGAGTGCACCCGATGAGTGGAAGACTGGCATAATAGTCTCCCTATATAAGGGCAAAGGGGAAAGAAGAGTGTGTGGTAACCACCGAGGAATATGTCTTCTAAGTGTAGTAGGGAAGGTATATAGTAGGGTAGTGATTAAGAGAGTGAGAGTGAGAACGGACAAATGGAGAGGCGACGAGCAGGGAGGTTTTAGGAAGGGAAGAGGATGTGTAGATCAGATTTTTACCCTGAATTGTGTTGTGGAGAAATATCTGGAGAAGAAACAAAAGGTGTATGTTGGCTTTATGGACTTGGAGAAGGCCTATGACAGAGTGGATAGAGAATATTTGTGGAAAGTACTTAGAATATACGGAGTAGAGGGTAAGTTGCTGAAAGCAGTGAAGAGCATGTATGAGGATTGAGGGTGCTGTCCCTGTGGTTGTTTACTGTATATATGGATGGAGTCATGAAAGCAATACTATCAAGAGCAGTGGATGTTGGTGTATCGCTGAAAAGGGAGGGAATTGAGTGGAAGCTACCTATACTGCTGTTTGCGGATGATACAGTTCTGATGAGTGGTCATGAATGGGAGTTGCAGGGTCTGGTAAATGAGTTTGGAACATTGTGCGAAAAACGGAATATGAAGGTAAATGAGGGGAAGAGCAAGGTTATGGTCTTCGAAAGGGGTGAAGTCACAGAGTGTGAGGTGAAGCTGAACGGTCAGGCTATGGAGATCGTCAACTCTTTTAAGTAGCTGGGCAGTGTGTTGAGTAAAGATGGGACTATGGATGAAGAAGTGCGGGAGAGGGTACAACAGGGGAAGAGGGTTGTAGGAACGCTAAAAGCAGTAACAAGAAATAGGGTGGTCAGTATGGAAGTGAAGAAGTCCTTGCATGACAGTGTGGTAATCCTGACACTGACTTACGGAAGCGAAGCATGGACGTTGGTTGAGAGACTCAGACCAAGAGTGAGAGCAGTGGAAATGAATTACTTAAGGAGTGCGTGCGGAGTTACATGGAGGGATAGACAGACTAATGAGGAAGTAAGAAGGAGGTGTGGTGTGGAGGTAGATGTGCTGGAAAGTGTGAAAAGGAACAACTTGAGATGGTTCGGCCATATGGAACGTATGGAAAGCGAGATAATGACTAAGAGGGTGTACGAGAGCGAGGTGGAGGGACAGAGAGGGAGAGGTAGACTGAATGAGAGGTGGAAGGATGGAGTGAGGAAGTACATGAATGAAGGCGGTGCTGGTTGGGGGGAGGGGCGTCGACTGACTGGGGACAGAGGTGCATGGGGGCGGTTCGTTCGTGGCCACACCTTCGGGGATCACGGCGTCAGGCAATAGATAGATAGATAGTAAGTGACATTCTAAAGGACCGTATTAAGAACAATTATTGAAAACATAAAATACAACTTCAGAAGAAATATAATGACAGGCAAAGACAATTAATGCTGAGGAGAGAGGTAGTTGCTAATACAGTAGATGCTGGGAAGAGAGCGAGAGATGGAAGATACAGGTATTAGGATATAGTGTATCATGTACCACATATAGCACAAAAACTAAATGAGGGTGGGGGGGGGGGGGGGAGAGCACACTTCCACTAGTGTCATCCCGACTTCCGCCGAGTTGCTACTTGTGACACAATTAGTACCATACTCGGTAACACTTGTGGATAACGTAACATACTGAGGATAGTTGTGACATGGTTATTAGTAGATTTGCTTGAAGTTGACCAAATAATTCAAGCATATTTGAAATATGGGCTTGCGTGTGCCACAAGTTTTGAATGCGTACGGCACACTTACTGCCATCGTAGCAACTCATTGCAATTAATTCTAACTTGTTCCAACTTCGTGTGTCTCACCACTACCATAAGTTCACACAAATATTTATGAATTGTGCAGTCAGTAGGAGTGGCCACGACCAGTTGAATCACACAGGGTCAGATTCCGTCCATAAAATCAGTGGTCACGAGTGTGTAAGACTATGGCAAGAGAGGACAAGAGTATCCACACACACTATGTACGAGTTGTCACTACTGACCCGAGATTGTCACAAGTATTTTAAGAGGAGGCATGTGAACCACGCATTGAAAAGAGTAGCCACGCAAATGCCACAAAATACTACTTGTGTGCTAAGAGTCCATACTTCTTGCACCGCCGTGTAGCAGAGTTGCCATTGACCATCAAGAGTGTGGCCGACATATAAGACATGCCCAAGTACATCGAACCTCAGTCTAGCCATCCGTTTGAGCATTATGGTCCCTCCACGCATCAAGAAGCATGCCTAAAATCCCACTTCACAACCCCAGTTCAACGACGAAGAGTCCCAAGCGAAGGATATGGAAAACCCGGATAGTAAATCCCAGCCTCAGGACACACAGGATTCTCAACCGATAAGCACAGAAAACTAGGCAGAGGGGCAGGAGAAGTGGATGTGGTGGGGCATAGCGACATCAATGAAATCACCACTGATGTAGATACCCCACCCAAGGAATATCTGCCAGCTCCCTGACTACCTGGAAGACGAGGAGATGAGTCATGAGGAGGGAGCAGCAGATGTCTCTCAAACCCCAGGCAATGGCGAGCCAGGTGATGGAGCAGCACCTGGACCCATCTTGACCAGCCCACTCATTGGAACTAAGGGCAAGAAGAAGGAGAGCTCCACGGAGGAAACCAAACTGTTGATGGCAAAGGTAAATATAAAGAGTTAACTATTCTAAACATTTACCCCCTTCATTTATCAATTGTATAAATATTCTTAAATAATCAATGATTGTGTGAATCTATTTTGGGCACCTAATATCACATTACGATCAACATTTATTTGAAAAATCAATTAGTGTGTGAAGCTATTGTGGCCACTTATTTACGAACACCCCTTTAAGTTACTCACAGCGATGTACATTACTTTAATTTTCAATAAATGTTTTCACCTGGCAATAAACAAAGCAAACGAATACACATTCTATGGAGTGAGTGGAACCCATGTATGCTAATCTAAACGTTGTGTATGTTGCTTGTTAAGTAAAGCATGTTTTTAATTGCCAGTCCCAACATATTATTTATATATATATATATATTTTGTTCCATTACAGCTGTTGGGCAGGGCCGAGGCTGCAATGGAGCTCACCCAGAAAGTGGAGTCTGAGACCCAGCCCCAGAACCCCCGACAGGAAAATATGCAGAACTGGGTAAATTAAATCGCTTGCTAGTTGATGGAGCTCGATCACAGGGTGTGAGACAGGTATGCCACTGCAACCATGTCCATGATATATTTATTCAAGGCCAAGAGAAGCGCCCTTCAGGAGGCGGGCACCCATCAGGTAGCAGCCATAGCCCAGCAGGTACAACTCACCCAACCGCCTGTATAGCCAGCACCCACATCTACCTTCCTCCCTGCCTTCCCCATGATCATACTCTTCACCAGCGGCTAAACCCCCTCCATGCACCAGAAGCCATAGCACCACATGTGGGTGTCGCAGATGTCAACATTCAAATATAATTTTGTGATAATAAATGTATAATGCAATGAATAACTTATATTTCTTATTTTGTTTTATAACGTATTTCATGCCATGGTACACTTCCCTGGGGTTACATAGGAGCTGTCTTTCCCTCCTTAAGGCCCGCGTCACACACAGTACAGCTGCCGCTCGACAGCCGCCGACAGAGGATGACTTGCACTTTTTTGCCAATCTAATCGAATCACTAGATCACCGCATGATCCTCGCCGGCACACGATGACCGTATTACAAGCCCTCGACAGTCACTCGACACACACCCTGGTAACACGACCGCTGTAGAATAAATCGTTGACCGGCCACGATGCTCATTCGGCTATCACACGTTCGTCATACGATAACAGCACGGTAACGCCGATGTTGGTCGATAGCCATACGTGAGCCGCCGCACGGGTGTAAACAACATACACATGGGTGTGGAACGATTAAATCGACCGTGGTACGACGCACACGATAGTCACACGGCAAATGACCCACCCTACAGTATATATACATGGAGGGGTGGCCGCCCCATTCATTCTACCCCCGAAGCTCCTACCGTCAACATGGAGACCAACATGGACGGGGCATTTTCCTTTTTTGTCCCAGGTTTTGGGGCAATTTTGGGCCAAAATTGCCTAGCGAGCGAAGGTAGCCAAAAAAATTGCGAAAAACTGAGATATAATAAAATATCAATCATCTCTTCTGTAAAATCTGATGCCTTTGTGTTTTACGCGAATGTAGGAAAAAAAGACACCGGAAAACAAGGCACCGGAAATAAGGGCACAAGGAAAAAAAGGCACAGGCAAAAATGGCATATTCTTAGGGGTAGGAAAAAATGGCTTATTATGAAAATATATCAATGTTTAATTAGGCAACGTTATTATCCAGGATTTATTCCGAAATAATTTATTATTCAAGAATTATATAATTTTAATATATTTGTTATAGTTATTGTACTTCTATATTTTGCTTTAATTACACTATATTTCTATTTAACCTAACCTGACCTAATGTGAGACCTCACTTGAACTATGCTGTTCAGTTTTGGTGTCCTTATTATAGAATGGATATTGACTCTCTGGAGGCAGTCCAACGAAGAATGACGCAAATGATCCACATTGTTATAAATGTATCATAAGAGAGGCTGATAACCCTTGGCTTGCATTCATTAGAAAGACGAAGATGTATAGGAGATATGATAAAGGTGTTTAAATGGATGAAAGGTATCAATAAGGGAGATAGACATAAGGTATAAGGCTTAATAACGGCGAGATAACCCGTTCAAATGGCTTCAAATTGGATAAGTTTTGCTTTAGAAAAGACATAGGTAGGCACTGGTTTGGGAAAAGAGTTGTGGAAAAGTGTGGTTAGCTCAGGAACGGTAGAACATTTTAATTGCAAAGTTAATAGTCATATGAATGATATGGGTTGGTTGTGAATGGGATCTGCCTCGTTTGGGCCGGTCGGCCTTATGCAGAATTCCGGTTTCTTAAGTTCTAACCTAACCTAACCTAACCTAACCTAACCTATGGTGAGTACACTACCAGATATATATAATTACATTATGCAATATTGCATATTGCATCGAAACACATTGTATTGATCTATTACTTCTTAATGCAACATTATGTGTTATGTGCCAAATTGTCCTAGTCAGTAATTTGTGACATTTTGTCCTGTGCCTTTTTTTCCAGTGCCTTTTTTTTCCAGTGCCTTTTTTTTCCTGTGCCTTTTTTTCCAGTGCCTTTTTTTTCCTGTGCCTTTTTTTTCCAGTGCCTTTTTTTTCCAGTGCCTTTTTTTTCCTGTGCCTTTTTTTCCAGTGCCTTTTTTTCCAGTGCCTTTTTTTTCCTGTGCCTTTTTTTTCCTGTGCCTTTTTTCCTGTGCCTTTTGTGTCCAGTGCCTTTTTTTCCTGTGCCTTTTTTGTCCAGTGCCTTTTTTTTCCTGTGCCTTTTTTATCCAGTGCCTTTTTTACCTGTGCCTTTTTTTCCTGTGCCTTTTTTGTCCAGTGCCTTTTTTTCCGGTGCCTTTTTTTTCCCGAGTACTGTTTTACGCGTCTATATGATTATTTTCAATTTGGAGATTTTTTGGCATATTAATGGTATATTGAGAATGAAAGGTAGCTATTTTGTATATACAGTATATATTTTGGGTGACCTCCTGTTGTGTCGAACTATTGTCAAAAACACATTCTCTCTCTCTCTCTCACTCTCAGTTTTTCTTATTGTGTGGTAGTGGTGCTATTGTCGTGCTATTAACGTGTATTGATCGAACTGTGGTCGATCACACAAATCGTCGTCGAAAAAGTTGACCGATCACAAGACGATAAGTACAATTCCCACAGGTTCGTTGCACGATATCTACACAGTAGTCACACGATAAAAATGCTGCCGACTATCGGCCAGACATTAGTGCAGCCACTTTTTTTTGGCCGATCAATGCCGACCATTTCCGCGCCACTCGACCACCCCTCGACTAGCAGGAATCGAGGCGATCTTTTTACTCAATAACAGACGATGTTAGACGATCCGGGAAAAATTCAAATATTTTGAAAAGATTGTCTGTGATCGCCGGCTATCATACTGTGTGTGACGCGGGCTTAACCCAGAGGTGAGTGAATGCGAGTTGGGAGGGTAGTAAGTTGAGTAGGGCACCACATCCGCATAATGTTGTGGAGACAACAATATCCAAGCACAACCAACTGAAGTCTCTTGGGGTACATAGGTATAGTAGTAAGGAGGCATCACCATCTGTAAAGCAAGGGGGAAGACAAAATATATAATATCAAACATATTAAAAAATATAGTGATTCTAAAATATTTAGAAACTGAAAAGATAATATAGATTTGACACACATAATAAGCATATGACAAAGGCATTCCAAGTATGGATAAAATAGAAAATTATATTGGTACATAATGGATAATAATAAATATTACCAAATGGTTTGGTGAGGGAGGTAAAAATTAGATCTATTGGTAGAGGATTGGCTTTAGTAGGAAATAAAGGTGATGATTTGGAGTTAAATCAGCTGCTGTTTGCTGATGATACAGCAATGGTGCGGATTCAGAGGAGACGCTATACCGAGTAATAACATTGTTTGGTATGGTATTTGAGAGGGGGAAGCTGAAGGTGAATGTCAATAAAAGTAAAGTGATGGTGTGTAATAGAGATGCTCATGGGGTAAATCTAAATGTACGACTGGATGGGGAAGTGCTGGAACAAGTGCAGTGTTTTAAAAATCTAGGAGTGAAAATCAGCGACGCAGGTTGGGTATGGAGGTAAGACAGAGAGTGTGTAAGGGAAGGAACGTTTCCGGAGCAATGGGATGTATGTGGAAAGTGAGAAATCTCGGAATGAAAGCAAAAAGTCCAATGTATCAGGAATAATTTTACCAACAGTTAGATATGTGGTCAGAATGTACAAGAGAAAAGAAGGTTGGCTGTGATAGAGATGAGCTGCTTGAGTAGTATGCGTGGAGTGACACGAAGATACAGATTGAGTAATGAAGAGGTACTAGGACAGTGGCACAACAGGAATCCTTATCGGCCAGAGTGGAAAGAAGGGTGCATATGCTGGTATGTACAGTACGTACTATTGTGGACATAGGTCCTGCTACACCTGCCTGACAAGAATCCGCGAATTGTGTTGGTAACATTGCTACCCCCATCCCCCCACTCCATCTCCACTATACCACCCTCTCTCAGCCAAGCCCTCCCTTCCCTCTCTACTTCTTTCGTTCTTGTTCACGTCTATAAACCGCTCTTTATTTCTCCCTCTTTCATCGAATCATTGTATTTTTATTAATGTGTTGCTAATCTTTTTCCTAAAATTAAATATCATATCTTTACATACTTCATATAAACTGTATATTTGCCATTTTATAAAAACCTAACGGAATATAAAGTTTGATAATCCATTCGAATATGGAATATTAACAATATATGTTATTTAACGCCTTACGAGCGGGCCGGTCAGTAATTTGTACTACCCGCCAAGTGGGTGGTTTTACCCTAAACGACCTTGTTTCCGTGCTCTTTTTCATGCATAAACAAGAGCCAGAGCGTAATACAATTATGTATTCCTGAAAGGGCGTTAATTGAGCTTTCGAATGACACCAGAACCATCCTTCTACGACCACGCGTTCTCTTGCAACGATCGTGCAAGACGAACGGAAAATCCCTAAAATACGGTAATTTCCTTACATAATTCCCTGTGTAGCGAGGTAGTAAGTGTGGGTGTGTGTGGAGTAGATGTCTGTAGTCGCGCGGGACCCGTGCCGAGCGGTCATGAGCCAATCTACGCTCCTCCCATCGCCCGTCTCTCTCTCACAGCCATTATTGCTCAAAAATTGCACACAGGCTTAAGTCGGGCCCTGCCACATAGTCCTTGGTTCTCTAGCCCGACTTAAGTCCACCCCCGCTAGACAAGGGTTAAGTCAATTACAACTGAGACTTAAATTTACTTTTTTCATTATCATATTTCAATTCAGTTATAATTAGCTAAACCCATATATCCCACTGTTTAGAGTAAGCATGTATTTCACTGTTAAAGTTTATGTATTTTTGAATGAGATAATTGACATACACATCAAATAAGTTTTTATATTAAATTCATTGAATATTAAAAGTTGTAAATATATGGTTACGTGTGTAATCTTAATACTCGCCTGTCAACCCACTTCCCCCTTAACTACGGTATCTAATCTATTCACATTTCGTAACTAGTCAACTCAAACACACGGTCACACACATTAATGTGACATTACATTACACAAACTTGCATGTTATTTTCTTACTTGAGGGGATTTGGCGTTTTTCAACTGTCTCAGCAAACACGGTCCCTCCGAGATTAACTCCTTCCGTATTGGGGTTGTGTTTTGTTTTATTACAGTTATATTTACACGATGTTGTGCATATAAGGTATTTAGAAGAATTAATTGAGCTAGTATGAAGCCTTTTAATTGTTACATTTCCTTCCTTAATTGAATACAAACTTATACATTTAGCTTTTCTCCATTCACTCGAACCATGCATTTGGCTCCTAATTAGTGTTTGTATCGACGTCCATGATTTCCCATCTTATCAAGGCCGTAGCTCACTGGCCCAGAAGAGTTGCAGAACTGGTAATGTCTGTATTATTATCTTTATTATTCTATATTCATTCAATATACTAGACACGCTTTAATAATGTTAATGATTAATTAACAATCTACAGTGTTATCCAAATCTTAAGAGTCATGATATATCACATTAATACACATTTATCACATATATATCATACATTATACACAAGCGAAATAAAGATATGATAAACCCAAAAAGTAAGCAAGTGATAAATACTGACTGACTTGGCCCACGTGGCTTAGAGACAATCACAGGCCCTGCTTCACTTATTACTCATAATATAAGATATGCATCGACGGCATTTCATATCTTGCCTGTGTTTAAATGCTTAAGTCTAATGAAAGATTATAAAGGCTGAGGTTTTGTAGATTTTCTATAATAAAATAGATGAGATGTGATGAAAATGGTACATACATAAAGATATACCTGTATATACATATACAATTGTAAAAGTAAGAGTAATTATTCTATTAAAAAAAAATCAATAATATAAACAAGTACATAGTCCTATAAAATACAACACTAATTAATTGAAAATTTAGAAAGTACCAAATATATAAAGTTCAATCTTCAGATTAGGAAACTTTCCATATTAACAAATCAATGTTTATAGTATGTATTTTCTAGGATAGTGTAATGTCATTCTTTTCTAAAATATAGACTATATTTTCTAAGTGTGATTGTGTCAAACATATAGACTATATTTCCTAAGTCTGATTGTGCTAAATATATAGACTATATGTTCTAAGTGTGATTATGCCAAAATTAAATTTGTTTGTGCATATATAACTAGTTTTCCACATTTATCATGTTAGTGCTTTCACGAAATGTTCAAGTTCACTAATACATGATGCTAGGCGAGAGTTTGAGCAATAACATAAGATAATAGCAATAATCAAAAGACTCATGAGTAGACCAATGGGAGGGTATACATAGTAAGGCTTGACAAAGTGAGTGAAAGACAGAGAGTCCAAAGATGAGTTAATTCGATTTAAAGTGTTGATGGTATGTGAAACAACCTTAGGAAACGAAAAAATTCCAGAAATGTTAACAGAGGGAGGAATGACAGCAAAAAGACGACTGTCAATAGAAATTGAACTCAGGTAAAATGTGGAAGGGTAAATAGTGAGGAAAGGACAGGCAATCATGCATGAATCCTTTATGTAAATCAAACCTACTGCGTGTCTGTGGAAAGGTGAGCGATCGGCACAAGTCACAAGGAGAGTAGTTGCTTTCACAAAATAAAGAAAATAAGTATCCAAAATGTGTGCATGGAAGACATTTTTCTGAGGAGCGGGAGTGAATTGACAATAATCTAGCATATGTTCATTTTTCTTAATAGCACGACTACAATCATCATAATTCAGGGGGAGTAATTGGATTAATTGAGCAGGACAGGTAGTAATGACGTCTAAGATAGTGTGGCAATGTTTCTCAAAGACCGAAGTGTCTACTAAAGCCAGATATTCATCAGGGTATTTACCTGTAGAAAATAACAAATTGTCTGAAGGGAAATTAATCTCAAGAAGTTCGCCTTGGATAATGGTGGGGAGAGGGATAATTTCTTGTCTAGTCAAAATCATATCAGATGCAAATGGAATTAAAATAAAAAAATCACCAGCATTAATGTGTACCTCAAGAAATGGATAGTATAAATCTAAATTATCCGTAAGAAAACAAAATTGTATGTATTACTAAAAATAGAGTATATAAATAAATTATTAATTATTTGAAGTTAAATTCTAGAAGCTCTGATTGGTCAAGAGTGATAGAGAGACTGAACTGTGGACGAGCCTGCATGATCTACCGCTCCATCAATCGTGAGAATCAGAGTTTATTTATATGTAGAACGTATCTACCTTAATATCTAGATTGTCTAACCACCACTGGGCTACAATATCACCCTTCAAAGATGACACGGCAGCAATGGCGCGTGACCGAAGGTCATATCTGTCATTAGGGGGAGTTTTCTGTTCGTTTTTCTTTTTCTTTATCTTTTTCGGTTTCATTAGTGTTTCCTCGAAATTCGTGTTTTCGTATCCGGGTAGAGTACGCCGAATTTTCTTCAAATGATCAACATGTGCCCGTTTCTCATTACCTACATCTAAATGTTTAATTGTTGTTCTATTTCCTTCAACTGTCAAAACTCTGTAGGGACCATCAAAGACTGGTTGCAATTTATCTTTAGCATACAATTCTCTTAGAAAAACAATATCTCCAATATTGATATTCGGATTAGATTTATTTTTGTTAGCTAGCCTATGGTGGTCATTTCTTCCTTAGAGTGAGTGAGATTATTTCGAAGATTCTTGTAAATAGTACGAACATTATTCAAATTATATAACAAATAATCATCCGAATATACACAGGAGTATTGGCTTTCTGTAAATTAGTGAAAGGTAGTTTCTTATCTCTGCCAAAAACAATGAAATGTGGAGAATCAGCAATGGAAGTATTAATAGATGAATTAAGTGTGGCTTCTGCGTAATGAATAAAGTTATCCCAAGTACCGGTATCGCGTTCGTGTAATAAACAGCGTAGGGCACTAATTAAGGACTGATTAGCACGTTCAACTAAGCCATTACTGTGTGGTGAATGGGGGCAAATTGTCTCGTGATTAATATTATATTCTCTACAAATGTCTTCCATATCAGAATTACAAAATGCTGTGCCATTATCACTAATTATAGTGTTTGGGCAGTAAAGTTTAGAAATTAAATCTCGTAAGAGTGCTTGTGTAATAGATTTCGCTTCTTTATCTTGCAAAACTGAAAGAATCACATATCTGGAAAAGTGATCAACTATAACCAGTACATATTGATTAGCAGTATTTGTGAGGGGTAATTTGAGTAGATCTATTCCAACTACATCAAAGGGGAAATTAGGTATCGGATAAGTACCGATCTTAGCAGATGCATTTAACTTGGGTTTAACTTTCGCGCAAGTAATACATGCATCTATGTGAGTGAATAAATCACGTTTCATTGTACGCCAGTAAAATTACCTTTGAGCTTGAGAGAAGGCTCTATCCTTACCAGGGTGTCCAACTAAATTGTGACCATGAATAAAGTGTAGCGTCGCATCCATGCGTGAAGAGGGAATAACTAATTGCAACACCTCTCTATTAGGTGATTTCCTGCCAGATAACTGCGTTCTCTTGTACAAACAATTATCGTGTATTTCGAAGTCTTGTAAATTCAAAGCTATTAAATCGTTAGTGCTCGAGTTAATAGTATCACCTGATTCTATACTAAGACTTACTTTACTCCAAAACGTGTCGGATCTCTGCTCCGCAGCAATACCATCAGCGTTCAGAATCGCATTGGCTGAAACTAAAGCTACTGGATTACGAGATAAGGCATCAGCTGCAACATTGTGTTTACCTGCCACGTACATTAATTGGGGATTATAAGATGCCAAGATTAATTTCCATCGAGCACGTCTGCCAGACAAAAATGTATCATCGAACAACTTAAGTAAGGGTTTGTGATCTGTCCATACAGTCACATTATAGCCATAAATTATTTTGTTGTACGTCTGAAGAGCCCATATTAATGCAGCGCCTTCTAAGTCAGTTACACAATAATTTATTTCTGCCGGTTTCAGAGAACGGCTTGCGTAGCCTAACGGGCGTAATTCATTCCTTTCATCATACTGCATGAGAGTAGCACCGAATCCGGAGTACGAATCGTCAGTGTTAATAACAAAGTCTCTATTAAAATCAGGAAAAGCAAGTGTGGGTCTCGTGGTTAAGCTATTCTTTAATTTATTAAAACTTTGCTCTTGTCCATAACTCCAATTAAATTCCACACCTTTCTTTAACAGTTGGTAAAGGGGTTTCGCCATGATTGCATAATTTCTAATGAAACTCCTATAATAACCACTGATACCAAGGAATTGTCGCAATTGTTTTACGTTAGTGGGTGTTGGGAAATTTGTGATAGCGTTCGTGAGATCAGGAGTGGTATTAACACCATCTGGGGTTAGTTCATGTCCTAAAAAAATTAGTTTCTTCTTGAAAAAGTTACATTTACTAAGTGTAATCTTTAAACCAGCTTCATTAAGCCTAGATAAAACTTTCCTCAGTGCTTCAACATGGTCCGATATATTTTTAGAAACAATTATGATATCGTCTATATATACAGTACATAAACGTTATCACCTAATAATCCTGCCAATATATTAGACATGAGACGTTGAAATACTGCCGGTGAATTTTTTAGTCCCTGTGGTAAGCGTTTGAATTCATATGTTCCAGAGGGGGAATTAAATGCTGTGTATTGACGGGAATCTTCATCTAAATTAATCTGATGGAAACCACTCGACAAATCCATAGTACTAAACACTTTATTATCAGTACCTAACGAATATAAGATTTCATGGATTGCAGGCATATGAAAATGTTCAGTTTCTGTGAGAGAATTAAGTTTCCTGTAATCTACGACAACTCTATATTCGCCCTTACTTGTCTTAGGAACCAAAAATAGGGGACTACGCCATAACGACAGAGATGGCTGTATTACATCGTGTTCCAATAATTCTTTCACATGCGTATTAGTTAATTCTCTTTGTGAATGAGAGAGACGGTACATTGGCAGATAAACAGGTGTTTGATTAACATCTTTCAAAATTATACGGTGATCCAGGATATCTGTAAATCCCATAGAGTCAGTTTTAAGGTGTACAGTGGAGTGAAATTAATTTAACAATTCGTGTAAAGGAGCGTTTGCCTCGGGATAATCTACTGGGTTAAGTTGACTTAATATTTCTTTCATTCGTTCATCAGAAAATGATGGTGTGAAGGGTTTCATATTAACATTACTTATGGATATAGGACTCATTTCCTCCAATATTCCGGGGATAACTTCAGCTTCACAAGTAACTGTACCCGTAAATATTTTTATCATGCCATTAGTAAAATTAGTTAAGTGTCATAAAACAATTAGTATGTTTAACTTCATGTAAACTTTGGGAGACGTGTATGCCTTTAATCATTCTAGTGTCTGGAAGTAAAACTAGTGAGTTAACATCTTCACATAAATTATCAGCAAATACAACAGCGACTTTAGCGGAGTGTGGCTTAATTACAATATCCTTGTCCATAAGAATATTTGTAATAGAGGACTTTAATCCGACATAATCACTTACTGTGGCTGAAGGGGGTTGAAGTTGAGAATAAGATAAGGGGGGATGTTTCTGTGTATGGGTAAAACCTTGTTTCCCGCGGCGCTCGTAAGACGGCGGGTGTGTGAGTGTGTAGCGTCGGGTGTGTGAGTGTGTAGCGTCGGGGGGACGGTGAATGTGTGTGGTGGGGTGGAGATGGTTTGACCTTGAAACGCGACTGCCTTACATCTCGCCTCCACTACGCTCGCACTAGCACTAGACGGGGGAATATTTAATGTGATACCTTCAATAAAGCACTTTTCTATTTCCACTCCGTTCATGTGAGGGAAGAGCAAAATTTTTCTGTTTCTCATAGAACCATATCCTAACAATATGTCAGCTCCCACATTAAGTGTATGTAAGACATAACATTTCTCATTATAAGGATTTAGATCTGAATGCAAAGTCAGGGGCAAGTACGTCACTCCAATAATTCCCAAATGATCACCAGAAACACTTTCTAATATTACATCTGGAGGGGATATTTTCAAAGACTTGTCAGAATTTAGTCTCTCAAAAATATTTTCAGGAATGAGGTTAACAGGAGAACCTGTGTCTAACAAAACTGTCATTGATATACCCTTACATTGAGAATTAAGAACACATAACTCTGGAGATTGCATTAGGGCACCAACACGTAATTTTCTGAGGGATTTTGGTTTCACTACTGGCGGGAGGGGGGGTGGAACACTTATATTTATGTTATAGCGAGTTGAGAGCTGCGCGCCATGTTTCCCGAGTGTTTAGCAGTGTGCCTGAATGATTTGTGGTTCTCTACGACTGCCGCGACTACCCCACATTGGCTGGTCCAATGTGTCCTTTCTTTGCACTTCCGACAGTATGGCGAACGTCCTGTCGAAAATTCATGACTTTCCTTCTGTTTGATATGGCAATTAGAGATCTTATGGCCTGCATAACCACAGTAGTAACACAAGTCGGTGGTCCCAGTTTGAAAATTAGGTTTGGCCTGCAAATGAGTGGGAGAATGTGGAATGTTTCCGTGAACGTACGAACGTGACACATAAGCGTAATTTCCATGACGGGAACCAGAGGGATACTGAGAAATGGGAGGTGTGTGAGGGTGGTGTGAGAGAGTAGCCGGGGCGTATTGTTTAGATTTAGGGAGCTGGGGTGTCTGTGGGGAGGATTTTGGAGAACTGAACTGTTTGTGGGGAAGGTTTGGGAACCTGAGCATTTTTAGCATTAGTGGGTTTTATTTGAGCAATAGTGAATTGTATTTGATTTGTAGTGATGCCGCCATTGTCACAAGCCTGTTGCAGAGACTTCGTGAATTTAGTCAAACTGTCAGTTGGAGCAAATTCAACTCTACGAGCAATAGGCTGTACATTTTCTGGCAACGCTGAAACCAACAGGGTATATGAGAGGAGTTTACTAAACTGTTTCAACGAAATCTTGTCATCTGTAAACCAAGAGTTACCTTTTAAACCGTTGCTCATTGTGTTCGCCATTACGGAACAATCTGCCAATAGAGTATCAACAGATTTGCCCTTATTTATATGTTGGATTGAGTTAGCAAAATCATGAATCAGAGCAAAGTCACCTCTTGAGTTTCGTGCAAATTTCTCCAAAAACTCGTCTTTGAAGGTTTGATAAGTCGTGCATTCTAGCAACTCGTCACAAGCTAATAAATTACCGGCTGGAGTTCTACCCTTATCAAATTTAGAGCGAAATATATTGATTTTACCTCTGTCATGTGACCTTTCAGCGGCGATCTCAGACTCGATATCACTAAATACCGCAAAAATCGATCTATTATCATCCAGGCCTGTAAATACCTTTTGCGCCTGACCGTGAACAACATGTAAATTTAAGTTTTGTGCCATGTTTGAAATTTGGTTAATGGGGTTGGCGGGAGTGAAATGGGAAAACGCAGGTGTGGGGTTGGAAAGCACGGTTGTGGTTGTGGGGTCTTGCAATGTAAGGTGACAGTTACCAGAACGAAGTTCTCTGTGATGAATATCATTTAAAATAGGTGGCTGTGTTGACATAACATGATCGGAAGGTATCGAAACATCGTCACAATTAGCATTAACAACAGGGGGAACATTTGAAGTACTGGAAACTGAATTATTTATTTCTGTATCGCCTGAGTTATCGTCCTGAGCTGTAAGATCGACCTCAAAATGAGGTAGGGGAGAAGTACTGAAGATATTTCGCAAATTGTTCATGAGTTAGAAACAAAAACACAATGAAATATAAATGAGAGGCACCTCGCATAATAAACACATCATATATTAGTGAATTTCGATATGCACAATTTAAGGTGGATCGAAAATTGAGGGTTTGAACCTTTTTTTAGAAAAACGACATGTAGTAGTGTGGAAAATATGGGCTAGACATAGATATTCAATATGTTAAAATTCCACTTCTCTAAAATAGTATTTTCAGGTGCCCCGAAGCTGTTAAAAATACCTATGTTTCTAAAATAATGAGCTATTTTTAAAAAATATATATTTTTGAAGCTTCTTCAAAATAACAAAAATTAACTTAAACTAATTTCTTGCTAGTGAAATCTGTCATTCTTTATATCCTCTTAACTGATTCTAACAGGTACACAGCTCTCAGTTTATCTTTAAAAGTTCAATGATAATCCAGAACTCACCACGAAGAGGTGGCTGTGTGTCGAGCTCCACCCATGCCCTTCCCAACCACCCATCCGATGGCGTGATTCAACCTGATTACATTTCCTTTATGCTTATACTTTGAAGTGAGCTTTACTTTCAAATGATGGCATCTTGGCATGTGATTCAAGTCTTGATCTAATGTATCCATTTCGTGCCTCATACCCACAGACCTTCAATGATGCACCAGTCACTTCCTTAATCATCCTTTCCACAGCTTCAGTATGGCATGGGAATGCAGGGAATGTCATTCTAGTCTTGTTGACAATGTGGCTTTCAATGTCGTCTTCTGTCATTTGTTTTGTTAGTGGTGGCTCAGTGATTTTGCTTTGCTGCCAGTCAATCAGTTCAATGTAGTTCTTGGCATTAAAGTTAAGAGCGGGTACTGAAAAATATCTCACAGTTTGTCTTTGCTCTTCTTTATTCTCCTCCAAGCTAGTTCTCTTATTTCACTGTTGTTATCATCAATCATTGACACTAGAATGTTTTCTGGATGTCCAAAGAAGGCATTTCTTTGAATCACAGGATAGGCAATACCTTTCACTTCTTCGCCTAGTGTTCTTGTGAGTTCGATTGTCTTGAGTACATGTTTTGGGCCATTTACAAAGGATGTATTTTGCTTAATTGAGAACCACATTGGTACATAAACTCTCATTATGAATAACACAATGCAAAGGAGATTCTTTGAGGGATTCTCAGTCGAAATGTATAGACGAAGTAAGCGGTTAGCTGTAGTTACCTAACGGGAGTGGGCCATCTTTCCTGGGTTGCGATGAGCCAGATCCGGAGGACAAAATCCCTTTGTAATTGCTTGGTGTATTTCAAGTAAGTATTTCTGGTCTGTGCTAAGATCCTTACAACCCACAACTGGCCCTTCAGCATCAATGTTATCAAAGGCTACAATAGGTTGGTTCTCACAGGTATGAAGTTGTTTGCCAATGGGACCAGTGAATCCATTAGGGCCAGATGTTTTTCCATCAAGTTTTATAACTAAATGGCATAGTGGCAGTTCAATTGCATGGAGTAGACATATGAAATGGTGAATTGGTTTATTAAGCTTCATCTCTATCAGCTTTATAGCACCTCCTTTCTCTCCAGTGTTGACTACTGTGCCATCACAACCAACTGCAATCAGGTTTTTCAGATCAGTATTACTTTCCTCAGCATATTCAAACAAACCTTTACTTATTCCATCTGCTGATCCACAGTTCGCAGTGTAATGTCCCATGTACTCTGATCCAGGTTCCTGTACTAATGTTATATGTTCTTGTAGTACCTTCTTTCTATAGTATTGTGTCCCTCTTTTTTTCTGAGTTAATGTCATATCCTTCCGGCCATCAAAATATATGGCAGTAATGGGTGTTTGTTCTTTAACTTTGCCAATTGATGATCTTTTCTTTTGTCTAGCTCTTCTGATCTTGTTTCTATCCACAACTTCAGCTGTATTCTGAGTTGATACAGCTCCTATATCTTGTAAAATAGAAGTAGCAATGAGTGCTGCAGCGCGGTCTGACACACCAGCCCTATCACAAGCACTTGCAAGTGTTTGTAGATGTTTAGTTTTCTTTTTCTTGAAGGAGTTCTTCCCTTCTTCTGAAGTAGTCTCTTATAGCTTGTAGGTTCTGGATATGTATCATCATCTTCATCATCTTCATCTTCATCATCTTCATCATCTTCCTCCGACATGCTCTCATTTCCGGATAATGTGTCATACTTACCATTATTTTGTATACAATCTTTAGACTGAACCAAGCCTTGTTCTCTTTGTTTTCTTAACATTGTTAATGTCTTTTTTTTAGACAATGTCAAATCCACTCTAGCAATAGCCATTTTCCTGTTATTCCTCTGATCTAACAGGAAAATATGTTCTTCCTTGGGTACTCTTCTTTCTTTTGAGCAAGAGCAGTTAGATAGCAATTTACACTTGCAGGCTGCAATGTCAAACAGTTTGTTTTGTGCTTCACATTTGAATGCCTCAATTTTCGCATTGTAAGCTTTAGAATCCTTTCTGCCTTTACATGGTTTCAGAAGGTTGCGATATTTTGCATGGTAGCTTTTTAACATTGCTTCAATTCGATGATTTGACACAACTGGGATAGAAGCACTTTTCCAAATTACTTTCAGTTTGTCTAGAATATATTTTGTAATTTCTGACACTGAGGGATCCTTATATGTGTCTTGCTTCATAGAAAGTCTAACATACAAATAGTATTTCATAACACTCTCATATGTTGGTAGCTCTCGATGCTGCAGATATTCCCCATATCCAAAAATGGGGCACATACATAAGAACATAAGAAAATGGGAGTCTGCAGAAAGCCGATTGGCCTAAGCAAGGCAGATCCCTGTCCCACACAACCCCAATTACAAAGCCCAATTATAGGCTCAACACTCTAATACCCTGAGGATCATCTTACCAAACCGGTTAGAGATTAACGCAGGATTACGGGGTCTGCAGAGCGCTGATTGGCCCAACCCGGCTGATTCCCCTTCACACCCAACCCTTCTCGTCCATATGCTTATCCAATTTTTTCTTAAAGCTCCCTATCGTTCTTGATCCCACTATATCACTTGGTAGCCTATTCCACCCCTCTACAACTCTGTTACCAAACCAATATTTGCCTATATCTTTTCTGAAACGAAATTTATCTAATTTGAAACCATTGGTACGAGTTCTTTCGCTATCACTGAGCTTTAGTACATTTGTCATGTCCCCTTTGTTAATCCCACTAACCCACTTGAACACCTCTATCATATCCCCTCTAACTCTGCGTCTCTCTAACGAATGTAAACCTAATTTCTTCAACCTTTCTTCATACGGAAAATTTCTAATATTATGGATCATTTTTGTCATTCTACGCTGAATTCTCTCCAATGAATCTATGTCCATTCTGTAATAAGGACACCAAAATTGGACAGCATAATCCATATGGGGTCTCACTAATGACAAGTAAAGTTTTAAGATAACATCAGCAGTTCTGTTACTCACACTCCTAGAGATGAACCCGAGAATCCTGTTTGCCTTATTACGAACGCTTATACACTGTTTTCTAGGCTTCAAATCATTGCTAACAAACACACCTAGATCTTTCTCGCAGTCTGAATTTTCTAATTCTAAATTAGCTAGTTTATATTTAACATTTGTTTGCATCTTCCCTATCTTTAATACCTTGCATTTGTCAATGTTAAACTTCATCTGCCAATTTACTGACCATTCATGTAAGGTATCTAGATCCCTTTGGAGGCACTCTATATCGCTATCTGAATCAATTGATCTCCCCATTTTAGTATCGTCTGCGAATTTACTTATCCTACTAGTTATACCTAAATCTAGGTCATTTATGTATATAAGAAACAACAGGGGACCTAATACCGATCCCTGGGGGACACCACTTTTGACTGCTCCCCACTCTGACTTGGTACCATTTATGCTGACTCTCTGTTTCCTACCAATTAGCCATGACCTAATCCATCCCAACAACGACCCTCCTATTCCATGTGCCTCAACCTTTCTCATCAATCTCTCATGAGGGACTCTGTCGAAAGCTTTACTGAAATCTAAATATATAATATCATATGACTTGTCACTATCTACTGCTTCATATACCTCTGAGAAAAAGCTAAGCAAATTAGTAAGGCAAGAACGTCCCTGAGTGACTCCATGCTGAGAAGAATTTATTAAGTTAAATTTTACTAAGTGGCTTCTAATTTTCCTAGCAATAATGGACTTTAGCAACTTTCCTATGATTGATGTGAGACTAATGGGACGGTAATTGGATGCTATCGATTTGCAAGCTTCCAAGCTTCTGGAACTAAACCTGTTTCTAATGACTTGTTAAATATAAATGCTAATGGACTACTTAACTCATCTCTGCATTCTTTTAATACTCTAGCATATACCTCGTCAGGACCAGGCGATTTTTGAGGTTTCAGTCTGTCAATTTCCTTAAGCACATCATTTCTACTTATACTAACTGTACTTAACATATTTTCTATACTATCACTATATACCATATTGACTTCTGGAATCTGTGCCAAATTTTCATTAGTGAAAACGGAAAGAAACTGACTATTTAATGTACTGCACATTTCTAAATCATTTTCTGTTATTTCTCCTATTGAAGTTTTTAGGGGCCTATTACATCTCTAACTTTAGATTTATATAGTTGGTAAAAAGCTTTAGGGTTATTTTTTGAGTCGCTGGCTATCCTTATTTCATAATTTCTTTTTGCTTTCCTGATTTCCTTTTTGACCTGTCTTGATAGAGTCTGATAGTATATATGTAAATGATTTTCACCTTTCTTTATTTTTCGATATATTCCTTTCTTTTTTCCTATAAGATCTATTAGCTTATTAGTCATCCATTTTGGTTGGTTCTGCGTCGATCTAAATCTTCTTTTAGGGATATATTTATTTTGAGCATTGTGGAGTGAAGCAATAAACTGGTTATATGTAGGTGGCAAGTTTAACTCTGGCATATCCTGACTTAATCGCTTAACAATAGGGTCCACCCTTAAGTCTCTTCTTAGCCCACCATAATCGGCTTTTCTGAAATCTGGGATAAGTGTCGTATTCTCTTTAGCATTCCCTGTCCATTGTATATTAAAATAAATAGATTTATGATCGCTATTTCCTAGGTGGTCACCAATCTCTACATTATTAATCATATGTTCATTGTTACTGAAAACTAAATCAAGAATATTAATACCTCTAGTCGGCGTATCTATGAATTGAAATAAAAAACTATCTTGTACTACCTCAATAAACTCTACTGAATCGGAGTCGCCTATTTGGTGCTGCCAATCAATGTTCGGAAAATTAAAATCCCCCATAATGCACACATTGCTAAACCTTGATGCTATTTTAATTTCCTCCCATAACGATTTTCCGCCATTTCTACTCATATTAGGCGGTCTATATATAACTCCAATAACTATGGTCTCACTACCTTCGTTAACCTCTACCCAAACACTTTCATTATCATTATTTAGTCTAATACCTGATTTAATACAGCTTGTTAATGTACTCCTGACAAACACTGCTATACCCCCGCCCCTCCTACTTGTTTGGTCATATTTAAACAAACTATATCCTGGAATATCAAATTCTGCTAAAAAATGCCTAGATTCTGTATTAATCCACGTTTCAGTTAGCGCTATTATGTCTATATTTTCTGAGCTAACGAGTGCTCTAAGTTCGTTCATTTTGTTACATAAACTCCTACAATTTGTATAATATACCCTCAACCTATTACTTTTATTTGCAACTAATTTTCTATTGTGTTTAGCTAACTTATTATTTCCTGTTGAACTACTAGCTCTAGACGGAAATTCTACTCTATCAGTATTCTCATCTTTACTATCAGTTACATGTGTAGTGTTATCGATACTACTATTACACATCACTATATTTATTACACATCACTATATCTATTACACATCACTATATCTATTACACATCACTATATGTATTACACATCACTATATGGCAGAACACATGGCAGATGTTCTTGTTGTTTTGGGTTTCTTTGCCATCTTACTTTATTCTAGTCTGGAACATGAAACGCATTGTCAATTTGTAAAATAATCATCATAAGTACAAGTATGCTTTACAAAACAAAATATATAATACAGCATTAAATCAGGCACAGTGAACACAAATAACCACCTGCTATCAAGTGAAGATCAGCACTAACTTACAGTATTTCCAAACATGGTGCAATACAGCCTGAGGTACTTTTCCATAGAAAACAACATTATTTTGGGCTAACTGACGAAATTTAATTAATTTACAACTGCTTCCATTTCCTTTACACTTGCCATATTTCTATTGAAATTGGAAGAAAAACACGATAAATATATATTTCTTCAAATATTTGATGGGCTTGGGGCACCTGAAGATATAAATATATAACTTTGAAATTTAGGCTACTTAATATTCTTGCCTACCCCCATATTTTCGACACTATTACAATAATAAATTCAGAAATCATGTTTTTTGATCCACCCTACCCACATCAATGTAACACATAATTAGCACTTGCACATATATATTGGCTTCTTATAATTCACTGGGTAGGTCTCGAACAAATGTTTGCAAAATTAGTAATAGGGAGTTTACAGAAAGTAGACCTTTCAAAGTATAGAAAAGGAAAGCCATAGAGATTATGAAAAGATGTAGCGCCGATGAATGGGGTGTGGCGCGCTCACAAGGCCGCCGGTTGATTGAAGAGTCGATTTTGGTTGATTGGTAGAAGTGGAGAGTGAGAAGGAAGCGTGGTGTAGGCGCTCTTGTCTAATCAGTTGTTGTAGAAAGAGACCATCCGCTGCCAGACATGTGAGCATCGCTGCCACCATGTGAGGTTCTTTACTCCGACACCGTGTTGATGTGGATCTTCAGTAGGCCTCTCTGTGATGAATAATGTTTGTAGAAAACTGCCACCACTAATAGTTTATAGACATATTAGGAGTCTGGAATCAATCAACCCATGCGATCAGCCTTTCCTTTATTTGTTGTATAAGTATGCAGGAACACAGTCAGGAATCAAATCAGGTGTGAAGTGATGAAATGGTGAGAATGGTGAAAGGGGTGTGTGAGAGCGTGGTGAGTGGACCTCCGCCCACGACTCGTGTCTCTCGAGTTCTCCTCGTGTGATCGCCGTCATGCCTAGGTTCAACCGCACCTCGCCTTCCGAGAATGCATAACCAACGATGAAAGCGTGAATAATACTGAATGACGAGTGAATAATAATACATGACGAGTGAATAATCATGCATAACTCCAGTCCAGGGGTCTCCTGGTGTTTAGGTTAGCAAGTCGTTATTATAGGAATGAAATGATTAATCAGCATGTTTACCTTAGCTATTGATAAGGACACCTGTGGTCTTACCTCTGGACCACAGCTAACAGCTCCTTTTACAGGTATATATAAAAGTCGTGTCACAAGTATGAATTGAGTTATGAGTTGTCTAAATATGAGTGAAAGGATCGTATAACAGATATGATAAACCCATAAAGTAAGCAAGTGATGAATACTGACTGACTTGGCCCACGTGGCTTAGAGACAATCACAGGCCCTGCTTCACTTATTACTCATAATATAAGATATGCATCGACGGCATTTCATATCTTGCCTGTGTTTACGGTATTATATCTGCGTTATTTATGTGTTCCCTGTGAGAGTTCATTGCTCTTAAGGTTTGGATATCACTCTAGATTATCAAATATGTTTTTGAATTCATTAAGCGTATCTTTATTTGTCCATATTTGTTCTTTAAACTATATAAGTCTTAGTAATTATAATGATAATGTGATAAGTGATATCCGAACCTTAAGAGCTATAACCTATCACATAGAACACACATATAACGTAGATATCATACAGTAAACACAAACAAGAGAAGAAATGCCACCACTGACTATTTAAATGTGTAAATGTGTGGTAGAGGTATGAAGTGTTCAACACAGAGCTAAAATGTTTCGAGTTTGAATATTGTCTCCTACAGGAGGAGGATAGGCTCTTCTTTGGTTTTCCTTGCAACACCATTTACCCCTTGAGGTTCATGACGCATTTTGACATTTTATTGTGGCCCTTTTTCGACGATTTTATACAGCGTAAGAAGAACCTTTGGGATGTAAACTATAACTTGTTAACAGTGATTACATTATATAAATAGTATTTCTATATCTATATTAATCACGAATGATAAATGATGCAGAACAAGCTATCAAACGCATTATGATATAGTTACAGACACAAATACTTATAAGAAATTGATAAGTGGAATCTGTTTCATCTTTATATTCCTTTATTGACTACCATTCCACACACATTTGTTTTCACTCATGCCATCATCTCCATTAGCTATAATGGTGACACAAGGTTACGTAACATTGTTTCGGTTGTAATTTGTCATAAATTACTTTCAATGATGTGTTTTAATGAAGTGCACGTCCGTAATTTGTTAACAAATAACCTATAATTCAAATACATAATAGCTACACTGCATCATATTATTATAATACTCAATTTTGAAACACTGCCTGGTGAATTTAGTATACGGTGAAACCACAACAAACACTTCGGTTTAGGACTCTCTAAGACGTTTTTCTTCTCTTAAGTACCGCAAATAAAACCCAGAGCGAAGATATTTTTATATGTTGTATTTGTTTTATTTTTATTTATTTTATATTTATTTTTTATTTTGTAGGGCTCGGCCCTACATAGACACTCTTCGCGTATAAGCTATATACGAGCACGTAAAAACTGTGTATATATCTATCTATATATATTAATTTCACGTGGAAGAAAGAAAAGGGTACCGGTATTCTATAATATGCAATCAACCCTCGCATATACTTTTCACAGCATGAATTTGAGAAATATTGGATTGCAAAACATATTCAGCAATTTGATGGTGCATACAGCTAATAGCTACCAACAAATATAATAATATTTAGGAAAAGAAATGTATACAAATCTATGCCACTGTATATAAATAAGGGTATATCAATAGTGCTCTTAGTTTAATGACGTGTTGCATAGGAAACCACAAACATTACCGGTACTCTTATCGTTGGACAAGACGATAATCAAACGCAAAACATTTCCGTTGCGTGTTTAGCAATACCTCTACCACTACACTGTAATTATAATATATTTGAAGAACAGCCTAATTTTATTATCATTGCAATAAATACAACATTCAATGTGTTATTGTATGATCTGTTTGACCCAATAGCAATTATGTTGAAACACCTATAAACTAACTGGACATTAAATATTTAAAGTAATAAAGGGACAACAATAATCTTATTTACATTAGGTGAATTCCCACTATTTCATTATTTACAAGCTTCCTTAACCATTACATTTATATCCTACTTCATGAATCATTAGGTTGTTGTTTTTTGTATTAGTTTCTTTGGTTGGTGTTTTATTATAACGGTATGGGAAGGAATCTCCCCATCCAATTAACGCTACGATTATGAGGTTTAACTCATTCAGTACCGGTTATATTGTTTTCATCATAATATTATTCTGGCAAATATTAGATGATTGTATTAAGCTAAAGAAGGGTGTTTACTATTTGAAATGCTACAGACTATCGCAAATAACACCTTAGCTATGACAACCCCTTCCTTATCTTCATATAATAGTCTGAATATAGCCATAGTGAAATACATATGAGATGTCCCTGGTACCTAAAGGGTTAATAAAATGTCTCTATGTAAGGCATAACTAAGATTAACCAAAGTCCTCTGCTCTATGATATAGAAATTCACCTGCAACGGAACGATATCCCTTAAGCTACGTCACACGTGATTTATATATATATATATATATATATATATATATATATATATATACAGTATATAATATATATATATATTAGTTCTAAAAAAAAAAAATTAAGGAATTATAGTTGGTTTTGTCTTACAAATTGCCACCGCTTTATGTTCGACTTAATAATTCGTGTCAACTGCCATATTTAATATACCCAAATGTCATACCATATATTGGCATTTTGCCTCAACGTTATGATGAAACCGAGTCTAAATTAATTTGGTATAAATTTACATACATGCAATCCAATATTTGATTTGACTGAACTGCACTTCTGTATTTGTTTATGTAAATTGAAGGGACAAGAAGAACCACACCCACTCTCGTGGGTTCACCTATCCACTCAGAAGGAGGGAGAACCGTAGTACTTCCTTCACCACTTTCAGGTGGCCTCGCCCAACACTTTGATCTCACCCTCTCCAGTGAATGGAATAGAGTTATTTATTAACATTATTATTCAGTAAAAGAATGAAGTATAACAGTTAATCGGCTTTATTCCATCTCAATTAACCCTTCTTAATACCACAGATCCTTCATTAGCTGCATGCAATTGCTTAAATATAGCTAAATAAAAAAAACGAACCCTGGTATGGAAGGGGTTAATTTCAGAGGGAGCAGCGCTCGCTGAGGCAATTTAAAGACGCTGGATCTCCTCAAGTAAGAACATTCCATGCAACTATGTGTTATGTAATATTAAATTAATGTGTGTGCCGTGTGTTTGAGTTGACTACCGGTAGTTACGAAATATGAATAGATTAGTGTGAGCTACCGTAGTTATGGGGGAGGGGGGTTGACAGGCGAGTACTGTATTGAGAATACACACGTAACCATATATTTTTAACTTCATATTCAATGCATTGAATCAAGAAACCCATTTTATGTGTGGGTCAATTATCTTTTTAATAGTATTGTATATATACTTTAACAGTGAAATACATGCTTACTCCAGATATTGGGCTATATGGGCTTAATTCATCATAACTTAATTGAAATATGAGAATGTAAAAGTATATTCAAATCTCAATTGCATCTTACGTAGATAACATTATTTCGTTAATATACTTACATATTCGAATGGATCATAATACATTATATTGAGCTAAGTTTATAAAAAATGACAAATATGAACATTAGATACGTAACCTATTGTTGTTTTAACGATATTTTATTTCATTTTAGGAAGAAGATTTGGAAAGCATGCATACAAATACATAGATACGATGATAGAGGGAGAACTGAAAGAAAGGAAAGAGAGAGGTTATCGTGATATTTATCCTCGTGTGGTTATAGTCATGGCCTTGAATATAGTCACAGTGGTGGAAAGTGGAAACAATCCAGGGGGAGGGGCTTACAGACGTGAACCAGGAAAGAAAGAAGAAGGGAGAGCTTGGCTAAGAGAGGGTGGTGAGCATAGAGTAAGAATACCTAAGAGGGGTGTCTTGGAGAATCAGCCGTGTTAATAGTAGTTGGCCATTATTTACAGATTTGGCTTGAACCCTGCACTAGATGGCGGTAGCGCATAGCTCCTCCCTATCGCGGGAAAATACTTCTGTCGTCTGTTTATTGACAGTTCCTCTCCCTTGCTGCAATGGTGTACACGTGTCTCGTGTAGAGTCTGTAGAAACTCATGTAACTTTTGCTTGCTATCACCATATCAGCCATAGTCATTATGAACACAATGATTTAAGAGTACACTAATATGCAAAAGCACTCCAAAGTATTGCCTACACTGAAATGAGAGCAATACTCCATTAACCCCTTCTGTACCGTCGTCGTATGTTATATTTTATTCTAGCAATATGTAGACGATTTTATACAGCTTAGAAAGGATCTGTGGTAGTTAAAAGGGTTGATTGAGGTAGTTCGAAGCCTTATAATTGCTAAAGATCCTTCCTAAAGTGAATACAATCGATTAGTAGGAGCCAGAATAAAATCAAAAGACGTCGTCGGTATAGAAGGGGTTAATTACATAGCTTACCAAGCTGAACCAAGCCTCCGTGATGATGTAAGGAGGCTGTGGTTGACCTTGAAAAAAAGGATATGGTTTGCAATGGATCATGAAGGCTGTTGATGATTATTTGATGTTGACTGTAAATTTATTAACAATGAATGTAGCCTACATGAAAAACTAATCTCAATTGAAGGCCAGTATTTACATTGTAATATAAGTTACTAATTTGGAAGTACACACAGCCACACTCAAACTTTGGTCAAACATAAATAATAGGCCTATATATATATATATATATATCGTATATACAGTATACTGTATATATAATGATACCAACACAATTCGTGATTCTCTGCCGGGCAGGTGTAGCAGGACTTATGTCCACAATAGTACAGTCTACGACAGAACTTCTTGTTATGGCCTGAGGCAATATGTTAGTTCACTTATCTTTTAATCGATGGCCCTTTAATCGCTTCTAATAAAAGGGGGCGGGGTTAGTATAGAGGTTGGAAGGAGGAGGAGTCAAATGTATGTGTGTGTTCTAGAACAGCACTCAGAATTACTTTATTTTAACATAACACACAGGCTATATTATGAGATTAGCTCATGCCGGATCACAAATAAGTAACACACATCAGGTGTTGCGTTATTTATGGAATTTAATATACAGACAGTCAAGTTTCTATCCTTCGAACTTCCCATTCCCCCCTCCTCCCCTTCTCTCTGCTGCCTTCCCCTATCTCCCCCCTTCTCTCTTTTTCTCTCCCCCTTCTCTCTCCTAACCGAATATATAATTGTCCTCATCGTCGTGTTCAAAGCTGTCCATAAAAACATCTTTGGTGTTTTAATAATACTGTTCTTTTTACCTCTACTGATTCTCAATTATTAACTCGTATTCTATTATTTACCTTATACAATGTGTTATAGAACATAAATATATACAGTATGCTCCGTTGCAAAACACTCAAAGTTGCCAACCTTGGCGTCCTGGTTAGTGTAAACAATCGTATAAATATATAAGTAATTGAAACGGAATGTTACAATCCACGCATCAAGACAAGTTGGATCACATTGTAATCTAGCTTTGACCAAATTATAACAAAATATATATATCATAAAGACAAGATAGTATCGGCCCAGTTAGAGAAAACACTTTAGATGAGCCGAAACGTGTTTGTTTTGTAATAAAAACAAATGTTCATATTAGAGTAAACAAAAAAATCTTCCATACCACTATTCACAGCACTGTGGTTGACCAATTCATAATACCTTAACATATTGTTGTTGTTGTTGTTGTTCCCCAAGCTGTCTGGCCGAACAGCCCCAAGGCCCCGTTGAAGGCCAAGGCCATAACCGAGCGCCCCCACAGAACCCTCCCTGCCGATCACAATAAAGCCTGGGTGACCGAAGCCACTCCATGGCGGGGAGCTAAGGAGGGTGCGGAAACGCCCGGGAAACCAAAGACCCACCCAGGGCCCTGTGCCCCTCAGCAATTATGAAGAGAAAGTTGAGGGGCAAAGGAAAAATGTGACGCTTTGGCTTCCAATCTTGGTAGATTGGGAGGTCAATCCACGAAAGAGGCTCCGTCACTTGAGATCTAGAAAATATATAAGTAAAAGGAACAGTCAGAGTAAGCTATGGGTATGGCAGAGATCGCTCAGTTCTCACTCTGATAGACCAGCCCATCACCACATGACTAGAACCCAATCCTCTCAGCATCAGCTAGGAAAGGCCCTAGAAAGCCGCCTTTGGCGGGGGGATAGCTCCCCTATTTCAACCCATTTCGGGGTTGGGCATCCGCCTACCTTAACATGTCATATTACATATTACCTTAACATGTAATATGACACGCTATGATTATTGCATTATACTTTTCTCAGTGGATTCTTAATTACTAGCTTAATTACTGGGCTTCCCATTATCAGTAAACAGTTCGGCCTTACCCATTGTAATGATTTACTATAAAGTAAATCATCAAATTGAACAATTAACGATAATCCAAGCAATCTTGATATGTTGTTTTAAAGTTGATATACTGTAAATTGTTTAGGCTTTTATATTTTTACTTCGTATTGTTTAAATTATCGTCCAAACATAATTAAAAGTATACTATAGCTCTGTGTATGTTACCTTGAATTTAATTTAATATGTATTATTTCAGCATCATTATGTTACGGTGAACATTGGAAACACATACACATTATATAATACATATAAAGGGTTCTTAAATGTAAACATTTACAATTCATATTTATGAAATCAATATGATCTCCACCCACAAGCTGCATCAACTACCTCCTGTATTCTTGTTGGAGCTGATTTTTAAAAAATCGAACTTATATTAGGGCAGCGACGGATTCCCCCCCCCCCCCCCCCTGCCCCCCGATCCCACTCCTCCCGCCCTTTCCAATCCTAACCTGAACCACATTCCACTCCATGACATGATGGCCCACAAATTCTCTATTGGGTTCATGTCACACACCCTTGTGGACCAGCTAAACCCCGGATGGGGTCAGGTCAGGTGAAGGTATTGAAGGATAAGCCTCAACAACGGCACCTCGTAGCTACTTTCTACTTTTCCTATTTTCTGAAGAGTGTAGAGAGGGGAGAAGGGGTGTTGGAGAGAGACGAAGTTGTTATAGTGGCTTTGTTATGTGTGTTATTGGTCTGTATACGTCGTAAGGCTCAGGATGGCCATGACACGCACTGAAGACAGCAGCATCTCCTCAATAATGCTAATACCTTTTCTAGTTTGCCTGGACCAGTGTGTGTGTGTGCTTGTGTGTGTGTGTGTGGGTGTATGTGTGTGTGTGCGTTTTATGTTATCATGTGTGAGTAATTTGTGCCCATTACGTTGTATGTGATCATGTGTGTGATGTGCGTTTTATGTTATTGGGTGTGAGTGGGTTGGTGCTTGAATGTGATGGACAGAGGAGAGAGGTTGAAGCGCCGTCTCCTCAAACATTACAAATTGTGGAGGTCACAAGTATATGTATTATCCAACTTATTCCTTAAGCCAACACAAATAACTTGAATCCTAAGTGTTATTGTTACACTTAATATATATACAAACAAATATAGACGTGTTCTTCGGGAATCGTAGCTTAATTAGGAATAGGATATCTAGCGAGGCAGCGAGTAACAGGTGTTGTTCGCTGCATCGCTAGTTATCCTATTCCTAATCAATATATATGTGTTACTTTTGTCATCCCTAACATTTATTATTTATTTCATAAGTCGTAGGCGTGTGCATAAACCTTTAACCGTCTTGGTGGTGTAATGGTTAAGGTGTCTACAAATCTGTGTGTGATAACCCAGGTTCGAATCCCGGTGGATCACATACATGCTTTCATTAATTTCATTGGAGGCGTTTGGTGGTGTGGTGAAATTAATACAAAATAGATTATGTATATGTAAATTCAAAACAATCGCATAGTATTATTCTGCGTATTTTAGAAGGTATCTGTTATGTCCTTGAGAGAGAGAGAGAGAGAGAGAGAGAGAGAGAGAGAGAGAGAGAGAGAGAGAGAGAGAGAGAGGTGGGAGGGAGGGAGGGAGAGGAAGCGGGTGAAGAAGGAGAGTTGGGGTGAAGGGAAGAGGGGGAGGGAGGGGGAATGGAAAGTGCGAAGGATAGAAACTTGATTGTCTGTGTATTAAATTCCATAAATAACGCAACACCTAATGTGTGTTACTTATTTGTGATCCAGCATGGGCTAATTTTATAATATAGCCTGTGTGTTATGTTAAAATAAACTTATTCTGCGTGCCGTGCCGTTCTCGAACACACACAAACACACACACGTTTGACTCCTCCTCCTTCGAACCTCTATATTAACCCCGTTTTATTAGAAGCGATTAAAGTGCCATCTATTAAAAGGTGAGTGAACTAACACATTGCCTCAGGCCAAGACAGCAGTTCTGTCATAGACTGTACATCTCTCATCTGATAATATATTCCCTTTGATACAACGAAACTGAACTCGAAATTTTAGGGTTACCTACGTAGAAGACCACTCCACCACGAGTACTAATCAAATAGTGTTCATTATCTTGAATAATCTCTAATTTTAATGAACCAAGTGACAACTCCATTATCTCAGGCAACCTATTCAACAGGAGCCGTGGTGGTCCAGTGGTGAGCACGCTCACGTGTGAATCTGCATAACCCGGGATCGAATCCCTGCCACGGCGGACATTTAGTGGGTGTGGTAGTACGTCCTAGCATGTTTCACATGCTCGCACCCAGTCAGGGGACATCCTGATGACGTATACAGACTAAACACACATAACAACAGCTTCCTCTCTCTCCAACACCCCTTCTCCCCTCTCAACACTCTTCTCTGAGCTAGTGCCGATACAAATGGCCAGTCCTGTATAGAATCGTGAGGTTCAGAGTCGTAAAGATTCCAGGACGAGCTCCATAGAAAATGAATGAATGAGGCCCCTTTACCTCTTTCTCACATCACACATTAATATATGTTCACATATTTTGCACAAAACGTCATAGTCCTACAAGATATGTAAGGGCTCACTACTTCCTCCTTCCATCAAAATACCAAATAGTAGGGCATAATTATGAAAAGCTCCTCATGTTTGGTAACCGTGACATACGCATCCTTTAGCTGCCATTTCATCGACTGCCCCTTTCTGCCTTTTAAGACGCAAGGTTGTTGTGTACATATTGGGAGGAGAGTGGGAAATACAGCCATATTCATAAACCTTCCCACAGTGATAATATTAGTCTTTATGAACGAAATCAGTAAAAATAAATAGTACTCTTTAGGACACTGGGTAAATTTTTTCACAAATCAACACTTACTTCCTCTTTTTGCATAAAAGGTTGGCTAGGCAGACATTTTGTTTAATATTTATGTTAGCCTAAGTTAACCATATAATATGCAGGAAAACTGTGTAATATATTTTCTGTTCAATTGTGTAGCATAGTAAAAAGCAAATAGGAAAAAACAAAAACAAATAAATGTAGAATATTTACCTGATCTTGCAAATTGAGTCGGTAACTTTATGTTATTGAATGCACACTATATATACATTTCCAGAAAGCTCTAGTAAATTTATACTAACGTCGGAACAATTATTTTGGATGCCCAGTGCTTAGCCCCCAGAGTGCCATGTCTTTATAATTATACAGTATGTGAACCGGGGTGTACCAGGTGTCACGCCCTGTACCAGGTCTGTATATTTATGGCCGAAAATAATCTGTAGCACTGAAACCATTTCATCCTGGCCTTCCATATTACACATGTAACCTACCCTTCGACCTCCCCCCCACTACCCTCCCTCCTCCCAAGCACCATGAACATTACACGTAAGTATAAGTGTAGTTTCAATAAATATTTAACAGTGATTTTATGTTACAAGACTTTGTGACAATCATTAGTGTGTGTGTAAGGGATATAAGACGAGGCCAATGCATTGCAATGATAAATCATTGAAAAGAATATAACAAAAACCCGTGTGAGTGTGGCGTATTTTGTGGACCGTTATATCGTCTTCTGATTATGCTTACATCCCCAAAACAATTATGCGTCGAAAAAACAGTTCATACTCAATGCTGATGTACTCCAAAAACTCTCAAAGTGTGTTAGCAAAAACAAAAATTAACAAACTGTCATGAAAATATTTTCACAAAATGCATGTGTCATACTTTGCGTAACAATGGTTCCTCTCGTGCATGTAAGTACATCACAAACATATGTGTGCGTACTAAATGTAGTCCATAATCAACATGACAGTACTTCAAATGCCTGCATTCGTCGAAACCAGGCGGTGGGAGCAGTTGCAATTTGGCTGGACACCCCCAAAAAGAGAATAAAGTAACTGTGCAACGGTTTTCAAATATCAAATTTCAACTTCTGGGACCTATTATCTGGCGAAAATGGACAAGGCGAGTGCTTTTTTCGCCACTGTTCTTCCCTTTTTATCCAACATGATGGATTTTCGCCACTGTTCTTCCCTTTTTATCCAACATGATGGATTTAGCCAATACAAAAAATATGGCAAATCGGATGGGGGTGACACAAACAAAGAACACGAGCAGCTACTACATACCAATACTACCTACTGACTTTCGAACCCGAGTCAGGTAGGTGAGTTTGAAGGTAGCCTACAGAATATAGATACCTTAATCAACTCCACCACAGTAGAGAGTTACTTAGAGTTATGCAGATACTCAGACCACATAGTCTTTGCGGTCCATACTAGTTGTTCCAGCCTTAATACTCCGCTCCCTTCGGATAAAAAGATGTACCGGATATAGGAGAAGGTATAACCTTATAAATCGGGAAATGCCCACAAAGACAGTTTTACATAGGATAGAAAGAAATTTATCTCAAAGGAAATCTGTACTTACATACCTGCTGATTTGAATGGATACATTCAAAATCATACTACACCAATCTCCATCAGATGATTGTCCAGTCTCGGGACCGGATAGGCCACAATTTTAGAGTGGCACGATGGTGCCACAAAGATGAACGATAAACCTATGACGAGGGACATTGGCATGAGGAGGGGCACCATCCTGACCAACACACGACTTTTCACGACTGCTGTAGTATCGTCGGTTGTTGTTGGCAATGTCGTGATGCACAATGCTGTATGACGATGGTGACGAAGGACGACGGCACCTAATAATTTCCAGCGCCACAACAACATTTCCAAATTTTGAACAAGCAAAAATCTTTTGCGCCACACCGACACAAGGGGACACTGGGACGACAACATATGTCGCGTGACGTCAGTTCACATTCATGCTACCGATTGGGTTGCATTGGGTTGGTCACGGAGTGTCGGAATCAAAATTGTGAATATGTGAAAGACAACCAAGATCAAGGTAAATTGGAGACAAAATACTTTGGTACACTAAGCTTGAAGGAGTCATAAGAAGAAGGAAAGATACACTGAAGAAGAAAGATCCAAAGTTTGATAAAGTGAAAGAAGGACTAGGAAAATTGGTCCAAACTTGGTTAGACATAGACAGATTAGAGGTGGGAATGTGGAGGGAAGTAGAAAACGAGATAGTTATTACCATGGTAGAATTATTTGGAACAGTGCATTTGATTGTAGTGTGAGGTCCAAGGCAACTGTGCATAACCACTAAATACTGCGTTTGCCAAAAGATCGAGAAATTATTAAGATAAAAGTGGACTGCGGCTCCGGCGCTATGTGAATTTCGTGGCAAAGTTACCTAGCTGCATTACTTCATCACACAAGAACCACTTGATGCAGAGGGTTCTAGTCTTCAAAATTCTCAATACGAAGGTTTGTGCTACATTTAGACATATGATTTATGATGGTTATGCCATTCGATTGCAGAGATGTTAATAAGTGAACATGACAAGTTGGGTGGGATTATATGTAAGAGTAAGCTCGTCTGTGAAAATCAGAGTTACCAAAACAAACAACAAAATTATGCTAGATCAGTCCTCAAAAGTCACTAGGGGTCCACTAGGCAGTAAGTGAATGCTGACCGTGGCTAGATGCAGCCTTTAGAATCTTTATAAGATCCGAGCGTATCTTCAACTACCGACCATCCAAGGCATGAGTGTGTGGTTGAGAACGTCTTCGGAATTATGGCCAGCAGGTAAATACCTAGTTTTGATTATTATCAAGGATATCATACCTGCTCTCAAGCACTGACATGTGACAAAACTAAATTTAGAATAGTGAAATCATAGGTGTGGTAGTAATTTAATTTCTTCTTTTATTTGTTGCTATAGTATATCTTATCATAATCGTCTGGTATGTACAGTATGTATGTATAATAATCAGGCACATACCCCATAACTGGGGGTGGCCAACTCGAGACAGAGCCCGAACCGAACCAAGAAAGTAAAATATAAATGCAACATTCATACACAATTAGGTCGTGCAGCAGAAGGCCCAGAGACCAAGGACCATAAGGGGTCCCAAGCAAAAGATTCCCAGGGCCCAGATCTCCCGGAGAGGTTCCGGTCACAGCAGGCAGGCATGCAGCGGAAGTACACCACAATGCCCGCCCATCTACTTCCAGGGAGGGCCCTTCATATACTGTATATACCGGCTCCTCGGGCTGGGAGCCTGGCGGACTAGTATTTAATCCAAGTGGCATCCAACTCCCACTCCCTAAGACGTAGTACGACCGAGTTGACACTTATATATTCACAAGCATTCTCCACTGATTCCTATTCATCACCACTTATCTTGCCTGTTCTTCAGTCATCTCTCTATCTTCCAAAACATTGTTTTACATCATCTCTTCATCTCCTCCGAGTTCTTCCTCTCAATCTATTTTCCCTTGTCTCTTACTCATATATTCTCTTAGCATACTTTTCATCACTCAGTCATTCAACATGTACAGTCTACGACAGAACTGCTGTCTTGGCCTGAGGCAATGTATTAGTTCACTTATCTTTTAATAGATGGCCCTTTAATCGATTCTAATAAAAGGGGGCGGGGTTAATATAGAGGTTGGAAGGAGGAGGAGTCAAACGTGTGTGTGTGTTCTAGAACAGCACGCAGAATAAGTTTATTTTAACATAACACACAGGCTATATTATGAGATTAGCTCATGCTGGATCACAAATAAGTAACACACATCAGGTGTTGCGTTATTTATGGAATTTAAAATATACAGACAATCAAGTTTATATCCTACGCACTTCCCATTCTCCCCTCCTCCCCCTCTCCCTTTCACCCCAACTCTCATTCACCCGCTTTCTCTCCCTCCCCTCCCTCCCACCTCTCTCTCTCTCTCTCTCTCTCTCTCTCTCTCTCTCTCTCTCTCTCTCTCTCTCTCAAGGACGTAAATGATATCCACTAAAATACGCAGATGAATACTATGCGATTCTTTTCAATTTACATATACATAATAAATGTTAGGGATGACGAAAATAACAAACATATATTGATTAGGAATAGGATAACTAGCGAGGCAGCGAACAACACCTATTGTTCGCTGCCTCGCTAGTTATCCTATTCCTATTTAAGCTACGATTCCCGAAGAACACGTCTATATTTGTTTGTATATATATTAAGTGTAACAATAACACTTAGGATTCAAGTTATTTGTGTTGGCTTAAGGAATAAGTTGAATAATACATATACTTATGACCTCCACAATTTGTAATGTTTGGGGAGACAGCGCTTCAACCTCTCTCTGTCCATCACATGCAAGCACCAACCCACCCACACCAACACTCACACAGGATACAAAACACACACTAACACCCGATAACATAAAACGCACATCACACAGATGATCACATACAACGTAATGGGCACAAATCACTCACACATGATAACATAAAACACACACACACACACACTGCTCCAGGCAAACTAGTAAAGGTATTAGCATTATTGAGGAAATGCTGCTGTCTTTAGTGCGTGTCATGGCCATCCTGAGCCTTACGACGTATACAGACTAATAACACACATAACAAAGCCATTACAACAACTTGGTCTCGCTCCAACACCCCTTCTCCCCTCTCTACACTCTTCAGAAAATAGGAAAAGTAGAAAGTAGCTACGAGGTGCCGTTGTAAATGCTTATCCTTCAATACCTTCACCTGACCTGACCCCATCCGGAGTTTAGCTGGTCCACAAGGGTGTGTGACATGAACCCAATAGAGAACTTGTGGGCCATCATGTCATGGAGTGGAATGTGGTCCAGGTTAGGATTGGAAAGGGCGGGGGGAGTGGGATCGGGGGGGGGGGGGGGGGAATCCGTCGCCGCCCTAATATAAATTGGAATATGTTTAAATCAGCTCCAACGAGAATACAGGAGGTAGTTGACGCAGCTTGTGGGTGGAGATCATATTGATTTCATAAATATAAATTGTAAATGTTTACATTTAAGATCCCTTTATATGTGTTATATAATGTGTATGTGTTTCCAATGTTCACCGTAACATAATGATGGTGAAATAATACATATTAAATTAAATTCAAGGTAACATACACAGAGCTATAGTATACTTTTAATTATGTTTGGAGGATAATTTAAACAATTCGAAGTAAAAATATAAAAGCCTAAACAATTTATATCAACTTTAAAACAACATAACCAGATTGCTTGGATTATCGTTAATTGTTCAATTCGATGACTTACGTTATAGTAAATCATTACAATGGGTAGAGCCGAACTGCTTACTGATAATGGGAAGCCACAGTAATTAAGCTAGTAATTAAGACTCCGCTGAGAAAAGTATAATGCAATAATCATAGCGTGTCATATTACATGTTAAGGTAGATTATGAATTGGTCAACCACAGTCCTGTGAATAGTGGTATGGTAGATTTTTTTTTTTTTTACTCTAATATCAAAATTTGTTTTTATTACAAAGAAACACGTTTCGGCTCATCTAAAGTGTTTTCTCTAACTGAGCCGATATTATCTTGTCTTTATGATATACATATTTGGTTATAATTTGGTTCAAGCTAGATTACAATGTGATCCAACTTGTCTTGATGCGTGGATTGTAACATCCCGTTTCAATTACTTATATATTTATACGATTGTTCACACTAACCAGGACGCCAAGGTTGGCAACTTTGAGTGTTTTGCAACGGAGCATATCTATTTATTTTCTATAACACATTTTACAAGGTAAAGAATAGAATACGAGTTAATAATTGAGAATCAGTAAAGGTAAACAGAACTGTATTATTAAAACACCAAAGTCATTTTTATGGACAGCTTTGAACACGATGATGAGGAAAATTATATATTCGGTTAGGAGAGAGAAGGGGGAGAGAAAAAGAGAGAAGGGGGAGATAGGGGAAGGCAGCAGAGAGAAGGGAAGGAGGGGGGAATGGGAAGTTCGAAGGACAGAAACTTGATTGTCTGTATATTAAATTCCATAAATAATGCAACACCTGATGTGTGTTACTTATTTGTGATCCAGCATGAGCTAATCTCATAATATAGCCTATGTGTTATGTTAAAATAAACTTATTCTGCGTGCTGTTCTAGAACACACACACATACACACACACGTTTGACTCCTCCTCCTTCCAACCTCTATATTAGCCCCGCTCCCTTTTATTAGAAGCGATTAAAGGGCCATCTATTAAAAGATAAGTGAACTAACACATTGCCTCAGGCCATGACAACAAGTTCTGTCGTAGACTGTACAGTCAGAAACCGCAGTTTCTGAGACACTTGGATATAGCCTGGACATTGGGAGCGTATTGTTTCTGGACGACAGCCCACTTTAACCATCACAAGGCCGCATACGTACGAACACACGTTTCGAACCAATAGATGCTTCACTCCGTCTGCCATGTAACATTATTGTGCTGTTGTTATGCTACGATACGATTCATACTACAGAATCTGATATAAAAATGAAAAAAATACCATTGTTTATTATTCCCTCCTATATCTACATTAAACACGGTTAGCTATTAAATAATTAGGAATGTCAAGAAACACTACCAAACCGCAGTGAATGGACAGGCTTTCGTTGTGTGTGTGTGTGTTTGTGAGAATCAACAGACGTCATCCATAGTAGTTACTATTAAACACATACCGGTACTCACACATAATTCATCCATTTTATATCATGCTATTAACCTTGATACACTGTGTAAACATAGCAATATATCAGATACTATAATACTATTAGGTAGCGCCAGCTAACTTGACAATAATCATGACCCCTAACTGCTTATAACTTAAAATAAATGAAAACAATCGGGCTGACGTTTCTATTATTTGGGAAGAGTCCGCCAGGAAATAAAGTGTGGATATTTCCAGCCAGTTTTCTCTAGGCCCTTTTGAGTTACAGAGAGATCAGGGATCAAGATTATTGTCAAGTTCGTTGGCGCTACCTACATCAAAATGGTATCTATACCCAAAGGCTTATATAGCCTTTACCCTGTGGAGTGTTATATATTTTTTTTTACTAAATTAATGCCGAATATATACACCTATCAGCATCCAAAGCTTTACTGTATGCGGTATTATGTAATACCTGCCATATAATCACTACTGATAACTCATTGCCGTTTCTCACCTTAATTTCATAACAAGTTGATAACATGTAATATTACATTGCATAGTTCGTTGTGTTGTATGTCATGAAGCAGACACTTCTGTTTTTAGTGTTTGTCACCTACTGTAGAACATTATGTCTATTACAACACACATCGGTTCACTTACACACACGCGACTAATCGTAACTAGCAATTCATAATTGCCATCGTGACTTTACATAACAACTGTTTATTACACACCAATGCAAGGTAAACATTTACACTGTAATGCTAAACATTCTCCTCTTCGAAATGAATAACAGTATGCATACCTTGGTCACTGGGAACATGGACATGAAGACCGCTCTCTGGGGGGTGGGGGACGAGAGAGCGAACTTAAACTACCAAATTTCGTAACAGCCAATGAAACGTTTAAGGTTGGAACCCGAGCCATTCTCGTGGGGCAGCAATTTTGAAGTATTTCGTTTTATTTATAATTTCTTAAAACCTATGGCAATATTCGTGTCCGTATTTACTGTAGATACGTAAGGGAATGTAATTGAGATATTTTTGTCATTTGCATATCCATAAATATATGAATGCGGATCATAGCATAGCAGCAGCATTATAATTTTACATGGCAGACTGAGTGAAACATCTATTGGTTCGAAACGTGTGTTCATAGGTATGTGTCCTTGTGATAGTTAAAGTGGGCTGTCGTCCAGAAACGATGCGCTCCACATGTCCGGGCCCTATCAAAGTGTCTCAGAAATTGCGGTTTCTGACTGAACATCCATAAAATAAGTAACGTAAAGTAAAGTACATGTTTTGCCATAAGAAGGTTTATACATATACATTGTTTACAATATTAGTTAATCTGACCTAGCCAAGGCCTCTGGACAGACATATTTATGTTCAAATTTGGACGATTAAAAAACACGGCAATGCAATTAAAATACTGGAAGCAAATATATATAAACGCATATCAGTTTCGAAAATTGATGTTAACAAAATGGGTCTAGTTGATTCATATTTGGTTACCATACTTTACCAAAAAAAAACACCATATGACTGATTCTTGCTAGTTTCCAAAAAAATTACCATTGTATGAATATTCCCATATGCAAAATGTGCCATGTGAGAATGTACCTAGAAAGTGTGTACTTTATATTTAAGACGGCAACATATCACAGTATTAACGTTGCAGCTTCGAGAAGTCGCAATATATGGTGCCATATTAGAGGCGTGCAATAATGTACGCTAGGAATCCTCGATAAATCGAGCAGCACTGAAGATTGCTTACCGTGTGGAAAGGTCACTAGGATAACAAAATATAAAACAAAGAAAACACAAAATCTCCCATCAATTCAAATGAACCAATCAACTTGCCTTGCCTTCTGCGTGGCTGGGATACCTAAAAGGGTTAAGTGAAATGGGGTTACATTTTATAAATGCAAAATACCCATTGGTTTATACGAAGACTGTAAACAACTGTATTAATCTGAGCATTAGGCTGTATGAAGCTACATCACGGTTCCACTCATGATATATACCGTGTATCGTGATAGTTAAACAAGTAAAAACAACAATGTTCGTATATCACACCAGTTATAAAATCTATTGCAACCTACTGTTCACATTCAAAATTATTCTCTCTCTCTCTGTTTATATTTTCGCCTGACAGACTTTCGACATAAACCCCATGTGTGCCAATTGATTACATTTTGCACCAATGATTTTATTATTCAGACCAGAGCGTAACTTTTTACCGAATTGCAATTATATGTTGTCAGGCGAGCTGGACGTACACAGCCAGAAATGTTATTGTGTTTGATAACTTCCACCACCATTTATGGGCCACAATTTAATTAATAATATCTCTACCAGTAAGGGAAAAACAAATAGAATAGGGTAGATATTACTAAAGGGGCATGCATTTGACAGATACCACCACATACTTATTGGATATTTAATTTAGATTACCACGCCTCCACCAACAACCTACGCCCTTTTCTGGTCTGATAGCCTACTAGTAATAGAAACGATTTAATTACGTTTTTAATGTGGTTTTCAGAGAATAAAGAAGCGCGTTTGGACCGAAAATCGGGAGTTGACCGCCTCTTCCCATCATCGGTTTGTTGACACGACGCTCGACGTTAGTTACATTTGCGGTTGTGTTTTTGGCCCCCTGCTGGGCATATAATTATATGATGATGACAATGAGTCTAGGGAGGGGGGGGGGGGGGGGGGGCAAAGTCCCCCCTCAACCCATATACTGTATCCAGCGGCCTAAATGTTAATTGAACCGCCAATATAGGGACATTAGTTAGATGCGCGAAGTAGCCTACTAACCTCAAGCACTATGTCACCGTCAACAAACGATTGACGTTACTCCCGCGAACGCAATTTTTCCACCGACATATCTTTATATTTCGTCTGATATTATAAATATTAAAGTTCCCCATTGTTTTTTTTAGTGTTTTGTACACCAGAAAAGGGTGTAGCTTGGTGTTGGATGCGTGGAAACCAAAAACAATTATGTATTAAATCCTTGGTGGTACACCTATCAAATGTGTGTCCCTATAGTAAAGTCGCACCAATATTAGTGTATGATGGAAAGGCCTAGAATCATACATCAATATTACTATGCAGTATTAATGTTTTTATTTTTTGTCTAGTAATTACAACATACCTTTCCTACTACCATATATAATTTCCATTTACTGACTCATCTAGTTACTATGTTAATATGTAATTTTCATAAATATATATGGAGATATAAATATTATCTGTTGCAGGAAAATACAAAGCAATAATTATGCACAACAACAAAATATTGTCATACAGCTCATAAATAATGATAAGCATATATTATGCCTGAAATAAACATCAATTCCAATTGCATGAACAATTTATACAATATTATCATCGACCCGTGTTTCGTATATCTATGAGTGCGTAACTTGACATATCATAAGAGGAGCCATCCGTCGCTGTAGCCAATGACGGTGAAATACACAGGACAGGGCAAGGCATAACTGGGTACGACATTAGTAACATCCGGCATATGCAATTCTGTGGAAAAACCTTATTTGTCTAAAGGATGGATACAAATTACGCACTGTACATAAGTCTACTCAAAACTACATTTCCATATTCCATCAAGTTCATTATTTTACATATACGCTTTTTTCATGAATTAATTAAGGAATTATATATATATACATTAAATAACAATGCCATGTAGCTGGTGGCGGTCTCCACGAAATATTTGTATTGATTGTATTTAAACTGTTTGGGACCAATGATGGGCGAAGAGCTTATCTAAGGAAGTGATCAAACGATGTGGTTCTGGGAATAACTTAATTAAAATTAAATACAAAAAGTTATAACAAAATATAGTGGAGTGAGGAACTGGGATAATTAAAGAACAATAACAAGCTTCGCATAGAAAAGTATGCGCATCAATGTAAGAGGAGGAGGTATAATTATATTAATTTGTTCGGTTGATGATCATTTTAATTGCTCTATGTTTAACTGTATCAGTCTTAGTGCAACTTCCACATCCGTTCCACGATAATAAGAAATACTCCAACTGAGAACACGCATAACATTTATGGTTTAAGAACATAAGAACATAAGAACATAAGAAAATGGGAGTCTGCAGAAAGCCGATTGGCCTAAGCAAGGCAGATCCCTGTCCCACACAACCCCAATTACAAAGCCCAATTATAGGCTCAACACTCTAATACCCTGAGGATCATCTTACCAAACCGGTTAGAGATTAACGCAGGATTACGGGGGTCTGCAGAGCGCTGATTGGCCCAACCCGGCTGATCCCCCTTCACACCCAACCCTTCTCGTCCATATGCTTATCCAATTTTTTCTTAAAGCTCCCTATCGTTCTTGATCCCACTATATCACTTGGTAGCCTATTCCACCCATCTACAACTCTGTTACCAAACCAATATTTGCCTATATCTTTTCTGAAACGAAATTTATCTAATTTGAAACCATTGGTACGAGTTCTTTCGCTATCACTGAGCTTTAGTACATTTGTCATGTCCCCTTTGTTAATCCCACTAACCCACTTGAACACCTCTATCATATCCCCTCTAACTCTGCGTCTCTCTAACGAATGTAAACCTAATTTCTTCAACCTTTCTTCATACGGAAAATTTCTAATATTATGGATCATTTTTGTCATTCTACGCTGAATTCTCTCCAATGAATCTATGTCCATTCTGTAATAAGGACACCAAAATTGGACAGCATAATCCATATGGGGTCTCACTAATGACAAGTAAAGTTTTAAGATAACATCAGCAGTTCTGTTACTCACACTCCTAGAGATGAACCCGAGAATCCTGTTTGCCTTATTACGAACGCTTATACACTGTTTTCTAGGCTTCAAATCATTGCTAACAAACACACCTAGATCTTTCTAGCTACTTTAGCTACTTTTCAGTAAAAACGAAACAAAAATAATATTTTTTGGATTCATGCATCACAATGTAAATTACTCAATGTTATCAACTGCGTAAGCAGAGTTTGGTATCCCCCCCCCCCCCCCCCTCGTATAGTGGGTACCACACGAAAAAAAAGTCCGTCGTCGTCGTTGCCGTCGTCGGCGTCGTCGTCGTCCGTCTGTCTCGGAACTCCTCCTAGACCGTTGGACGGATTTTCACCAAATTTCACACGAACATTTGTTGCGTGAATGCAAAACTCAGTCAAAAAATATTTTTTAAATTTATGCAATAGTTATGATTTTAGGTCCAAAATATGTTCCCCCCCCCCCCCCAGCAATGATGGCGTTCTGGGAGCGAAAACATCTCGCTACGCATTTTCTAGGTTAAGTTAGTTTAGTTGGCATTAGAAGTGATGGTAGTAATATTTGGATTTATGGTGATAGTAGTGATAATGTTGATAATTGTAGTGATGATGGTTGTAGTTGTATTGATGATGATGACAGTAGTAGATATGATAGTGACAGTAGTAGTAATGATGGTCACAAGTAATGATGATAGTTGTAGTGATAATAATGACAGTAGTGTTGATGGTAGTGACGATGGTGTGAGTATTAGTGATGATGGTGAGTAGTAGTGAGGATGGTGAAATTTGTAGTGATGATGACGATAGTTGTGGTGATGAAGTTTATAGTAATGGTGATGATGGTGACAGTAGAATAAATTATGGTAATATTTGTGACAGTAGTAATGATGATGGTTATAGTAGTAGTGATGATGTTAACAGTAGTAATGATGATTGTAAGATGGTGGTGATGATATTAGTAATGATGGTTGATAGTTGTAGTATCAATGATGATAGTAGTGATTAAGATGCTAGTGACAATGGACAGTGATGATGGTGAGAGTAGTAGTGATAATTGTAATTGTAGTAGTGATGATGATCATAGTAATGGTGATGATGACAGTAATTGTGATGATTGTGGCAGTTGTAGTTATGATGGCAGTTGTAGTGATGATGGCAGTAGTAGTGATTATGTTGATTGTGATTGATGATGGTATTAGTGATGATGGTAACCCATCGCAGAGTTGGGTATGCCGTTTTGATTTTGGGCAAAACGGCACGTCTACTGTATTATTTAGAGTTACACTAATTGTCAATGGTGTAGGCCTGTAGGACATTTCCAAGAACTTTGGAAACGTCGTCTGGATAGGTTTGTCTGTTATAGAGCAACATGTATCTGCAGTCGATGTGTTATGCCTGAGTCTGATTGTTTCTCGTTTGTTGGTTTCATGATAATTATGTATGAATGTTAGTTTTGATGATATTATATAATATACCGGGGATTTAGCTAAGAACCGTTCATATATAATATAATATATATAATGTTGGTTCGTTAATTTGCATATTTTGGGAGACAGATGAGAAACGTCAATACCTTGTATTGACGATTGTAAGATAGGATCTTTGATAGGATGTTGTAGGTCACTGTCTTGGGTTGTATTAATAGTTGCTTGAAGAGTTGTAGTAGTTATCACCACTACCACCCACTATCCTATATAATTATTTTATAGGTAATGATAATTTTGAATATCAAATCAGCCACTTGCTTTATTATATATACACAGGAGCAAGAACAATCTCTTGATATAAGAAAGATGAGTACAAGAATAAAGTTATACCTATGTATGTAGAGTCTATGTTCTAAGTGTGAGATTGTACAGTCGGATAATGTTTCTACTTTTTAGTCTAGATTTATTATTTTATTTGTTTTAGTTGCCTCTGCTTTTCTGTGCCTTCGGTTATTTCGTGTGGATTCAATGTTTACTGTTGTTTCTGCTCCCTGTTGGGAGGCTTCTGTAGCTTACGCTATGATAATGATAATACTACTACTAATACTAATACTACTACTACTACTAATACTAATAATAATAATAATAATAATAATAATAAAACTAATAATACTAATAATAATAATAATAATAATGATGATGATAATAATAATAATGATAATTCGTCTGTCTATCCCTCCATGTAACTCCGCACGCACTTCTCAAGTAACTTTTTTCCACCCCTCTCACTCTTGGTCTGAGCCTCTTCTCCAACGCCCATGCTTCGCTTCCGTAAGTCAGTGTCGGGATTACCACAGTCATGCAAGGACTTCTTCACTTCTATACTGACCACCCTATTTCTTGTTACTGCTTTCAACGTTCCTACAACCCTCCCCTGTTGCACCCTCTCCTGCACTTCTTCATCCATAGTCCCATCTTTACTCAACACACTGCCCAGATACTTTAATGAGGTGACAATCTCCATAGCCTGACCGTTCAATTTCAAACACATTTATCAGACCCTGCAACTCCCATTCATTATCGCTCATCAGAACTGTATCATCAGCAGACAGCAGTACAGGTAGCTTCCACTCATTTCCCACCCTTATCAGCAGTACACCAACATCCACTGCTCTTCCTTGTATTTCTTTCATGACTCCATCCATATATACAGGAAACATTCATGGGGACATCGCACACCCCTGTTTCAATCCAACATTCAGGTCAAAGAACTCGCTCTGCTCATTCTCCACACGTACTACCGCCGTTGCATCCTCATACATGCTCTTCACTGCTTTCAGAAACTTGCCATCTACTCCGTATATTCTAAGTACTTTCCTTCTATATCCACTCTGTCATAGGCCTTCTCCAAGTCCATAAAGGCAACATACACCTTTTGTTGCTTCTCCAGACATTTCTCAACAACACAATTCAGGGTTACAATCTGATCAACACATCCTCTTCCCTTCCTAAAACCGCCCTGCTCGTCACCTAACCATTTCTCCGTTCTCGCTCTCACTCTCTCAATCACTACCCTACTGTACACCTTCCCTACTACGCTTAGAAGACATAACTACAGACCAAATAACTACAGGCCAGCAGTAATGCAATCATCTTGTCTATTGAAGGTCTTTGAAACCTTAATCCTTGATATCTTGGAAGCGAAAATACAGTTAAATAGTAGGCAGTTTAAATTTCGGAAAAGTACGTACATCCACTACCGATGCATGTTGGATTGCAAAAGAAGTAATGCACTCTAATTTAAGCACTATCAATAAAGGTACTCTTACTTTTATAGATTTATCGAAGGCATTTGACTTAGTTAATAATGTTATCTTGGGTAATATATTTATTAAGCTTAGAATTTCAACTGATTTAGTTTTCATTATTATGCATTACCTTCGAAATCACACAGCGAATATTAAATGGCAAGGGTTGCAGGGTGGCTTCCATTATAATGAAAGCGGTTTTAGGCAGGATGGTGTATTGTCTCCGTTTCATTTCATTTGTATATTGATGCTATTATAGATATTATTGATAAGAGCAATGAGGGATGCATTCTCGGTATCGCAAGGATAAATATATTAGCTTATGCCGACGACATAGTCTTGCTTAAGAACTCGCATGAAGTTATGAACAAATAATATCTACAATTTTGCTGTGAGGTGGAAAAGCACAAACCGAAAATTCACACGAACATATGATATGACATTATGTATGATATATGGTAAGGAAATATCAGGGAGAAATGATAACATAATTAATTTAGGAAATTACGTGCTAGAAAGAATATAGGCCTACATATTAATATTTAGGTCACAACATTTGCACTAATTTTAAGGATGACAAAGACATTGAAAAGAGGCTAAATGTTTTTTGTTATGGTAGTTTTTACAGTACTTTATGCAATGTGTGTCTAATAGAGATACATTGTTATTTACATTCAACTCATACTGCAAGCCTGACTATGGGTTACGTCTATGGAATCATGCAAATGCCTGTAAATCTACTATATTTAAAGCATTTTAGGTAGCTTAAGATAAAGCCATGACACGTATGATAGGAGCTCCAACCTTTGCCAGTAACCATGAAGTAGCAGAAGACTTGTAATTTGCTGTTACTCAGACACCACCTTGCCATTATTCTTGCTAGATATATGAAAAGGCTTATGAAATCTGATATTTCCATTATAAATGTGGCTATTTCTATGTGTATACAACAAAGCTGTTGATATATCTAAGCTGACCCTGGATATATCTGTGACTGCTAGGGTAACTTGGGTACAATGCCATGAGGAACAGAGAGCTCCAGTGATGTTTTCATCTTAAATGGGTATGGGCTGTTGTGTTCTTGTTTTTTATCAATATGCTGTGTACAATTGTACATGGTATTATTTTTGGTAGGTGTGTAACTATCTTCCAGGTACGAAATACTCGATGTATCTGTGCATTTTGGAACATTGAATATTTCTTCAATTGTACATTAATTATGGTTATTTTTATCACTTTTATATATAAATGTGTTATACTAATTTAATTGTATTATATATTTGTGTATAGTATATTTTATTAATACTTTTAATATCTGTATAATATGGCTTTTATCTGGACTCATTGCTCTCAATGAATTGCTTGTTCTCTTGTATAGTATTTTTATTCTCATGTATAAATTTAACTTAAAGCTATTTGTTAAACTGTATAAGTAATAATATTTTAATCTTAAAATATATAGTTAAAGTTACTATTACTCTAATTTGGGAGTTTATGTGTACTGTCTACCTCTTCCTCAATATATGCAATTTATTACGAAATCAAATTGATTGATTGATTGACTATCCGTGGTCTGTCTGTCAGTCCCCCTACAACGTGACATACTGTATATTCCAACCAGTTTGCCTTTGTGAACCCTCAACACGCTACAATTCATGTAAAGTTAAGAGCCATCTACAGTATACTATTACATGTTGCCCGGCCACTCCGCAGCTCGACCGCTTCCTTAAAGGACCTATAGATGACCTGCTCTGCCCTACATCCACACCGCCTTAGACTCAAGCTAGCTTCCCCCTCGCACCCTTACCACACTCCCGAGCACTGCTAGGATTTTTCACCTTATCACCCATATATAATCATATTTTTCTTTGTATGTTGTGTATTCCGTATGTGTGTGTGTCATTCATAATTGTTATCTAAGTCTTTGGGCATGTCATGTAATTACCTGTATAAAGCCATAATAATACTATTGCCTTCTACTTATGAAAGCATATTCTGTTGATGTCCTTCTGACATGTTATGTAATTACCTATATCTGGAACGTATATATGGAACTTTGCAGTAAGGGACCCCAAATCGAAAAACGAACCCCCAAGTTCGAACCTCGAAACCACGAAAATTTAATATTCTCGCGTTTTTTGAGGTTCGAATTGGGGTTTCGTTCTCTGATTGTGGGTCCCTTACTACAAGGTTCCATGTTCGTGTCAAGTCCAGATCTACTGTAGTCTATGCCTATATAAATCCATATCAATAACATTGTTCTCTACCTATAAAAGAATCTTTGTGTATGTCCTTCTGGCATGATATGTAATTACCTGTATAAATCCATATTAATAACATTGCCCTCTATTTATGCAAGACTCTTTGTTGATGTCCTTCAGACAATATTTGTAACTACCTGTACACATGTATGAATTCAGTATCGTTGCAGGACTACTGTCCCCATGTATATGACTCAACTCCTACTGCCCCCCCCCCCCCCCCCCTATAATACATGTGTAAACCTAACTCGAGTATTCACTGACACATTTCTCCCTCTCCCTCCGCTTGACACAAGTGGTATATATATATATATATATATATATATATATATATATACGCACTGCTCTACCTGGGCCGACACCCACCAGGAACTAGAAAGACTATCCCAAGTTTTAGTAAATAACGGATACTCCAACTCCGACATCTCCAGCACCATCAACCACCATCTTGAAAAATGGTACTCTCAAAGCCCTCCCAACATTGACCCCCCCTATGATATATATATATATATATATATATATTCCTAGGTATAACATGTAACACCATTTAGGTGGAATGAAAACACGTTGTGTGCCAGCATGTAAAAGACGATGCTATTTATTACTGGCTAATTTTACTAGTTATGATTACCGAGTTATAATATAGTTAGTGAACGTAACTAAGTATCCATAATAATATATAAGTGACAGTAATGATGTAACGTGCTTAAACATAGCACATAAAGTTCAAAGCAAGATCTGGTTAAAGCTGGCAACGTTTATAAAGGAGAATGTAGGATAGAACCAAACATGTTGAGCAGAGCAGAATAAAACAAAACAGGCAAGGTAAAACTACAGGCAGGATAGGACAATCAACAACAGTGACGGAGAGAGAGACTGAAGGGGGAGGGGGGCCATTACTGGGCAAGGTCGATGCGAAAATAACTATGTAGTCGACGTTGACTTCCACACACTTGATCGATCACAGGGATGGTTAGGTGAGGCAGTAGATAGAGTAGAAAAGAGAGAAAACGTGAACAAAATGGCAAGCAGGTTAAATATATTTTTAACGGTGTCAAGTCATCATGTATAGGAACATTTGTTTTCAGTGGTTTCGTTGCGGCAGGGAGAAGACACAAATATTATATAATGATTGTTATATGATAATATTGTACTAGTACATATGTCTGCGCTGTTTATCTCTCCTAATTCTACTGACTATCCTAAATTCTTTGACTATCTAACTTCTAAAGTGGAACATATTCTATCCATCTCTCCTTTCGCAGAAATCTCCATCTTAGGGGATTTCAATGTTTACCACCACTAATGACTCTCTTCTCATTTCATTGACCAACCTGATGAACAAGCCTACAGCTTTTCTATCATAAATAACCTAGAGAAGTTAGTCCAGCACCTTACTCGAATTCCTGACCGCCTTGGAAATCGGTCCAACATTCTTAACTTATCTCTAACTTCTAATCCTTCTACTTATACTGTAAACCTTTTCTCTCCATTGGGCTACTCCGATCATAACCTTTAATCCGTTACCTGTCCTATCTCTCCAGTACAGCCACCCGATCCTCCCAGCCGCCGGCGCTTGAGCACTTTGGCAGTATTTCTTTGATTTCCCTTCTTCTTCTTCTCTTCTTGGAGTCGCTGTCCTCGCTTGCGTGGGAACAGTTCGCCTATTTACCGGCTATTTCTCCAAGAAAAAGCTATAGCTACATTAAGATATAGTTTAGAAAATTAGTAGTCATTAGTCATAGAAGGGATAGTTAAAGAAAAGTAATGAAGGAAAAAGCTTATACGGAATATTGACTTTGTTTTAATCTCCTTACTGTCCCTCTTCCCCACCTCTTTACTATTTAATCTCATTAATCTTCCTCCCCTCCACTGATCACCTTCTCCCCCTCACCCTATTCTACTCTATTTATTTTTCTCTTCTGCCACACCTGCTCCAGGAAGCTTTTTACTACCTTCATTCTTTTATCCACTTCCTTATCTCCCCCCTCTTCTGTCCCTAGACCTAACACAAACTCTACTCCATCCTCCTCCTCTTCTTTCTGTTCTTCCCATTCCCTCTCCCCCACCAACCGTTTAAACTCTTCCTCTAACCTATCTCTCTCCCCGTCATACCACTGGCACTCTGTCACTATATGTTCTATCGTCTCCTCCACTCTCCTCCCTCCCACCACACACTTCAGACACTATTTCACTCCCCCATTCCACCTCCATGTTCTTCTATTTGTTTCCAATGCCCCTGCCCTAGCTCTAAATAATAATTCAGCTCCCCAACTTAAATCGTAGAACTCCTCGTTTCTCGGTCTCCCCTTGCTTTTATATCTTTCTAGTGTGCTTTTCTTTTCCATAATTCTTCTCACCGAAACAATAATTTTACTAGTTTTAGTGATTGTCAAGGGGCTCTCATGGGTCTTGAATCTTTTAATTCTTCCCATCCTATAGTTTTAGCGATTTTAGAGTGGCTGTTTCTCATTCATCGTCGAGGGAAAAAGAGTGGATTTTTGTTGGGTCCCTGCACATGTTGGTGTCAAAGGTAATGCAAGGGTGGATGCTTTGGCAAAAGCTGCAGCTTTGAGACCTTCAAATGTAAATTACCCTTTGCCTGCTTCAGATCTGCGTACTCCTTTCATGTTTGCTGTTCGTGCTTGTTGGCAGGCACGGTGGGATTGTGTTACTGTTAATAAGCTCAGGGAAGTTAACAAATTAGTCTCAAGAGCTTGCTCTACCATTCTTCTCAAATTGGAAACTGCTTTGGCTCGCCTCCGCATTGGACATACCAGGCTCACACACGAGTTCCTTATGTGTGGAGGTGTACCGCAATTATGTGATGACTGTCTAGTTCCCCTTACTGTCAGGCACTTGCTGGTTGAGTGTCCCAGTTTGGTCGAATTACGTCGGAGGTTGTTTTTGGAACACCGGAATGCAGATGGTACTTACTGTCTTTCTTCGGTGCTTGGAGGGGAGGCTGGTTCCCCTGGAGACGATTTGTTTTTATTTTTGAAGAAGGCTGGCCTCTTTCAGTTTTTATGATTGCATTGATTTTACTTTGATATATAACTTTACACATGTTGCTTTACGATTTTAGCTTTCTGCAAATATGTTAGCTTGTTCGGTGCCATATGACCTTGTTGTTGCGGTGCCAAGATTTCTATCAATAAATTCAAATGTCCATATTTCTTTTCCATTCCTGTCCTCCTACTTCCCTCACTCTCGTGTTTATCTCTTTCTCCAACCTCCTTCCCTGACCTAGTCCTGCAGTTCTCTCTATATCTCTCCACTCCTCTCCCACCCTTCTTTGTTTCACTCATATTTTATTCAGTTTTCTCCTACACTCTTTTGCCCATCTACTCTTCCCCTCACCCCATTCATGCATTCTCCTTGACCACCTATCATCCTCCATCTCCTCCAATCTAATCTTATATCTTAACTTTGCCTTTACCACCCTTTCCTCAAATGTACTCCACCCCATCTCCCCTCTCACTGCTTCATTCGCTGTCCACCTTCTTGCTCCTAGCCCTATTCTTCCTTTTTTATTTTGTCCCGCCTCCAGTCTCTTAATGTTTCCCCCTGTACTCCCTCTCACATCCATCTCGTACATTATTGTTGGCACTTCAAAGTCATTCCACACCTCCCTTACTATTTTATATTTATTCACTCTAGTTTTTGTCACGTTCCACAGTTTCCCACTACACTGTTCCACCCTCATGATTTTCTCATTCATTGTCCTCTGTCGCCCTTCCTTCCCTATCCGTACCCCTAAATACTTTACTTCCTCCCTTATTTCTATTCTTTCCCCTCCTATTCTCATGTCTACTTCCTCTGGCCCATTTATCACTATCATGCTACTTTTTTCCACACTGAACTTCATTTCCAAATCCCTTCCAAACCATTCCGCCTCCTGTAACATTTCTCTCATATCTTCCTCCCTCTCTGCTATCAATACTACGTCATCCGCGAATGTCAGTATTGCTAACTTATCTTGTCCTATGTTCACTCCTTTCCCCTTACTCTTAACTCTCCTTACCAACTCCTCCATACACATTGCAAACATTATTGGTGACAAATTACACCCCTGTCTTAGCACTTTCCTTCTCCTGATTCCTTTCACTACAATATCTTTCCACACAATTTCTGCCTCCGCCCCTTCATACATATTCATTATCATATTCCTTATCTTCCTACTCACTCCTAGTTTCTCCATCACCGCTTCTGCCACTCCCTTACTATTTTATCATATGCTTTCTCCACATCTAGACACACTATAAACACACCTTCCCCTTACTTTGCCTTTTTCTCTATAACCTCATCTGTTCCTCTTCTTTCCTTCCTAAACCATTTTGCTCTTTTCTAAGCAGATTCCTTTCTTCTACATACTCTCCTATCCTCTCCTTTATTATCCCATAAAATATTGTATGTATTATATTTATTACAGTTACTGGTCTATAGATCCCCATCTCATGGACACTTTTCGCTCCTCCTGTATGTATCAACGTAACCCGTTCCTCTTTCCATCTTGCTGGTATTTCCTCCTCCTCCCATATTTTATCAAATAGCTTCTTTAACATTATAACTATTATCTCCCCTCCTTCTGCTGTTATTCCATCTGGCCCTGCCGCTTTGTTTCTCTTCAGCTTCTTCACACTCCTCCTAATCTCCTCCTCACTCACCCTAATATTCATATTTTCATATATTTCTTCCTCATTTAGTTCAATATTCCATTAACCTACTCTTATTTGGCCATGTACCCCTCCCAGTTCTTCCCAGTATTTGTTTTTTTATTTCTTCCCCAATCTCATTAACATCCCTAACTTTTTCTCCACCTGTATTTAACTCTACTACTATCTTTTCCCTCCTTGTTTTTTCTTTTTAGCCATCTATACCACTCAGCTTTTACTTTGTCCCCCTTCTCCTTTATCCTGTCAATTTCTATTGCGCCTCTGATTAAGTGTTTTGTCTTTTTTCTCTCTCTCTCGTATTCTTCCCTTGCTGCTCGAATTTCCTCCTCACTTATATTTTCCCCTCTCTTCTTTCTCTTCTCCAACTCTTTCCTAATCCTATTTCTCTCTTTCCTCTTCTTCCTCGCCTCCTCAATGTCTTTATTCCACCACCCTTTCATTCCTCTACCTTTCCTACATATTTTCTCCTTCTCTAGTACTCTCTCTGCTACCCTATTTATTTCTCTCTCTATCCACTTATCAATTTGCATTGCACTTCCCCCCCCCCCACACTTCATCTATATTCCCTATTTCCTCCCTAAACCTCCCCCACTCTGCCTCCTTCTTTTTCCATCTTTCTAACTTATTAGTCTCTCTACACTTCTCTACCTTCTCCTTGTTCATCTTTATGTTGTATCTTAATTTCAGTAGGTTATGGTCACTGTTTATTTCAAAGTTTCTTTCTTCATCTACTATCATTTCTACCACTCTCTTTCCTGCTTTACAGTTAACTAACATGTAGTCAATAGCTGACCTCCTCCCTTCTCTTCTTCTCCATGTTACTTTCCCCTCCGCCTCTGACATATTCACATTTTCTAGCTGCTCGTCCTCACATAAATCTAACAATAAATGCCCATTTCTATTAATTTGTTCCCCTAAAATTCCTGTGTGTGCGTTCATATCTCCCATTATTATGATTTCCTCTTATTTTCCTCTAATCACAGCCCATATTACTTCATATATTCTCTGATTTTCCTCCCTCTCTCTCAGCCCTCCCTCTACCGTCATATAGCACACAATCAGCATAAAGTGTGCTCTTTTCCTTACCCCTTTCCCTCTCACCCTCACTACCAGTATATCCTCCTAGTCTTCCCCCTCCCCCACGTCCACCTGTTCAACTTCCCATTTGTCTTTTTCTACCACAGCTGTCTCTCCTCCACCCATTTTCTTTGTGTGTTCTCTTCCTTTCCCTATTACGTCATACTTCTCCCCTCCCCATTCTGTCTTTCCCTTTAATTGTGTTTCCACTAGCCCACAAATATTCACCCCTTCTTCCTCTGTTTCTCTCTCTATTTCCTCCATCCATTGACATTTACACACCCCATTATTATTTCACCCATATCCTCACCCTGGAATTCTTCTTTCTTTTTCTTCCTCCTCCTATACTCCTTTCTCTCCCCTTCGCTATTACTCCCCACCTTCCTTTCCTCTTCCTCTTCCCCTGAATTCTCGTTTGTTTCATTTATTTCCATTACCCTCCTACTTTTCCCCTTATCCTTCTCACTATTGTCTATAGCCTCCTTCCTTCCACAATTATCCCCCCTATCTCGCTCTCTTTTCCTATAAACTTTCCCCCTTTTATTGCTTCTTCTCCTCCCTTTTCATAACCCATCTCTTCTCCTCCCTCTGCCCCTCCTTCCTCGTCCCTGTCCTCTCCCTTGTTTGTTGATAGTCATTCTGTTTTGTTCTTTTCAAAGCTCGATCTCCTCTCTTTTCGTCTTAAATTATCCTCTATCCTTCCTGTTATATACCTTTCCTCCTCCTGTTTCAAGTACTTCTTCAAAACTCCCATGGAATTATTTTTGCGTCCGTGGCCAGGGACTTTCGGAGTGCGCCGAGCGCATAACCGAGGTTATCCTCTTGGGCAAGGAGGCATACTTTCCATTTTCTTTCTCTCAGTCTAATGACAACAAATCTTTGTTTGCTCACGCTTGTTCTACAGCTTTCTGTAATAAGGAGGAAGGATTAAAACGTTACCGTCGTTTAAAAAAAAAATAATTTCTTATATGTTTTTGCCCGGAATCAAGCAAAATTTGTTCTTCAACTAGCCAAAAACACTTTCATCAATAAAAACAAAAATATGAACTTTCCAACTCTAGCTCTTGCCAAACTTTCTGGCATCTAGCCAAGAACCTCTCCAACAATTATATTTCCTCATCTTTCCCTCCTCTTTTCTAGTCTGACGGCACTACCATCACTTCTTCCTCAAAGAAAGCTGAACTCTTTGCTCAAATGTTCGCTAAAATCTCCACCTTGGATGATTCCGGTGCTATTCCTCCCTCCACCCCCTTCTCACTAATCTCTTCTAAGGCTGTACTTTCTGCCCTCTCTGGCTTTAATACTAAGAAGGCGTAAGGACCGGATGGTATTCCTCCTGTTACACTCAAAAAGAGCTCTTCCGTGCTGACTTCCTGCCTAGGCAAGGTTTGGAAGGCTGGAAGTTTGCTCTTATTCAACCTGTCTCAAAGAAGGGTGACCGCTCTCAACCCTCCAATTATCGTCCAATTGCTCTAATTTTTTGCATCTTTAAAGTTATTAAAACTAATCTTAACTCAAAATGTTTTAAGCATTATTTTATCTTCCCATAATCTACTTTCAGATCGCCAGTATGGTTTACTTAAAGGCCGCTCTTGCTTATCTTACTAACTCTTGGTCATCTCTTATCGTGACTTCGGTGAAGCTTTTTCTATTGCTCTTGACTTATCAAAAGCCTTCTATAGAATCTGGCTCAAATCTTTAATTTCCAAACTACTCTTCATCGGTTTCTATCCCTCTATCTGTACCTTGGTTTCTAATTTTATTCCCTCAATATTCTTGGTGTATCTTTTTCATCCGACCTCTCTTGGAAAGATAACATAACCATTCTTGCTAAAACAGCTTCCCAGAAGTTGGGTGAGCTCAACCGTCTCTGTGGGTTCTTTACACCCACACAGCTTCTTGCTCTATATAGGGACACTGTGTGCCCAAGTATCGAGTATTGTTCGCATGTGTGGGGAGGTTCCACCCATACCAGAAAAAGTAGAGTCTAAAGCATTTTGCCTCATCAACTCACCTCCTCTTACTAGTTCCCTACAATCTCTTTCTACATGCCACAATGTTGCATTTCTTTCACTTTTCTATCGCTATTGCAACATCAGTGTTCTTCATAGCTCTCTCAGTGCATACCCACTCCCTTGCGGCGAGTGCGAGGCACCCGCCTTTCAACACAGTCCCACACATATTCTGTCCAACGCTCCAACCCATGAATTGGCAAATGTTCTGAGTCTTTCTTCTGCTCAACTAGTGATCTCTGGAACTCTCTCCCTCAATCAATCTTTGCTTCATCCTATTACTCAAACTGCTTTTAACTTCGTGTGTCCAGGCATGTTGTCTACAACGTTCCTTGAATTTGGCTCCCTGTCACTCTTTTGACTCTGGGGGAGACACTTGTTACAGGCAACCTGCCTTTTGTCGCCTTCATATACATAGAACAGAAAATATTGGTATATGCTGAATGACGAAATCATTATTGCAAGTATGCTACCTAAGGTAGTCACAGTGAGGCAAATATAACGATAAATTCACAATATTCACCTACTCATTCCAATGCCATGGCACTTGATTCGAAAACATTGAGCAATCAATACAATTGTTTTGTGTCTACTCTGTCTACGTGACTGCCTGAGTATGGCACATGGCACTAGAGCACTGTCGTAAATGTTCGCCGTGACTTTAGACGAGTCATCGCTTAAAATCCAGGTAAATGATAGTACTAGAACGGCTACATTATTTCCAGCTAAACAGGTATTACCAAAGCTTCATTATTATGAACTCGTTTGGATGGTTTTGTGTTTGTTTATTTTGTTCTAGTTACAGTTGTGTTGGATGGCTGGAAGGGAGGGTAGTTATTGGTATTTTAGACATAATAATAAAGGGAACATAGTTTATACTGATTCGAAATGATCCTACAATTTGTTATAGGTGGGTCAACAGCTATATGCACTATCTCCGTAAGATAATCAGGTTTAACTGGTTACTGTTGGTGATGTTATTGTTTTACGTAGACATTAACGGCTTCAACTCAGTTATATATTATTAATAGAAGGCTTAAACAGTGTTCTGTTGTTCGAAACATTATTTAGAATGTTTAAAGATTGTCAAAAGAATACCACAGATAATAATAAATGTTAATATTCGCAATAAAACACGTTCGGTGAAGGTATGTTTCAATATGTAAGTAAATACAGTATATGCACATTCTGATTATTATAAATATATTAACTTTTTAATACTGAATAACGAATAATAGTTAGAGATAGAAAAAATGATGACTAATGAATTATGCTGTATATTTAAACAAGTGTGAGGTAATCGTAAATACAGGGATGTAGTACTAGTGTAATACCCTATCCTTGTATGTGTATGTGTTTGTGGATATTCCTTTCCGGGTAAACACAATTATTTAATCACAGATATGTTGCTCTACATATGGTCTAAGCAATCAATAGTCTACTCAAGAATAGGCACCATCGAAAACACAATTTAAATCAGTCGTATTCGCGGAGATAATGCCTTAATAAGATTAACCAAAAGAGCTATACTATTCCTCAGGGCAGTTATGGTTTCCGGTTTATTATGTAATCACATCAAATGCATCGTTGTAAAGAAGAGAATTATTTACAGTTGGTTAACATTTAACTACTGATATTTGATCGTTGAGACTTGAGAACTGTCATATTTGCGATGCAATTAAATTAACTTGTGCATTAGTTAGGCGGGTTATTATTTTCTGAATCAAACGACATTGATATATGAACAATACATGAATGGTAACAATAGGCCTAATGAGGGAGAGAGAGCGTGTGTGTATGTGAAATATGGGGTGTGGGGTTGGTTTTTCCATGATAAGGTCAGAGGATATGGAATCTGGCCTACATAAATAACTTGATATAATTTGTTACCTCCTTCCCTATCGGTTTATCTCCGCCCTCTCTTCTTCATCTGTCCATGTATTTTCTGCCTTTCTTCCCGTTACCATCTTCTTCCTTCCTTTATATACTCTCCCTCCTGGTATACTTCGCCCTTTTCTGGGAATATCAATTATGTGTCTTGCCTGCCTACTTCCCCTGTAGTATTTGTCTGTGTATCCTTTTTCTACCTCTGTCCGAGTGTTTCGTTCGTTTGCTCCCTCATTTATCTCCCGTCTCCTTTGTGACGCCTACAGCTTTGCAGAACGCCACGTGGGCTCAGCCGCTCGCTTGGCCACTCGCTAGCACTTGCCAGGGCAGTGTATTTGGCTACAGTCTATCTACAATGTTGTTCTTTCTTTCATAGTGTTCGTGTTGTTACAGACAGTCCCGTGGTGGTCTTTATTTTCGTCTGTGACAACGGGAAGCATTTTATATCATGAGTGGAACATAGGATGCATTGTGTATAGTTAAGGAGAGAGAATAATATAGGCAGTGGGGTGGTAGTGTGTGCGTGCGTATACATGTGCTGCCTCCCCCTTAGCTTTGTAGGCTCGCGCGCGTGCCGTCCCATGCCTCTTGATTGGCTGGTGGTTCCTGGCGCCTTCTGCAGCCCTGCTGCCTGGTGACGTAGCGGCCTGTGATTGGCTGACCACCATGCCTTTGTGTGTGATCCTAGGGGTCCCAAGGAGCTACTCTCTTCAGAGCTTGTCTGACCAGCATACTCTTCACATGTTCCCTTGCTACCTGTCTCCTGACTTCTACCTATAGAACACTTTCTCTCTCTCTCTCAACTTCTTACCTCTCATTCTTTCAATCTATTTAATATCATAACTCCCCTTTGGTTCTCCACGATTTCATACATCGGCCATCGTATTATATGCTGAAGCTCTCAGATTTTATATGTTTAGTTAGGCATTTTGGAGGGGTTACCATTTTGTCTGTAGAGGTTCGACACACTCACGGTGTCTCCCTGCCTATTCCTTGGCTGTCTGCTGGGCTATTTAATGCTAGACTGGGGTGAGGCCATTGTTGTTGTGATTTCCGATGTGTACTAGGTTTTGTTGAACCTGTACAATCGCAACGGAGACGTGGGAAGCCTAGGTGGTCTTTCTGACTGTGTACCTTGTGAGTTTAGCACTGTGTTGCGAGTGAGGGCTTTTGCCTCTGCCACCCAACACTGTGCTAACTCGTTTGCTTTGACTTTGAGAGGGTCGCCAGGAGAGAACCAGATACTAGCGATCTGGATCTCTCAAGAGAGCACCCCGTCAATTAACGTAATTTGGCCGCACAGTCTTAAGGACCTCGCTAGGCTACGAGCCGCTTGCTCAGCCATTGTTTCCTAGCCTATGACATCCCAGCTAGACTTTATTAGCCTAGCAGACACCTGTTTAGAATTATAAACTCTTATGTTATGTATGGAGCATTCTTATTCACCTTGACCGTAAGCCTTGGTTGTTGTTGAGTTGCACAACCTGAGCAGGTTTTTTGAGTTGCCTGACGAAGGACTTCTTTTGTTGTTGGAGATAATACTAGTGTGCATTTATCGTTATTCCCGTGTCAGTTGACACTGTCTGTCTCTACACTTGTCCTATATTGACCCTGCTTTATATAACAGTTCAAAATCCGATACGATCATCTTACCCCAGCATCAGACTTTCTTCAGAAGATTCCTGCTCGATGCTTTGGGACTTTCGTTCACTTTCTTTAGTATAGGAGTGGCAGTTCATTATTGTTTAGAGTAACTTTAAATATTCCTTCTTCTAGTTTGTATTAAATCATTGCAGTGATTTAATTAAGATCTCTATCTTTTCCTAGTATACCTTATTAATGTAATTGTATGTTGTTGTGATCAGGCTGTATCAGAGATCATCAGCCTGTAGTAGTAGTGCACTTATACTGAGTTATAGGATACCCCGTTATCGCAGATTTAACTCTGGAGGGTATAGGTGTTTTTGTGTGCCGGCATTATAAGTTCAGGGGTTGGATCTAGTGTTACCGTTGTGGCTGTGTGCTTTCATAGTCCAATGATTAAGAGCCCTTGTTTTATACGAGGGCCCCGGTCGTAACAAATAGCGACCTTGCTTAGGATTTTGTGAACTTAGAGAAATATTGCAGGAGTGTTGTGGTCATTTGTTTTTGTTTAAAGGAATATAGTAGACCCGGGGATTTTTTTTGGGCAAGTAGTATAACACTTAAGAGTCTTCGAGCATCTTGTATTTTTGAGTGAATAGTGCTGCATAAGAGTTTAGGAACTTCTTTTTTTTTTTTAAACGTTGAGAATTTTCGGTGGACACTATGTCGGACGACGGATCAGTGTACAGTGGGGCTTGTCTTCCGAGGTGTTGTTTAGGCTTGAGCTCAAGCAGCGGCGGATTCGGCTTGAGGAGAGAAGGGCCATACGAGAGGCTGAGTTTAAGATTCAGGCTGAGGAGAGAGGGGCCAGACATGAGGCTCTGTTTGAGCAACGAAAGCATGAATCTGAGCTTAGGATTCAGTCTGAGGAGAGAAAGGCCCTTTACTGTGCAGACACAGATCTTGAGAAGTCTAGGGTGGAGTCGACAGGGTAGCGTCTCGGTTCTGGGAATCGAGGTCTTGATCAGTCTTTGTCGCACCTGCTCAAGTTGGTCCCTGTATTTGATGAGTCGGGTGTCACTGAATTGTTTATGCGTTTTGAGAAGAAGTGCAGGGAGCACCCATGGCCCGAGGTTAAGTGGGCAGCCCTTGTTTCCTCTAGATTGGTTGGCAAAGGACTCAAGGCATATGATGCGTTGCCCTTCGAGTCGTGCATCGATTATGAGGTATTGAAGGAGGCTGTCCTGCGGGCATATGAGTTACAACCAGAGACGTACAGATTGAAGTTCCGGGGTGTAACGAAGGGTCGTGAGTGCATCTTTCTTGAGCATGCCCGGGATCTGTCCGATGCATTTGGGAATTGGCTGAGATCGGAGAAGGCAAGGACGTTTGATGAGATAAAACAGTTGATGTTTCTCGAGCAGTTCTTTAAGTGTACGGGCAGCGATCTGACGTTGAATCTTAAAGAAAAGAACCCAAAAACTCTTCAGGAGGCAGCTGAGATGGCTGACCGTAGGCTATCGCTGATTCGTGGGTGAGGGTCTGCACAACGGCATGATGCAGGTAACAAGGGGCGCAACACTCCACCCCCCCGAGTCAGTGATACACCATATAACAATAACTACAAGAGGAATGATATTAATTCTGACCATAAACCTAATACCGTCCCGTTTAAGAAGGGTCAGGGCCCTTCCTCACCTCAAGGGAAGCCCAAGGGGGAGTTAGAGTGTTTTCATTGTCATGAGAAGGGGCATTTTGCAAGAGCCTGCCCAAGCAAGCTACCTAATGCAGTTGTGTCTTTGGTTCGCAACATTGGGGTGTCCCCGAAGTCGTCTGAGTTTGCCCGGGGTATAACGTCAGAGGCTGGGACACAGCCAGTGGAGAAGAATCCGGAAGGCTCGAACCCTGTCCGCGATGTCTTTTGTGACCATCGAGGGCATGGCTGCGTGAAGTGGGCTGGTAAGAAGCATGGAGTTGAGCTGTTGCGAGACACGGGTGCCTCTCAGACTTTAATGAAGAACTTTACTGGTAGACCAATAAACGCGGCACAGGTGGTTGTGGTGCAGGGTATCAATGCTGTCAAGTCATACCCGTTGGTCCGGATGGAATTGGGGGTGGATGGTGTGACACGAGAATTGGATGTGGGTGTTGTGGAGAACTTGCCTGTTGGGGGCGTCGACCTCCTTCTCGGCAATGACTTTGCGGTGCCTACTTCTGAGGTTTCACCCTTAGTCGTTGCCGAGAAGCCGGCCGACGTGAGTGGGGAGGAACAGGAGTGGGTAGAGAAGTGTCAAGTACAACCTATGGCGTGCGTTGTTACTGGATCTCTTGCATCCAAAGTGTCACAGCCTATTCCTCAGTCTTCTGATCAACGGAGGAACGGTCGGAAGAAGACGGTTAATGTTGGTAAAAGTTTGGAGAGTTTAGTACCAGCAGCACTTCTTGGCGACTCAGTATTGGCACCATTGTTGGAGTCTGGAGAGGCCCCAGGACCTGTCACAGCTAGTGAGGAGGTAGGGCAGGATGAGACTCCGAGTCAGCAACGTTACACACCGAGAGAAGAAAGGGTTGCTCAGTTTGATATTGGGGGAGAACTTGGGTTGCTTCGGAAGCATCTAGACAAGTTGGTTCCCTCAGATATTTGTAAACTGCAGTTGGAGGATCCGGAAGTTCAGAAGTGTGGTAATGGTGCTGTCGGGATCAAACACGAGGATGGGGAAACATGTCATTTGAACCTGTTGGAGGAGTTTGTGAGGCAACCACCTGAGCAGCCAGCTGTCCCTGCATTGGTCTGCAGCGGCCAAGGTGGAGAAGGAGAGGGGGGCAGTAGGGCACAGGTGGAGGAGAGTAGGGATTGTCATGTCTCGGCGGAGCAGTGGGCGGGGGACACGAGTCTGGTGGCTGTGGAAGCGCTAGAGCACCTGCCTGAGCAGCAGTGTGCAGCGCTCCAGCACCAGCTCGGTTCATACCCCACTGGTCGTGCCGAGCCCCTGAGCCTCACAACTCGGGCGGTGCAAGATGTTCCGCGGGCAGGTCACGTGAATGTTGAAAGACCGTTAGCCTCGTTGTTTCGGTGGTTCAAGGTGGGCGACGAGGCTTGGACATGGTTGTCAGATCAGGGTCGACCCATGGCTGCCAAGGGTGGTGGTCAAAAGGAGGACATTGAGCAGATTGGTGAGTTTGGCTGTGGAGTGGATGTGCCCGGTCGTCGTATAGCCTCCCAATGCTGCTCTAGTCGAATGCAACAGCCTACCATAGACCGACTGTATCTGGCCATGTCGCTAAAAGCGTTGATGCTGCGCAGGCAGATGTAGTTGCAAGGAATGCGGGGGTGCGTATGTACGGTATCGGTGGGGAAGCCTTAGCAATTGTGAACTATGGGAGTGACTGCACAGATGGTACTGATTGTCCCTCTCATGACCTGGCTGTTCTAGGGACGAAGGTGGAGAAGGAGGGAGACTACAGGTTAGAAGCTGCGGTCTCGGCTGGGTTGTGGGAGGGCACTAGGCATGTTGTTCGTGGAGACAGTGCAAGGCAGTTGTTTACTAGGCTATGGCAGTACATTCGCATGTTTGTTCATTCTCCAGGCCTGATGTACGAAGTATAATCCGACATGGAGGCTGGAGACAGTGCCAGGCAGTTGTTTACTAGGCTATGGCAGTACTTTCGCATGTTTGTTCATTCTCCAGGCCTGATGTACGAAGTAGAATCCGACATGGAGGCTGGAGACAGTGCAAGGTTCAAATTGGCTCCCTACCGTATAAATCCTGCTCGACAGCCTGTGGTGCAAGCAGAGCTGGATTACGTGTTGACGAAGGATCTGAGGGATAAGGAATGTCGTGAGTGGTCGTTGCCTGTAACTTTGCAACCAGTGATAAGTGGCAAGATCAGTGTGTGTGCATTATCCCTGACAGACACCTATCCATTGCCCAAGGGTCTGAGGGATAAGGAATGTTGTGAGTGGTCGGTGCCTGTAACTTTGCAACCTGTGTTAAGTGGCAAGATCAGTGAGTGTGTTGATTGCGAGAGTGTGTGTGCATTATCCCTGACAGACGCCTATACCTTATCGAGAGTTGACGACACCATAGACCGCCTCGGGGCTGCATCGCCTATCACGAAGGTAGAACTAGTGAAAGGTTATTGGCAGGCCTCGTTGCCGGAAAGAGCGAAGAGAAATGCCAGTCTTGTGATGAACTGGGCAGTTTATCAGTGCCAGGTGTTGTTTAGCTGCCGGGACACAAGTTGGATGTGTGGCATGCTAAGGGCACTGATAATGTTTTGTCTGATTGTTTGTCACGGGAGGGTTTGTTTGCAGGAGAACCCTCGCCGTTCCGTCAGTCTGTGTTGAGAGTGGAGTAAAATTGGCTTGCCCCTGTAAGTGCAGCCGCCAAAAACATATTAAAAATGAAAATTCTATAAAAACTCTTTCTATAATAGTTACATTTTTTTTTAAGTATGTTATAGCTAAAGTTCTGAGTCGAACCTGTGCTTCTCTCAGAATGCTGGGCTAGTAGAAGCTCGCTCTAAGAGCATAGCATTATGAATTAATTAAGCTATTGTGTTAGGAGGGGTTGTAATATTTTTGGTTGATGAGAACTGAGCTTTGCCTTCTTTGTTGCGAAGTGATTAGGAGTGGCGAGTCTTATCGGCGTTCTGCTTGTCAGATATGGAGCTCATGGTTAAGCGTCTAATATGTTGGGGGGGGTGTGACGCCTACAGCTTTGCAGAACGCCACGTGGGCTCAGCCGCTCGCTTGGCCACTCGCTAGCACTCGCCAGGGCAGTGTATTTGGCTACAGTCTATCTACAATGTTGTTCTTTCTTTCATAGTGTTCGTGTTGTTACAGACAGTCCCGTGGTGGTCTTTATTTTCGTCTGTGACAACGGGAAGCATTTTATATCATGAGTGGAACATAGGATGCATTGTGTATAGTTAAGGAGAGAGAATAATATAGGCAGTGGGGTTGTAGTGTGTGCGTGCGTATACATGTGCTGCCTTCCCCCTAGCTTTGTAGGCTCGCGCGCGTGCCGTCCCACGCCTCTTGATTGGCTGGTGGTTCCTGGCGCCTTCTGCAGCCCTGCTGCCTGGTGATGTAGCGGCCTGTGATTGGCTGACCACCACGCCTTTGTGTGTGATCCTAGGGGTCCCAAGGAGCTACTCTCTTCAGAGCTTGTCTAACCAGCATACCCTTCACATGTTCCCTTGCTACCTGTCTCCCGACTTCTACCTATAGAACACTTTCTCTCTCTCTCAACTTCTTACCTCTCATTCTTTCAATCTATTTTTTTTTTTTTTTTTTTTTTCTATGTGATTGAGGGAGGCAAAAGGCATAACTGCCTATAGCGAGTGCCTCCCCCATAGTTGAAAGAGTGACAGGGCCAAAATCTAGGGACGTTCGAGCCAAAATGCCTGGACACACGGAATTTGAATCAATTTAAGTCATAGAAAGAGGGAAAGACCGATTCTGGGAGAGAGTTCCAGAGCTCAGATGTTGAGTAGAAGAAAGTTTGAGAGTAACGTTTCACTCTTGGGTTGGAGAGTTGCACAGAGTAGGGGTGGGATTGAGTTGCAGGACGGGTACCACGTGCCCTACGTAAAGGAGGGCATATATAATATATAATATATCATATTTAATATCATAACTCCCCTTTGGTTCTCCACGATTTCATACATTGGCCATCGTATAATATGCTGAAGCTCTCAGATATTATATGTTTAGTTAGGCATTTTGGAGGGGTTACCATTTTGTCTGTAGAGGTTCGACACACTCACGGTATCTCCCTGCCTATTCCTTGGCTGTCTGCTGGGCTATTTAATGCTAGACTGGGGTGAGGCCATTGTTGTTGTGATTTCCGATGTGTACTAGGTTTTGTTGAACCTGTACAATCGCAACGGAGACGTGGGAAGCCTAGGTGGTCTTTCTGACTGTGTACCTTGTGAGTTTAGCACTGTGTTGCGAGTGAGGGCTTTTGCCTCTGCCACCCAACACTGTGCTAACTCGTTTGCTTTGACTTTGAGAGGGTCGCCAGGAGAGAACCAGACACTAGCGATCTGGATCTCTCAAGAGAGCACCCCGTCAATTAACGTAATTTGGCCACACTGTCTTATGGACCTCGCTAGGCTACGAGCCGCTTGCTCAGCCATTGTTTCCTAGCCTACGGCATCCCAGCTAGACTTTATTAGCCTAGCAAACACCCGTTTAGAATTATAAACTCTTATGTTATGTATGCAGCATTCTTATTCACGTTGACCGTAAGCCTTGGTTGTTGTTGAGTTGCACAACCTGAGCAGGTTTTTTGAGTTGCCTGACGAAGGACTTCTTTTGTTGTTGGAGATAATACTATTGTGCATTTATCGTTATTCCCGTGTCAGTTGACACTGTCTGTCTCTACACTTGTCCTATATTGACCCTGCTTTATATAACAGTTCAAAATCCGATACGATCATTTTACCCCAGCATCAGACATTCTTCAGAAGATTCCTGCTCGATGCTTTGGGACTTTCGTTCACTTTCTTTAGTATAGGAGTGACAGTTCATTATTGTTTAGAGTAACTGTAAATATACCTTCTTCTAGTTTGCATTAAATCATTGCAGTGATTTAATTAAGATCTCTATCTTTTCCTAGTATACCTTATTACCGTAATTGTATGTTGTTGTGATCAGGCTGTATCAGAGATCACCAGCCTGTAGTAGTAGTGCACTTATACTGAGTTATAGGATACCCCGTTATCGCAGATTTAGCTCTGGAGGGTATAGGTGTTTTTGGGCGCCGGCATTATAAGTTCGAGGGTTGGATCTAGTGTTACCGTTGTGGCTGTGTGCTTTCCTAGTCCAATGATTAAGAACCCTTGTTTTATACGAGCCCCGGTCGTAACACCTTCTTCAAATATTTCTCCTTCCCCCCTTTTTCAAATACACTTAATCCTTACTTAAGTTTATTACTTTCCAATTCTCCCATTAATTATCCTTTTATCCTCTATCATATGTGATTATTTCCTTCCCACCCTCCACGTTTTGTCCTCTATTATCAAATATCTAAGTTTCTGCAACACAATAAATATGTATGCATAATTAATATATAAAACCTGTTATCATACTATTTACATACTCATATTTCTATTATAAATTATCATCTATTTCATGTGACTATGTGGCATAGCCTTACTTGAGTCATAGGTCCTACTTTTTGAAGTAGGTGTAGGCTACCACATGCAAACATGGCGAGATGGCAAATTATAATCGCTTAAATGCTATGGCGTCATCAAGATATTATTCAGACTACAACATAATATAAATGTATACAACTTACCAAGAATGTATTTGTATCAGCCATACAAACTATCTTCATGAACCCCTTGACTCAGGTTCTTCGTACGCTACGTAAAGACTACTGGCGTCATTCTATCCGAAGAGTTAGAGTTAAGGGGAATATATAGATTTCAACAATATAGATAAACATCCTGTTACTGTTCCATGAAGATGAAGGTGATTTGTATCGTGTATCTTTGAGTCACCATCCAGAACTGTACCTTACCTGGGCTACCACCATAATTTCACATAATTATCTTGAAAGCCTCCAATACGTTGAAGCTGTTTCAATTTCATTCTGGCTAACGCAAGACGGTTTTAGCCAGCTTAGAAAGAACCGCTATTAATCAAAGGTATACATATGCGTTATATAGATTAATCCTCTGACTTCCACTAGACCTTCGTAAAAGGAATACAATACTCTAATGATAAAGGGAAGGCATCATAGTGAAAGGCTTATTATCTATAAAATATTTCGTCAATGATTATTTGCACGTTAATGTCTGGTACAATCGTCAATATTTGTTGCAAATTATAATTGTGGGTCCCTTTATTCATGTGCCAACATACGTTATATAATGCATGGTACATTTCATATATTCATTACATGAATTTACAATTTTTCGACCGTGTAATTTACCAGGAATTGTGTGAGTCTTTTCAGTATATAACTATTTCGAGCAAATATTGTATTTTCCGTTGAATATATCCCGCCATGCTTGATCTCCTATAAACCCAAACTCAATCAAACAATGCAGATCTCTGGGAGGGATCAACTTGTTTGGGAGCTCTACAAACGTTGAAAACAATGTTCACACTAATTAAATACATACAATTGAGTGAAGTGCCACTGATTCAGGGCAAACGTATTTCCATGAGATTGGCACACGCTCAATAACCAATATTTCAATTACACGTAATGGTCGTCTGGATCCAATGCTGGTATTACAGTAAGTAGAAAGGTACAGTTCCAAAGACAAAACAGCCCATACAAACTCTTTAAATTGTTAACCATCATGACATGATCATTCAAAATATTAATGAAAGAGCGACAGTTATTTGATGTATGTACAGTATTAGGCTTAGGGATGTGGCGACCCCACCGACCGTCATTTTGTGGCTCAGATAGCCCCTGGAGGTTGGGACTGGGAATCCCACCTCAAGAATTGTTAGGAGGCTGTAGACACCAGCCGAACAGGGGGTACTCCCGGGGAGTGCTAGGTGACTGATAAGGACAGCTGGAGCTCTTGTTTCACCACCTGGCCTCCCTAGTTATTCTTTCTGTGTCTCATCAATATTGAGGGCAGGCTGCCCTCCAAAACACCTCCTATCTAATGCATTATAGTACAAATACCTTACATACTACACTAACTTTTCCTAAGAAAAACAAAATAAAGACAATTTGACCCACCTTGGGGTCCCGGGGGGGAGGGGGAGGGGGGGGGGGGGCAAAAATGACCCCATCAGTCTGTCCCCTGGTAGCGACTCGCCAAAATGCTCTGGACCACCACCTTCTACTCTTACTATTAATTTCTGTAAAATTTGTGGCCTTCTTCTAACTTCCACTCTGTGGAACACCACCTCTCCTCTGCCAACCCTGATCTTCTCTTTCTCACCGAGACACACTTGTCTGGGATTACTGACAGTAAACCCTTCTCTGTATCCTCCTACTATCTCTATCCTCAGTTTCGAGCCAAAGGTAGATGTTAATTGCGTCTATGTACGCAACAGTCCTGCTTTCTCTTGTGTTCCCAACTTAGACTCTTCTGAATTCTCAACTCTATGGCTAAAGCTTTCTTCTCACTCTCAAACTAAATATTTATGCGCTATCTATCTCTCCCCTAATTCTACTGACTATCCAACATTCTTTGACTATCTTACTTCTAAAGTGGAACACATTCAATCCATCTCTCCTTACGCAGAAATCTCCATTTTAGGATATTTTAATGTTCACCACCACCAATGGCTCTCCTCTGTTTCCACTGACCAACCTGGTGAACAAGCCTACATCTTGTCTCTCTTGAACGACCTAGAGCAGTTAGTCCAGCAACCGACCCGTATCCCGGATCGCTTCGGAGATCAGCTCAACATTCTTGACTTATTTCTTGACTTATGGGTGGTTCCCAAACCCATGGTCACGACCCAAACAAGGGTCACGAGGGGTTTTCTGAGGGTCGTGGGAAGGTATGTTGAAAACAGTGAAATATAATGGAAAAACTACTATTAGTGCAAACATTCCATCGTGAAACGTGTGAATTTATAAATATGTTTACATAATCAAATTATGTTCGACTTACGAGTAAATATTCCTGTATATGAAATCCTAACAATAGAATTTAACATCACATGAAGAGTTTCGTTCATTAGCTATTCGGTGCGGCTACCGTTAATTCATGTCAAATACTCGTAATTAAGCCGTACGGTACGGGATGTTGTGTGCCTGGCTTTGAGTCTGAACTGTCTGATGCTCAGTGACCCTCACTCACTCAGTTACGCACCACTCGAACGTTGACCAGTCCTACTATTCAGTAATATTCAAGAAGTTTGTTAACCCCTTCTGTACCGGCTATGTCTTTTTCACTTTAGTCTGCCTACAACTAGACAATTCTAATCAGTTTAAAAAGAGCCTCTAGCAAATAACAGGCTTTGAACTCTCTCACTTTAGCATTTTTACTACCACAGATCCTTGTTAAACTGCACAAAATCGTGTAAATATTGCTACAAGAAAATTAAAGACATCGCCGGTAAAGAAGGGGTTAATGAATTATTAGTATTGTCTGCATCCTACTTGTGTAGCCTATGTATAATTGTATATAACTGTATACTGCAATTCAACATGTTTCAAGATTTTTTTGTTTTTACCACGATGTTCAGTAGTGCCTGTTTAGGATAAGGTGAAGAATGGTACACGTTTGAGAAGTAAATCTAACAATGGCTATCCTAAGTCTGCCCACCCTTATGATATATTTTCGTATTATACTACAGTGAGGGCAATCGGTACTAAATAGGACAAGAATTGCTCACAAGGTGATACAAGCATAAAACTTTCCACAATAGTTCACAAAGACCTATTTTACAATTTCAGGGCAGGAGCCACCGATATTTCAGTGTTCCATAGCAACGGTTGCTAGGCAAATAATTTTCCTTAGCAACCGGCAGCAACAATGCAGTTTCTGGAAAACTGTGAGGTGCTATGGTTGTTTCTCAACTCCTTGTTCTAAAAAACATGTAGCATTGCATTTGGAGATCATATACAAGAATTATGTGGCATAAAATCCAATTTAGGGCAAGTCGGGCTATAAAAATGCCACTCCTAAAGCTTCAGACAATGTTGTCACAGTCACTTTTGCATTTGCAGTAGGCTGTGCATTTCAGATGTGCATCAACACATTTGCAGTCTGTGCATCCTCCTCGGCAAGAACACTTCAGTAGTTCTGGGCAGGTTGCACTGGCTTCGGGCAAGTTAGACCACAGAGGCCTCCACTTTTCTGGGCAAGTCCATCCCCACTCACTTGGAGAGGGCAACTGTCGTTCTGGCACCGTGGTGCAGCCCCAGTGGTGCCCACCTTGTAGTACTGCCCTCTTCATGTGTTGCAGTAGAGCAGCCTTGGTTGGAGGTAGACATGATATCTGACGTCCTTTGTGGATGAACAGATTCTTTCGACTTCATTGATGAAACGAGAAGTTGCTGTCCTGTCATAGAGTCGAATGGTGAAGTACTCCAGAGAAGCCTCAGTCGCTTCACCAATTTGTTCAGGTGCATTGTGCAGCTCATAGAATGTCGCAGTAAATTCATCATGTGCCTCCCACACTTTCCATGCAGTCTTCTTTCCCACCTGGACCAGATGGGCCACGGTATCACAACCTGTATAAGCATGGAACACAGGCAGTGCCAAGGATCTTTCTGTGCCAAGTGAAGCACATATTTCATGAGCTGGGATGTACCTAAAGTCCTTTCCACAACCAAAGGCAATCCGGAGTTCTATCTGCTGTCTCTGAGCCAGCTGCTGTACGACTGCCACTGCCAATACTACCACGTCAGTGTCCACAGTTCGAACAAGGATCTTGTGGAAGCCCTGCATAACAGCATCACTGACATGCACCATGATCCTCAAGTCTGCCTCCTCATGGTTGCAGGGAGCAATGTTGCTGGTGTCTCGTGTAGGTAAGCATAGCACATTGGCACCATCAGTAACAATGAGAGTCTGGTCTCCTGATGCATTTTCCAGCAGTTCCTTGTTTAGGAATGTAAACAGGTCTGTCTTGTTGTTGGCCAAGCGAAGGAACTGCTGCCAGTTCTTTGGTGTTGGGCTAGACGCCCCAACTCGTCTGCGCTGAATAGGACCAGTGACACGTTGTTCTCTTGTCTGTGACTTGAGGCTGTTATCGAAGTACTGGTCCCAGACAACATCCTCTCTCAGAGCCTGACTTTGAGCATTGTTTATGTATGGAAGAAAGACCTTGGCAGCATAGTCTCCAAATATCTTGCAGCCCTCAGGTCTAAGAAAGTGAACAAGTGCCGCACCATCCATGATTCGCACTTCAGTCTCTGGTGTCACATCATTTGATGACCCTACTTTCTTTTCAAGACATTCTATGAGATCAGACTTCTTCCCTGGACGTAGCTGCCCATAGGCAGACAGAGATGGAGGAAATGGGAGGTTTTCATGATTGAAGAAATTGTTCAAGTCACCTTTCCTTGTCTGACATGCAACATACAGACTTGCAAACAGCGAAGATTCACTTTTGAGGAGACTGACTTTGTCTCCTGATTTGTTTGATCGTTTGCCTTGGACATTGAACAGTACCACCTTGTTCCTGGTAATTGTTGCTGTGATTGGCTTAGTATTTGTTCTGAGCCGCTCTTCCACAAATGTTGCATACTGCTCCTGACCCTTTGATGCGAGAGTGGTTAGACACTCGACTGACTGCTCATCCATGATGTCCTTTGTATGGAGTCTGAGAAGGTCCTGCCCTTCCTCCTCAAATGGGCTCCCCATGTCCTCCATTACACTAACTACCGCCTGAACCTATCCAGCAAACAACTTCTGGGTTGCCAGGTTTGTTCATGATGGTTTCTTTGCCCAGAACTTTGTTGTTTCCCTACCATGGTCACTTCAAACTCAGAAATTACTCTGACAAGTTCTGGTCCTGCCACTGCCCATCTCAAGAGGGAGTTTGCATCCTGGGTAAGCCCGATGATTCCGCCTTCATCCTTCATCACTCCATTGTTTTGTTCATGGCAGTGATCGACAGCAATGAGGGAGAATTTTCTCTGGGATTTTGCCACAACAAACTTGCCTTGCTGAAATTCTTTGGCAACATCTGGATGAGTGTGAGATAGACTGCTCATGTCACGCACATGTACGGACATCCAACGTGCGTAGTGGGTGTGGTTGAGACTGAAGAACCAAGGTGTCAATTTCTTCAATGTATCCACATACAAATCAAAGTCACCAGTACGTAGTGATCGCACAAATGTGAACAAGAGAAGTTCCAGCTCTAGACTCGTATGCCAGTACATGAACTGAGGACTTTCAGCTTTTTGCCGTTCACACCATGTGCTGAAAGTGTCTGTGGATTCTTCGGAATTGTTTGCAACATATCCATCATAAGCCTTCTTCAGAAGGATGTACAATGCACATGCAGTGACTTGGTGAGCATGACCGGTTCGAGTCACATGTGATGCCTTCAGGAAGGACTCAGCAATGCTTGGTGTGGCAACATCAGCTTCCTGGAGAACTTCCACCCAACCACTTCCATCAAGCCAATGACCCAAAGCTTTCAAGCCTGTCATTTCAGTGTGTAGACCCCCCATAAGCATTACAAACTTGTCCTCACCATACAGTTCGGACATATTCCATTGCAGCTTCTTCAGTGTAGCATACAGAGGTTGGTCCCCACTAATCACTGGAGTCTGGCCAGGGTTGAGGTGATGAACTGCTGACTTCACCACTTCCATGCAATGCCGAAGCATAGATGGTGAGCTGGCTTCCTCAACAAAGAGAGGCATCATGGCATTCACAGATGGCAGAATGTCTGGGTCTGGCACTCTGCTGGCATGGTATGCTGCCCAAGACAGAGTCGCCTCTGCTGATATGTCATCTGCATGATGTTTCTCAACATGACTCAGCCAGTCATATTCCTTGTCCATGTCCTTGGTCAAAGGGGTGTTGGAAGAAGCCAGGTCTGCAGGGATGGGTGGAACAAAGACGTCATTTTTTGGCAACCGTGTTGGTTTCAGTTCAGTGTACGAAAGGGGCAAGTCGCTCATTTTCCTCAACCCCCTCTCTTGAGTTATTGAATTAGTGAATCCTTGGCCATTGTCTTCATCTTCACAGACATCTCGCAGAGTGAGATTCTGGAACAAGGACAAGCTGGTGCCATGGAATGAACTTGTAGATGTCGCAGAGCTAGGGTTGTGGTCGATGTTGTCTGCAGCACTGGTGATGAAATGCCCTTTGTTGAGGAGGACAGACTGTGCCAATCTGATGGTAATAGTCACAGACGTTATTACTCAATGATGTGATCAAGTCCATTGTGCGGTTGTATGATGCCGACATACCAAGAGTATATAGACTCTCAATCAACTTTCTATCTCTGGTTAGTGCATGAGCCTTAAGACCTACATAGACGGGCAGTGGCGTTTCACGATCTTTGCTGTGATATACTTGTGGATTTCTCACAGAATCCCTGCGTCTCTTGATGCTGTTGTACACCAACAGCTGAGCAATGGATAGTATTGGTTGGCTGATAGTTGTGTTGGATGTTTGATCTGTGATGTTTGAACCATTGATAAGCATGCTGACCAGTGACAAAAGGGACCGTGGAACAGACTCCACTTGGCTGTTATGGCCAAACGATCCAGAGAATGTTATTTTGTGTGCGAAGATGTCCTGTCGGATCATTTCAGCAATTTGGGTTATCATGACACTCTGCTCGTCTCGATCAGTCTGGTATCCTTCTCGGAGAATAGAGCCAACATCTTCTTCACAAGCCATGAACACATCTCGTCCTTCTTTGTAAGCTTTCATCCTTGGGAGATGCATGAGAATGCGGTTTTTCAGATGCTTACTGTTTACTCGTGCAGTAACATCCACTCCAAGTTGATTTAGCCTGTCAGTGTAGGGCTTCACAAGATCTGCAAGTCTGAACACCTTCACATCCTCATCTTGCCTCTTCTCAATGTAGGAAATCAGCTGAGCCAAAGCAATTCCTTTACATGTCTGGTCATCTGAGGCATCCTGATCCTGTGATACCTTTGCACGTGCTCTATTGTACAGGTTTGTAAGGCAGTTTGCATGATACTTTGCCTCCTGGGCAATAAGGTCTCCTGCACTTAATTTTGCAAGAAGATTTTCATCTTGTAGATCATGTGCGCATTTCCTCACACGAAAATCTAGTTGAAATGTACAGACTTCGCGGAGGTTCTCCTTTGTTTGCTGCTGGGAACAAAAGAAGCATTTGGGACAATTGCTGCCAACTGTTCCACTTGAGGCAGTATCACCACCACTGCTAGTGCTACGTGTGAAAATTCGTTTTGAAGCAGTCCCATCTTCCTCAGACTTGTGCTTTCGTTTTGCGCGTTCCAGTTTGGTATGTGAAAACTTCTGATAACAAGATTTGTGCCACTTTGCATTTTGTTCTTTCAATGTTAATTGAATACCATGCCCATGGTCAAGTCGTGCCAGATTGATTTTGATTGGCATTGTGTCAAGGTTACTAAACTGTGTGATGTTGTCTACTATGGTTTCATAGCCTCTGTCAGTTGGTGATATGAGAGACTCTTTGGTGTCCAGTTGACAAAAAACACAGATAGTCCAATCAGATGCTTGAACAGATGAAGATGAGGCACTGGTCATTTCTGTGAATATTCAGTACGTCTTGACTATCACTGTGCGCAGATCAAATATATCAAACTTGCTGAAACTGGAAACAAAATATGATTAAGGCCGAGGGTTTATCCTTTTACCACCTTTATCAAATACATCTGTTGCACACATTCCTTTATGGGATACAACTATGTTCAGTTTCCCTACACCTAGCCCGATCGTTCATCCAGTGCCATTTAAGTCCTGTGCGATCTGTACACCTTCCGGGTAATTCTTAAGCCCCGTTACCCTTGGCTCGGCTCTTCCGCGCTGGCACATCCTGTCAATTCAGGCGCGGATATCTAACTACATCTACCAACTACAAACTACAGTTTAGTAGCTAGTGGATTTGGGGCTGTTAGATAACATTTGGGACACTGATCTAGATATACTAGTACTTATTAAAGTACTAGTATATCTAGATCAGCTGGCACTGAACCCCATGCTGAGTTACACAGCAGTGATGTCACCAGTGTGCCCTGGTTGTGTGCTGACATTCACTCTATTATATAGATATATATGCTTTTATACATCTTTTGAACCATTTTAGGAGTGAATATAGGAAAATAAATAAAAGTACAAAGTCATAACACTTCATAGTAGTTCAGAAACTGCATCGTTGCTGCCGGTTGCTAAGGAAAATGCTTTGCCTAGCAACCGTTGCTATGCAATACAGAAATCTCGGTGGCTCCTGCTCTGAAATTGTAAAGTAGGTCCTTGTGAACATTTCCGGGAAGGTTCATGCTTGTATCACCTTGTGAGCAATTCTTGCACCCATTTCCTTGACTTATACTAGCCGTTTACACTTTCATCTGTAACCCAGCGAAATGAACTTATTTGTTTTTTACGTATTGCATGTTACACAGAAAACATATTTTGTCGTATTGCAATGAGTAACAATGTCAATATGATATTTACTTTGTACTTATTAACCGTTTTCACACCACAATACAAGTAACATATTATTTAGTTTGCTTTTCACTTACTGCAAGAAGTAACAGACATGTTTTTACTGATTGGAAGAAAAAACATTGTCATTATAGAATATGTTTGACTTACACCGCGACCTAAAACCCAAAATTGCCCATTTATATATGCTTTTGTTATATTGTTCTTATTACCCGTGTTCATCCACAACCTAGATCCAAAAAACTATTGCAAGGATAATAGTAACTTAATACATTGATATATGAACAAACAAGATCAATAATAGTTTTGAGTATGTGAGTGATGATATTTTTGATGGGGCGAAACGACATAATGTACTTTATCAGTAAATATTATACATATACTTTTCAGTGTATGTGGATTATTACGAATATGTCCTTAAATGTATGTATTATAAGCCTGTAAATGTGGGTTAGTGAGTGAATAATGGGAGTTTCGTTGAATGCATTTCATGGTGAATAATCTTACTTTGCATGTCGTTAGGCTTAATGTTGTGGTTGGCATATTATTATGCAAATTTTAGCAACAGTAAAATTTCAATTTTGACTGCCAGATAGACTGTATGGGTAAACAAGTGTGAGTGAGGAAGATGTGTTGTGCAATCAACTATACGGGTTATCATGATGTGTGCATTAGTGTGAAATCTTATCATGTTGAGCACCTCGGTAATTTTCCCCTTGAAATATGACGTATTCTAAAAGTTCTTTATTTGTTTTAATTACTACTTTAATGGCAAGCATTTCAACGCAAAGTACAGTTACAGTATATACCAGATCTTATTAAGTGTGGCTTCACTGAGTTTAGAGAACGCTCTGTAAATGTCAGACCTCGATGTTTCCAGTGCCTTCAAGTCCTAGCTATCGAATCCATGAAGGATAACAAATTGAAGTGCCATTTGAGTTCAGTTCATCCAAATTTCACCGGAAAGAAAAAGAAGTGTTGGTAAAACGAAGGCAGATTGATGATCCCAGCTCATAATTTATTTCTCTGGAGAAGGCTTCATTGGCATCTTTTGAAGTAGCATGGAATATTGTGAGATGTAAAAAACCTTATGTGTCAGCTGGTGAAACCAGCTGCAGTGGCAAAGGCGAAAACTCTTTGTGGAACATAATAATATTATGTTAATAGGAAGTTGGAATCAGTGCCACTTTCAAATAGTAGTATTAAACGTCGAATTGACCTGATGTCAGAAGACATTATCTCAACTTAGTGTGGCTTTGAAAAAGTAGGAAATTTTTCACTGCAGAAAGATGAATCAGTGTACATTGCAGGTGACCCCCAACTCTTCTTTTTTTGTTTGGTACCAACGAGAAGAAGACACACAAGAAGAGTTTCTCTATTGCAGTGCCTTGACAATTTTAATATGGTGATTTGTTTGTTCTTAAAGGAACATGACCTGGAATGGATGAACTATTTGGCTGTATGCACAGATGTTGCAGAAACTTAAGTTATCGAGTTTTACATACTATAATGTAAAACTATAAATAACTGTCTTGTACAATCATTAGGAATATAACACTCCATAAAAAATATAAAACGTACTAATCCAGTGTTTCAAGGTGTAGGGTCGCAAGGCCCATGAAACATTGTATCAAGGGTCGCCATTGAAATGGTTTGGGAACCACTGCCTGAGTCTAACCCTTCCACTTATACTGTAAATCTGTTCTCTCCTTTGGGCTTGGAGAACTTCTGGCTGTCGTGAGACCTATATATATCCGCACCTCCTCTCATTCGGGGACTCGACCAGCTGGCTTGCATTCACGTCTGTTCTCTGCCTCCCTGCCCTGTACATAGCCTAGTTACCTTTGACATTGTGTAGTGAAACAATTATTATTTCTCTGGCTTCTAATCAAGATAGAGCAGTCTGCAAACATTACCTGTGTTCCTGGTGTTGAGTATACAAGAGTATCACATATTGTACTTATTATTCTCAGTGATATTTGTGTGTATTAGTTATAAGTTAATAATAATTGTAATCTAGTGATCAATTAATTATTGTTAAGATTCCTGTGCATTAATATAATCTTGCTGTCTCCTTTTGTTTGCTTTAATTATTAGTGTAAGGCATTGAATTAATTTGTGATAAGTTTCCAAGATTGTGAATTTGATTAGTTTAATTTAGTTATACTTCATTATTGTATTTTAAGAAGGAATATCTTCTCAAGTGTCATTTGATAGTTTATTTTTCATTTAAACAATTGTGTTAAATATTTGAATTACTTCTATTAACGTATTGTGAATTTCCTTAACACCTTACGAGCGGCCTATGCGGTTTATTTATATGTACCGCCCAGCGGGGTGTTTTTAGCCAAAATAGGGCTGTTTACGTGATCATTTTCATGCCTAAATAAGACCCAGAACGTAAAACAAGTACCTATCCCTGAAAGGGCATAAACAGAGCTTTCGAATGACACCATAACGATCCTTTTATGATGGCTAGTTTTCTTGCAATAACCGTGCAACGCGAGTGCAAAAAGCATGTAATTAGCCACTTTCCCGATACAATTCCTTATATAGCGAGTGAGAGAGGGAGGAGGGAGCTGGGATTCGTGTCAGTATGTTCGCCGCGGTGGTCTGGAGCAGTCATACGCTCGCTACTCTCGCTACTCTCCTGCCACCACTTGTCTCTCTCTCTCAGCAACATTACGTGCTGAAATTGCCACTCGAGTTATGTCGAGCGCCGCCACATAGTCCAGCTTTATTTAACTCGACTTATGTGGTGAGCCGCTAATTAAGGGTTAAGCTATTATAAACATATATTAGCCATTTCCAGTCATCTTGAGAAAATATTAATTTGCGAGTAATTGATCTTTTAAAACATTGCATTGATTCAGTGAAGATATATAATTATTTATTTTACACTTGCAACCACAACCAGCCAACCACAGCACAGCCACCCACCATGCCTGCTGTGAGTTCCAGTGCCACCACCAACCTCACGGGCCATGTCAAATGGTTCCATGTTAAAAAGGGGTTTGGTTTCATTACCTACAGTGGAGGGGACATTTTTGTTCACTTCACAGGTATCTCCAACCCTAATCCTCTCCATCAAGTGCCCTCTCATGCCACCAACGAGAGGGTAACATTCAACATCAAGAGGAGAAGGAGAGGAGATGAAGCCATCAACGTTATGGGCCCTGATGGAGCGATCCTTAAGGGTTCAAGACATGGTAGAATAGGCAAGAGGGAGGACTACCACCAAGCCACAGCAGCAGTCTGTTGCACAACACCGGATTTGGTCCAGGTTGTTGTGACAACTGCAGTGACCCTCTGCAAAGGGGATCACAAGCTGCTTCAGGAGTATCTTCCTACACTCCAGAAGGCAAACAACCTCCCTCCCATCATCATCCCGCCTCTTCCGGGACCATCTTCACCACCCAGCCACATACCCAATCAGGTTATGAGGCCAAGAAGCCACCCGAGAAGGATCTCCAGAAGCCTCTCTCAAAGCCCACGCCACCACCTCCTGCTGCAGCAGTCTCTGACTCTCCACCACCATCACCAGCCAACTGTGCAGGACCTGCAGCAGCCTCCACTCCATCACCAACCACCATAAACCATCCGGTGGCAACCGGATGGTTCAAACAAATATCACAAATATCACCGGATGGTCCCCTGCGTCGACGAGTACACCGAGTCCACCATCGGAGAAGAAATCGATGTGGAGAAGATCGAGGAAGATGATGGAGATATCGACTTGAGGGCCACTGCCGACGAGATCCACGAGATCCAGAAGACCTTCGCCGAGCTGTCGAAGAAGATCAAGGCAGCTGCGGCAGAAGGAAAACGTCCCTCACCAGAGATCCAGAGCCAGTTCTCGAAGTGTCTGCACCAGAGAAGTCTTCTACAGTGAAATGACACTCAACCAAACTTAAAAAACAGCAATGCAGATCGCCTGCAAGCTTTTACCTCTCCAACTCTTCATCCTTCACCACTTTACCTTGAACTTCCAACTCTACTTTCATCACTCGTGAGGCCTCTCCCCACATCATTCATTCATTCATATTTTTGGTGAATTATTGTTTTACTGTTAAACCAAATTTTAGTGCATTTTATATTCTTATCTCGTCTTGAAGAGCCTTTAATTAATTTTTATACTATACTACTTAATTCAATTAAACTAATAATGTTATACACTAGTTTAATTGAACATGGATTTCTTAGAGTTGATTGAGACATCCGTCTTGAGTTTTAAATTAAGCCTATTGTATGTGTCTCTTTCACCTCGTCCACAATGTGACAATATATATATATATATATATATATATATATATATATATATATATATATAGACCCGGGTTCGAATCCCGATATGTCAATGGGAAGAAATTATTGGGATGGAATTTGTGCTGTACCTAGTATCAGTGCATTACCAGACAGCCCACAGAAACGCCAAAAAAATACCCTCATTGTTCCCTGATTAAATAGCACTGTATGGATATTCCCATATTCAAAATATGATACAGGGGGGGAATGCCTAGTGAGTTAATTGCTTAATAGGTGGTGTTCTGAGAGTGAGGGTCGAGTCTTGGGGGTGCGACAGTGAAGCACAGAGGCGAAACAGAATCAGAGATGGGGCTGCTTTGAGCCGTAAGTGGGAGCTTCACATGTTTCATTCCCTAGCCTGGAACAAGACCTCACAGTTTTCACTGTGTTGAGCGATAGAATGTACAGGCTCTAAGCCTATGCCTGAGAGGGAGTAGTTGGAATATAAAATCAAAAATAATTGCAAAAAATTAAGTATATATATACCGGTATATATATATATATATATATATATATATATATATATATATATATATATATATATATTTACTGTATACAGTTATACTGTATATACTGTATATCGTTGAAGGTTATGGCTATTTTTTTTTTTTTTCTGCGGGCATTTTTGCCTTCCGAAGGAAATTGTCTGATGAACCTGACCAACAACACTCTTACTGCGGATCAAGAAGAATTCCTCAACCTCGATTTAAACTGCCAAACGCCTCGATTCCTAGAATATGAGATCCTACTAGACAATGTGGAAAAGTTGGGTAAACAGAGAAATATGACAGTTAACCCCTTAAAGGCGAGCTGTGTGTAATGGACACCCTACCGCCAGGCGACAATATTAGGCCCCATTCCCACCTAAAATCGTAATTTTAAGATAAACATCGTTATTACTTATTCATATGCGCCTATTTTATGTTTAATATGAAAATAGTAACATGTAACAACAATAAAACAAGTGGGAATAGTGTTTGGATGGTCCAAATCGCGAATTATAGTCGGCCGGTCAATTCATCAATTGTGGAGCAAAGCGAGGCAGACCCTCCCCTCGCGAGTCCTGAAGCCTGACCCACACTCTACCTTACGCAACACACTCACTAGTCACATGACCACCCCATAGAACCGGCTTGGAGATGTTGACACAAAAATATACCAATGAATAAGGGAATAACAGGGAAAATAGGTGATAATTGAAGGGGGGGGAGGGGATTTTGACAGATGTGGAGGAGTGATAGAAGGTATGGAGGGGAATTATCTCACTTAATCACCATTTCACTTGTTTTAAGTGCTACTTGGGCCTTTTAAATTATTTTTTCTGGGGGGCCTTACCTCTTAAGAGGTTCCTGGCCCTTGCCCACCAAAACCTCTTAAGAGTGTTCTCACCGTTCCCGGGTTAAGCCCCCATTCAGAACCAAAGGTATCAGTGAAGCTTCTAAAGTGAGGGGTAACTTTAACAGACACATTATACAGAAGAGACACATAGAAGCAGCCAAGCAGCTGAGAGCCGACCCAGATATCACCATCAGAAGAGCAGAAAAAGCCGCCGCCTTCATCCTAATGAATACTGAGGAGCATCTACAGAAAATCGACACGATATTTAGTGATGGACGTAAATTGAAAAGAATTAAAAAGACTCTAAAGAAAAAGTAAATAGACTAGGGGAATGTGTACACGCGGTTAATGGAGGCACAAAGCTTCCTAAGTTGTCTGCTGACTAGGTCTTTGGCTACTGTTACGGCAACGTTAAAACTCACAAGCCTGGAAACAAACTGAGGCTTATTATATTCCAAATCCTGACCCTTACCTACCATCTAGCAAAAAAACTTGTAGAAATCCTAACTTCGTATACTCCCGTTGCATACAGTGTGAAGTCCCCAACTGATTTTTTTGGATCTTCTGGGCAATAACAACTCAAGCGAAAACATCACCTTGCTGGATGTCGAGTCCCTCTTCACCAACATTCCTGTGGACCGAACAATCCAGTACATAAAAAATAAAGTCTACCACAATGATGCAACTCCCAACTGTGATATCCCTGAAACAACGATGAGAGCCCTGCTGGAATGTTGCACCAAAGAAACCCCATTTTCGTGCCCTAGAGGAAACAAGTACTGCCAAATTGATGGCATTGCCTAGGGATCACTCCTTGGAGTACTTTTTGCCAATTTTTGTATGGGTAGCACAGAAGAAGAGGTGTTCAGCGAACATCAAAAGCCACACATATACTGTCGCTATATAGATGACATAATTGTTAACCCCTAAAGAGCGGCGCCCGGCTATAGCCGGGCGCCAATTTGCAGCAAGTTACAAGCATTATTAAGGCTTTTAAAGGGTTAAAATCGAGTGCAAATGGCCGGGAGCGCAACGGGCCACACGTCCGACTCCCAGGGCCTGCCGCCGCCCACTGACTTGCCCTCCCTGTATTCTCGAGAGGCCGGCAGTGTAGCCAGTAGTGAGCGTAGCTGGAAAAAATATGCCGCTATACGCTAAACTCCCATGTTGGTGGTACCACTGCCTGAGAACGACGAGTGCTACGTAGCTCGTTCTGGTCTCATTTTGAAGCTTTTAGCGCCTAATTTTTTTCTGAATAAATTTCTTTTCATGCAGATACTTGATTTATCATTCAGGAGGGCCTGAATATGCCCAAAATAGCCCAAAAAAACCCGCTCGTGAGGTGTTAAAGCCGAACATCAGCATCAAATAGAAGTGCTATACAGCAGTACCTTATGGAAGCCTCTGGTCTTTAATTTCACCATAGAACTGAGTGAGGACGTATCCCACTCATTTTTAGATGTGCTTGTCAAACGGAGAGAAGGTAACTTACATGCTTCTGTATACGTTACAGCATCTACCCCTGGACATTGCCTTAATGGTCTACGTGAATGCCACAAAGGTATAAAGATTCTATCATCAACTTCCGACGGAAGGCAAAAATTTCCTCAGAAAAAGAGAACAAAATAGACAAGTTGCTCCGTAACAACCAACTTGCCATAACCTTCAATGAAATATGCCTGAGAGAAAATGTCCTGCCCATATATACAAAGAATATACTATATATATATATATATTTAATAGTTGCCCCTCCATCATTGACGATATGCCTATTAACATAATAGACTCCATTCATAATAGACTCCGCGGTACCCAGTTTTGAATCTGCCGAGCGGGGAAGAACAAAGTACTCGTCATAAGTACAACGCTAATTCTCTTATGGAATCATCTTATGATTGGGTACCCACTACGAAAAAACCTTCGTAAAAAATAAAAAAGAAAAGTATCCTTAAAATGTGTTATACTAAGCTTTCCATCTCGGTGGATTTCTTATGTTGTGGATCCCTGACGCTACTACCCAAGCGTCCATACGTCCTTCTCTTCCCTGCGGGTAACCGGTTTAGACGTGTGCCGCCTGAGCTCGACCACATTCTTCGTTCGCACAATTCTTGTGAGTCTTTACTCATTTAGATACATTTCTGAGTTATATTGAACAGGGTTTAGACTAGCTAGCTCAGGCTGCCCCATTGGTATGCCTGCAGGAAGTGTTAATATTAGGGTACATGTTACAGGCGCCTACGTGTTCTCCAGGACCGACGCCTCATGGTTTGTGATATTGTGTGTTTGCTGCACCTTAGCTTTTGTTTATCTCTAGTTAGGAGGCTATTATCTTGCCAGACAGCATGCGTTGTACATAGTGAAAAGATGCCGCATGTCTATTATTTTAGCAGACACGCTAGTTTAAGGGTTGTCACACGTGGTGTGGAGCCTTTTAGCGTCCGAGTCCGCTTCAGGCCCCTCTCGTGGGCCTCTTCTCTTCATGCTGTGGCTGTGATGTCTCCAGGTGTCGACGTCGTCATTCAGGATTCTTAGTCAAGCCTCGTGGCTAGCCTCAGTAGGCTGTTAGGGGGCTTGTGTGTTATATTTACCATATTATGTGTGATATATGTTCCCCTGTATCTTGGTCCCTTGTCGTCGCGTGTCGATCAAGCGCGTTGGGGGGCCTACGAGACGTCCTGTCGTTTGTTGGGTTTTTCCGTGTCAGTCGTCTTTGTAGTAGACGACTTTCCCGTAGTTGTTCTGGCCCGCCGGACCTCGCTATGCCTTGTGAGGCCGGAGTTCCACCGCGCCGGTGGCCGGGCACAACCAAACCCTTTGTAGTGTGCCACTACACACCCTTTGTGGCGGACATGCCTAGTCCGGCGGAAAGGGTCGGTTTTTTTACCAGTTATTCGGCTCGCCCTAGGAATAGTCCAGTACCTCACCACTCGGCGGTCTTAAGGGGACCGACCGGTTAATTTAGGCTTAAAAAACTCGAAATCCTGAAAATACCAATAGGTGTTTACTCAACAAGAGTCAACATCCCTTCATAAGCCAGTGAAATATTATTAGTGAAAACCCATTGGAAATCCTTTTTTTTATGTTTTCCAAACTTTTCCTGTAATTCTAAAAACTTTATATAGCGAACTTTGAAATTAATATGCTCAGTAACTACTGGTCATACGAGCATACCTATATAAATCGAAAGAGCGTAAGCTACTCTACAACCTCCCATACGCTTTATCTTCTACTTTGCCATGTTCCTGCGTAAAATATTGTAAATCTAAAAAACAAAAGTAAAAATGTTCACCTAATTACCTTAGACTTTCACCTGTTCATCTCAGAACCTATATTACCGCACTATCGGATGTTATTCTACAGTTATTATGGGACCTATAGGAATGGTGTATATACCATTGGAAAGGTAATTAAAAACACTAAAAGGCCTATAAAGCCAATTTAGTCAAGTAATTTCATTTGTTTTCACAATATGTCGTCAAAGTTGTAATTTTCTATAAATATATTTGCCTGAATCCGTAATCACCTAAATCGAACAAATACACAAAATATATAAAATGTGTTTTATAGAAACTACAGATACACCTTTTGTGAGTTGTTTGATCACATAAAACATGTGCTATGGGGATTTCTGTAGGAGTTTATCATTTTCTGTAGTGCTATGATTTTCAACATTGTTTTATCTAAATTGCAAGAAAAAAGCTTAAAAAAAAAAAAAAAAAAAAAAAAAAATGTTGATCTAGTTTTATGGTCATATACACCTGTGCCAAATTTCACTTAAATTGAATGTAAGACCTGGAAGTTTGTAATTAACCGGTCGGTCCCCTTAACCTAACAAGTGCGCATGGGGGTAATTAGACACCTCTCCCTGTGCGCATGTATTTGAGGTGTTTCCGTCACTAAAATATTCATTGTACCATTAATAGCATTAATACTTATCCATACGCGCCTATTATGGTTTGATTATAAAGGTATTAACCTGAAACAACAATAAAACAAGTGAAAACAGCGTTTGGATGGTCAAAATCGGAGATATAGCCCGCGAGTTGTATAATGTATGGGTGAGGCAAGCTGCTTTCCCGCCAATTTCCCCCAAGGCCACTGAGACACAGTTGATCGATACTCTCTCACTCTCTCTTGCACTCGCTTTCTATCAGTGATGACCACACCCTGCAACCGGCTTTCTAATGTTAGCACGAAAATATACCTCAGAATAACGGAACAACAGGGAAAATAGGTGATAACTGAAGGAGGGGAGGAAAGTGGGGAAGGAGGGGAGGTAGAGGACTGATATTTTGCATGGCCCAGAGGCCCAAAACAAATAAAAAAATAAAAAAATAAAAATATGTTTTTTTCGATGTCAGAAGTTGATTTTTTTTTTCTCTGACTCTTAAGAGTCTTCCCGCAGTCCGCCGGGGGAACTCTTAAGAGTCTCCCCGCAGTTACCGGGTTAAGAGGGTACAAGCAGTTGCGCCGGCTAACAGTATAACCAGTCACACTGTGGACGGTCCACTTACCCCTGCCCGCTCAGCGGCGTGAGCCATGTCACAGGTAAGCAGTCACGGAAAACCCTGTTTTATATAAAGGGGGTAGGGTTTTCACGTTAGCTCTCAGGCGGCGGAAATATAGTTGACAGTCAGTCGTCAACTCGTTTCCGGCATCTAGTAGTCGGTAGGATGCTTTAACACCTCTCGGATTATCTTTATGAGCATTGATTCCTGGAAATTTCTATTTCCAGATCTCTTCACATCTTGAGCAACACTCCAGAGGATCGGTTCCCGGCGGGGAGGGGAGTTTTATTAAGCATGCCTCAATTTTCAATTTGTGCTACACCTACCTGTCTTCTAGTCCCAGTCACAGCTCACAGACTGTGCATTAGATGCGTTAAATGCCTAGACAAGTCAAAAATGTTGTGGACTTCTCGGAAATGTCCAATTTGTTCAGACCTTTTCGAAGAATGGATCGCTAGCCAAAATATGTCATGCTTACTAGCTTTAATACAGATACAAAATACATTTGCTTCATATTCCACCAGAGTGGCTAATGTAGAACTTTTTTGTGATAATGCCGAACTGCTCCGGCTGATTTCCCTTTATTCTTTTGATGATCCCCCTCGAGTTCGGTCAAACCCTCTTGGTGCAACTAACTTCCCCCAGTCAGTTAGTCAGTCTGCATTCTCAGTCAACCCTTTTATATATGAGGTTCACTCCCCTCCCCACTCTAAGAGAAGAGCTCGTTCCGAGTCGCCGGAGCCTCGGCCATCTTCTCAACCGCAGTCACCCCAACGACTTATTGAAGGGACTTCGAGCATGGACCAACGGTCCCCCAAGAGACGTAAATTGTCCAGTCCATCACAGGATTCCTCTTCGTCCACGGAGCCCAATAGCCCCCCCCCCCCCCCAACCATGCGTGTAAGTCTGACTCTCGATCCGTTCCATCGACGTCTGCCTCGGGGACGCCGGAGTTTTTTCCCGGTCTCCTCGGGGCAGACGCCGGGGAACATAGGTCAACCACTAGGATTAGACCCACGGTGAGGGTGTTACTGCAAGGTGCTAAATTAGCTCTATCTAAAGGAGAATTCCTTCTGGTCGAGGTAGATCTGTCAGAGTCTACGGCGTCTGCCACGGTGCGGCCCCACCAAGTAGCGGAGGGTGTCACGACACCCTGTCCAACGTCATGTGATACACATAGCATTATTACACCCAGTAAGTTAATACCTTGTTGTAGTGCAGAACAGAGCCGACCGGAAACGGCGGCACATAGTGTAGAATCGCCGGGGGAAATGCTCCGTCCCCCCACTCAGCAAAAGATAGATGAGGCACTGGACAACCCAGTTACTAGTGACCCAGGTATTAGAGAACAGGTGGAGGAAACCAGCACAATAGAAAAGGCTAGATTCAAGCCCCTCAAGAGACCACGCCCTCAGTGTGTGACGGCTAAACATTTAGATGAACTATTACAACAAGTGTTGAATCAGTGCGCTATCTCTAAACGGGCCCACGATATTCTCCCACTGGCAGTGGGATTTCCCTCAAATGCATCAGTATCCTCCCCCGCCTTAGACGATGATGTTCAACCACTCACCTCTGTCCCATTGAGTAGTAAGAAAACGCAACAAAGCGTAACAGTTCACCCCTTGTCACAGCCTAAAGTAACTTTGTTGTCAGACTCTGCTATAGCCACGGCTTCCACGCCGGCTGCTAAGATTTCAAAACCAGCTAGTTCTTCACAGCCTACAACGCTTTTGTTTGATGTCACATCTAGTCCACCGGCGGGAGGCAGTAACTCTCCGCCAGGAAACACGGCTTACCATTGCTCCAATCCGGCGTTTCACCCTCTTTCACTTTCAGTACAGACAAAGGGTGCTATCCCTCACTGGCAGGAACCAATAGGCATGTGGTGTCCGGCTGACCCGCCCAATCGGGGGAAGGACACAAATCCATAAACGGGGAGACCCCAGTACCGGGGGAGTGGACCGTAGAAGTGAATAAACATAAACAATTTAGGGCAAAAGATGCTCATGGTGGGATGGTAAAGGTATGAATTGATCCATTCCCAGACAACACTAACTATCAATATTTTGTATATGTACCCGGGCAGCTTGCCCCTCCTTCCCCAGGAGACCTTCCTTGCCCAGACTGCTCCCTACCTTACGGGGTTCACAGTTATGATTCGGTTAGACCTAATAGACCGAGATTCACGACATTCCTAGTAACTCTGTCAACGGGCCAAAAGGCAATAAACCTGGGGGAGGTGGGACACGGGCCGTGGGTAGAATGGGATCAGGAAGTCCAACAATTTGCCATTGCTCTAACATCTAATACTTCTTTGGCAGTGACATCCCCTCGCCATATGGAGTTTGATTTACCGAAGCCCCAAATGGGGGGAGTTCCCAGAGCCATAATTGAGTTCCTTACAGCCCCTCAATTAGCACTAAATGATCTCCCTGATCCTATTGACCTCCAACGTGAGTTCCTCCTAAGGGATAGTACTCAACGTATATGTATGGGCTTCCTATTGTCGAGAGGCACTGCCCAATTCATTGCTAAACCCATTCCTAATCCCAAAAAGGGCCGGAATGAGGCGATCAGAGCATTTCAAAATTATTTGCTACCCCATCCGGCGAGGTCAATCATGGACATAAGGACATCCCACTTTGAGGCTGTCCATGCTAGACAACTTCTTAGACTTTATATGGTAAAGGGGGTGCCTGAGAATGATTTTTACAGGGTAATTTTTTCCCCAATCTTAACACCATCCATTATGAATGCACAAACTCAGAAGGATGTAGAAATAATGGGTACGGCTAGGATAACTACCATGTTTAAATAAAAGAGAGGTCTATGACCAACGACAGGCAGACTCCAAATGTTTTTCACTCCTAACAAGAATTCCCAGCTTCTCCCTTCCTCCCAAAGCCTTGTACAGGCACGCTGTTACGACTGAGGTTTAAATATATCAGGGCTCTTATTCATTGGACTAGTAATGGCATAAATGCTACAACGGAAAGTGCTAGATCCAACTTCTGATGTATATTCCCAGTGAACAAAGAACACAAATACTCTCCAGAGTTCTATATGCAATAATAGGTTATTAAACTCTCAATAAATGTGCGTCTACTCTAGGCTTAACCCTTAATTAGCGGCTCACCACATAAGTCGAGTTAAATAAAGCTGGACTATGTGGCGGCGCTCGACATAACTCGAGTGGCAATTTCAGCACGTAATGTTGCTGAGAGAGAGAGACAAGTGGTGGCAGGAGAGTAGCGAGCGTATGACTGCTCCAGACCACCGCGGCGAACCTACTGACACGAATCTCACCTCCCTCCTACCTCTCTCACTCGCTATATAAGGAATTGTATGGGGAAAGTGCCTAATTACATGCTTTTTGCACTCGCGTTGCACGGTTATTGCAAGAAAACTAGCCATCATAAAAGGATCGTTATGGTGTCATTCGAAAGCTCTGTTTATGCCCTTTCAGGGATAGATACTTGTTTTACGTTCTGGGTCTTATTTAGGCATGAAAATGATCACGTAAACAGCCCTATTTTGGCTAAAAACACCCCGCTGGGCGGTACATATAAATAAACCGCATAGGCCGCTCTTAAGGTGTTAATGTTATGTGAAAACAGCCTATTACTACCTATAACCGAAGGTGCTTGGTTATGGTATGCAAAGTAAGGTGGTAAGAGAAGTTACAGCTTACGTTACTTTAATCAATAAATGTCAGGCACTCCTGCATGAAAGAGAGTGCACTAAAGTCCTTCAACACCAACAAGGAATCTTCTTTAAATGTTAGATGCTATCAAGATGCTCGAATCGGAAATGGAACCCTAAAAGGCAGGCAGCGGAACAATGCTCGTGCAGGTTATGCACACAAAAAGGCAGGAGATATAATGCAGTCGGAGCCAAGAATATCCTAAACGCCACAACAATAATAATAATTGCCACGACAATGCAGTATTCCTATCAACAAAAAGAGCCTAAGTCGTTTGTGTCTCAATACATCAAACTAGGCTGCGAAATGCTTGTGTAATCATAAACGGGTATGCCTAGTGCAAATCTCAAGTCTGTGCGTCAAGTATTACGTTAGAGTGAAGGGTAGCTCTCTTGAGAAACCTTAATACCGAAGTATTAAGCGTTCTCCTGGCGTACCTCAAAGACAAACAACCGAGCCTAGAACAGTGCAGAATGGTATAGGCAAAAAGCCCTCATTCGTGCATGCTCTATTCTCAATGGCACACAGACTAGAATTTACCCAATCAACTCCAGTTCTCAGGTATGTCGTGCAGCTTTTAACTAAAGCCAGCACCCATCGGAAACAATACCTTATAGTATCAGACTCCTAGTCTAGCATTATCTAATCCAGCAGAACACTAATAATTATAGGAAGCGGTACTGAACAATATGAATGCCAACCAATGCTTCGTGATCAACTTATCTTAACAACTAACATACATGGGTTATATCAGACCTTAATGCACAATACAACTGGCCAGCATGAAGCTGATTATGCAGAGTTAACCAGAGGGGGTATAATATTAATAAAAGGTGGTGAAAGATATGGAAAATGAGAGAGATAGGCAGAGGAAAAGATTCTCAGGTGCAGCTAGGGGGACAGATATCAAAGGGATAAGAGGGATGCGTTCTAGAAACCAGATCTGAGGGAGAGAGTGGCGAGGAAGCTGTATATATACTAGCACTAGCTCGAACCGCGTAGAAAAGCGGTAACAAGTCCTCTAGCCAATGCTAAAGAAGCTAGCCAAACATGACGTCACCAAGCATGGTAAAAAAACTCCTTCAACGAATCCCCACGAGGCCAGCCAGCTATGACATCATCGAGTATAGCAAAACACTGCGCGCCTCCCAACACTCTGTTCTACTCTCTCTCTCTCTCTCTCAAATCCTATCATTACTACTTAATGATAAAACATATATTTTGCAATTAAATATATAAAGCCTTGACATGGGTGAAAACAAAGAGCCTTTCTGGACTGCCCATGATACGAGCTTTCATATGAAATAAAGCACACAACAATACACCAACTGTAGCCACATCCACTGCCCTGGCGATCCTAGCGAGTCACTGTAGGACAAGCCATGCGGTTCTAACGGAGTGGTTAACGTCACACCCCCCCCCCCCCAATATTTTTCTCAGAGGCCCAAGGCTCACAAAAATCTGATTGTTAGAACGCATGCTATATCTCTACTTCCCATCACTCAGCGGCAGTAAAATATCTGGCACAGTTCTCAACAAAACATTTTACAAAATTATAACCTTCCCCAACACAATAGGTTAAATCATATGTAGTTATGCTCCTCAAGAGCGAGCTTCTCTAGCCCAGCATTCTGAGAGGAGTGCAACTCAGAATTACTGCTATAACATACTGAAAAAATTCAACTATCAAAGAAAGAGTTTTTATTTGATTTTTATGTTTTTAATTTGTTTATTTCGGCTGCACTATAGGGGCAAGCCTAGTTTTTTTTCTATACCAAACGCTCAACTCCTGCTTTACGACCCAATACGCTGGGCTACAACCGCGAGCCAACAAGCACCAAGCGCAAAATACTATTCAAACTAAAGCAGGAGGCTACCCGTGTGTCAATCTACCCAGGATCATCTACCCTTGAAAGACAATCTGCAACCACGTTGTCACAACCGGCAATATGGCGTATGTCCAGGTTATATACCAATAACATAGTGACCACCTGGTCAGCCTCATGTTCCGATTGTGAAACTGGTCCAAGAACTTGAGAGGGTGATGATCTGTGTAAACTACAACGACCGGACCATAGGCTGGAACATAGACCTTGAAATGCCTCAGTGCAAGCACAACTGCCAGCAGCTCCCTCTCGACAACAGAGCAGCTTCCCTGGGCTGAATTGAACTTCTCCGAGCAGAAACTAACAGGATGCTCCAGCCCATCATCGTCCTTTTCCACAAGGACGGCACCAGGCCCCACACCACTAGCATCCGTTGCTAGTTGGAAAGGTAGGCTAAAGTCAGGGGCCCTGAGGATCAGGTGAGTGCACAACAGGTGTTTTACTACACCAAACGCCTTCTCACACTCAGGCGCCCATTTGAATTTCTTATCCTTCCAGTTATCCTCCACCTGAGCTTGACTGTCCCGTTCTCCTTCTCCACCTTGACTGCTAAACGTCATCACAGGCACAGTGAGAGGCTCAGGGGGGTGCCTCACATACTCCTTCATGAGATTAACGTGACCTAACTGATTGCGCATACGTCTGTCTGGAGCGGCCACCAAGCAATCCAGGTCCGACAGCCTCTCCACCACCTTATAAGGACTAGTGTACTTCGCGGATAAGGGGTGACCTACAAGGGGCAGTAGAATCAACACCTCCTGACCCACGCGAAACTCCCTGAGTTTAACCTTGAGGTCGTACCTGTCCTTCATGAGGGCCTGAGAGCTAGTCGAATTACGGTCAGCCAACTCCAGACTGCGCAACATCCGTTCTCGACTGTTGAGGACATACTTGAGCATAGAACAAGGTTTTTCTGCGCCCTCCCATATTTCTTCAACCATATGGAGAGGCTCTCTGACACGGTGTCCAAAGACGAGCTCATTAGGGCTGAATCCCAAACTTTCCCCAGGTACCTCCCGTGCAGCAAATAAAACATATGGCCGGCCAAGATCCCAACCTTTCCCACTCTCAAAGCAACAACAACGAAGCACAGATTCCAAGGCTGAGTGCCATCGCTCTAGCACACCCTGGCTCTCCGGATGATACGCAGATGACACAACCGTAACAATCCCATGCTGCGGCATTGCTTGAACAAAGAGGCTAGAAGTGAAGTTGGATCCCTGGTCTGACTGAATTACGTGCGGGTAACCATACCGGGAAAAATACACTAGCAAGTTTCAGACCACCGTCTTCGCTGACCCATTTCTCATAGGGTACGCGTCAGGGTACCTTGTTGCTACCTCCATGATGGTCAGGGGATACTTGTAAAAATCTCCCGACTGTGCATCACTGTCCTCCTTCAACTCGACAGCACCGGTACCACATTCAAGAACCTCCGGGTCTTCTACTTGCAATTTACGAATGTCCAAAGGAGCAAGCTTATCTAAGAGTTTGCGAAACAACTCATGCTCCCCTCCTACATTGAATTTAGCCTCCCGTTGCTCTCTCTCTGTGTATCGTTGCTGTCTCTTCGTCTTTTTAAGCCCATCCTCTGCCTTCTCAGTAACAGTTAATGGGTCTTCTGCAGACTCGAAAATCGGTCCTAATAATGAGTCCCCGAGAATGTCCGTTGATACTATACTCTCAACCGCATCAACTTTCAACCCCTTCTCGGTACCTTTCCTCCGCTTGTCTAAAGACTGTTGACCAGAATGTGACTCCCTGGATGCAAGAGATCTGGTGGCAACACACGCCATAGGTTGCACCTGACACTTCTCAACCCACTCCTGCTCCTCCCTACTCACGTCGGCCGGCTTCTCGGCAACCACCAAAGGGTGGAGCCTCAGAAGTAGGCCCCGCAAAGTCGTTGCCGAGAAGGAGGTCGATGCCCCCAACAGGTAACTTCTCCACAATTCCTACATCCAGGTCACGAGTCACACCATCAACTTCCATCTTCATTCTTACAAGCGGGTATGACCTTGTTGCATTAACCCCCTGAACCACAACCACCCGCGCCGTATTTACAGGTTTACCAGTGAAATTCCTCAACAATGTTTGCGATGCCCCAGTGTCACGCAAAATTCTCACCTCATGTCTTCTACCCCCCCCACTCCACACAACCGAGTCCCCTGTGGTCACTAAAGGCATCACGGACAGGGAATAAGCCTTCCGGATCCTTCTGCACTGGCAGTGTATTTACCTCGGAAGAATTGCCTCTAACAAACTCCGATGTCCTCTTGAACACTCCAATGCCGTCAGCAAAAGACACGGCTGCCGGAGGAGGTCGACTAGGGCACTCATTTGCCTTATGACCCTCCTGGTGGCACTTAAAACACATAAATTTCGGTTTTGGCTTATACTGTGATGTAAAAGGCCCCTGACTTGTTTTATATGGCGTGGTGTCAGGTTTGGATTCAGTTTTAGTTTCATTGCTCTTTTGTTTAAATGTGTCATTGCTACGGGGAGGGGGAGGATAACGGTCCCTAGCACTTGCATCGTACTTCTGTGAGGACCCGCAACCCCGAATCAACGACAGCCGTCGATCAGCCATTTCTGCTGCTTCTACTAGAGTTCTTGGGTTTTTCTCCTTTAAGTTCAAAGTTAGATCACCGCCCGTGCTCTTAAAGAACTGCTCCAACATCATCAACTGCTTAACTCCATCAAACGTTGTTACCTTCTCAGATCGGAGCCAGTTCCCCATAGCATCGGACAAGTCCCGGGCGTGTTCCAAAAAGGTGCTATCTCTTCCCTTAGTTACACCCCGGAACTTCAAACGGTACGTTTCTGGTTGCAGTTCGTAAGCCCTCAGGACAGCCTCCTTGAGATCCTCATACACAATACATGACTCCAAAGGTAATGCATTGTAGGCTTTAAGACCCTTGCCTATTAATCTAGAGGATACAAGTGCTGCCCATTTATTCTCTGGCCACTGGTGTTCCTGGCACTTCTTCTCAAAGCGTGCGAAAAATTCTGTATCACCACTCTCATCAAACACCGGAACCAGTTTCAATAAGTGCGAGAGAGATTGATCATGAACACGGTTACCAGCCCCAAGGCGCTGTCCCGTCGTCTCTACTCGCGACTTCTCTACGTCCATGTCGGCACAGTACCTAGTCGACTCAGCTTGGATTTTTGCTTGACTGATAGTTTTTCTCTCTTCTATCTTGGTTAATTCTATTTGCTGCTGATGCTGAAGCTCACATGCCCTTTGTTGCTGTTGAATCTTAGCTAATTCGAGCTGATACAATAATTCTGGGGTTAACCCTGGAGGAGGTGAAGGTGCTACAATGTTTGAAATTACTGGTGGTCCCCCCAGGGGCAACCCACCCTGCCAGTCACCACCCAACTGTGGAAGCGTACCCGGGGTCGGCAAACCACTGGGATGGCTGGGAGTCGAGTGTAGGGGAAGCATGGCCGAAGGGCTCTGAGCACTCAACCCATCTCGCTCACCAGTACACACGTTATCAAGTTATCCCTGGTCATGCTGCTAGTACCCGCATGACCGATAGCTGTGGCCAGGCATTGAAGACCGTACCGATCCATACCCTCCAACCGCTCGGCAGTAACAGGCCATTGTAAAAATATCCTAGCATCCTTCTCACAGTTCACCTGATTAACCATTTCATCATACTGCTGTTCCTCAGTTTCGACATTACGTACTGTGTCTCCATTCTCCTCTGATCCGGTATAAGAAATGATGCTCACAAAAATTTCCCACCTCAATATTCAGAAAAGAAGCTCCCCAAACTCCTATATCTCAATATACACACAAAAATTATCGGAAATACTCAAGGGCTATACTATGTTGCAAAAAAAAAATATTCTTGCTGATCCCCGCAAAATATTCCCCAAAACAACAAATGTTCCCTGCTAATAAATGTAGGTTCACCAAATCCTAGGTAAGGTCGCCATTTGTTACGACTGAGGTTTAAATATATCAGGGCTCTTATTCATTGGACTAGTAATGGCATAAATGCTACAACGGAAAGCGCTAGATCCAACCTCTGATGTATATTCCCAGTGAACAAAGAACACAAATACTCTCCAGAGTTCTATATGCAATAATAGGTTATTAAACTCTTAATAAATTTGCGTCTACTCTAGGCTTAATGTTATGTGAAAACAGCCTATTACTACCTATAACCGAAGGTGCTTGGTTATGGTATGCAAAGTAAGGTGGTAAGAGAAGTTACAGCTTACGTTACTTTAATCAATAAAAGTCAGGCACTCCTGCATGAAAGAAAGTGCACTAAAGTCCTTCAACACCAACAAGGAATCTTCTTTAAATGTTAGATGCTATCAAGATGCTCGAATCGGGAATGGAACCCAAAAAGGCAGGCAGCGGAACAATGCTCGTGCAGGCTATGCACACAAAAAGGCAGGAGATATAATGCAGTCGGAGCCAAGAATATCCTAAACGCCACAACAATAATAATAATCGCCACGACAATGCAGTATTCCTATCAACAAAAAGAGGCTAAGTCGTTTGTGTCTCAATACATCAAACCAGGCTGCGAAATGCTTGTGTAATCATAAACGGGTATGCATAAAAAGAGTAATTGGTTTAATATACTTAATGTCTACTATGACTGATAAAGTCTAGCTAGAGTCAATGAAACGAGATACTGGTGCGCATGGCATGCCGCATAGCGTAGTGCAAATCTCAAGTCTGTGCGTCAAGTATTACGTTAGAGTGAAGGGTAGCTCTCTTGAGAAACCTTAATACCGAAGTATTAAGCGTTCTCCTGGCGTACCTCAAAGACAAACAACCGAGCCTAGAACAGTGCAGAATGGTATAGGCAAAAAGCCCTCATTCGTGCATGCTCTATTCTCAATGGCACACAGACTAGAATTTACCCAATCAACTCCAGTTCTCAGGTATGTCGTGCAGCTTTTAACTAAAGCCAGCACCCATCGGAAACAATACCTTTAGTATCAGACTCCTAGTCTAGCATTATCTAATCCAGCAGAACACTAATAATTATAGGAAGCGGTACTGAACAATATGAATGCCAACCAATGCTTCGTGATCAACTTATCTTAACAACTAACATACATGGGTTATATCAGACCTTAATACAAAGGAATACAAAGGAGAACAAACTGCAACAGACCTATTGGTCCTTACGGGGCAGTTTGGATATCTAAAACTACTATTCTACTGACTACGAGGTAGAGAAAAGGATAGCAAAGAAGAAGGCTCCTCCCCACCCACCACTCCCTCCAGCTAATGCTGGCATGGAAACAGATAGGAAAAATACCATGCAGTATTGAAAAACTGACACGGAAATTCGGACAGGACAGGGAGAAAAAAGAAGTTGATTTGTAATCTAAGCTAACTCTATTTACTACAATTCTGAAAGGGAACAGATGTATGAAAATCAATATACATTGCGGTATGCGTTGACATTTCGTTGCGCGTTATTCTGAAAGAAACTGTGTTAATCGGGGGTTATTTGCCATGTGTTTATCCAGATGGTTCTTAAATGTTTCGACAGTATTAAAGTTTACAATGTTCGAGGGTAGTCTGTTCCAATTATTCACAACGCGGTTGAAGAAGAAATGCTTCGCCTCGTGAGAATGAAAACGCTTGCATATAATCTTATAACCATTGTTTCTCGTGTTTGCTTGATTGATCGTAAATAATTCGCTTACATTTAGGTTGCTGAATCCCTTGAAGATTTTGAACACCTCTATTAGGTCACCTCTCATTCTGCGCTTTGTTAAGCTAAACAAATTTAGTTCTTTTAAGCGCTCTTCGTACGGTTTATTACGCAATCTAGGTATCATTTTAGTGACTCTGCGTTGCACCCTTTCAAGTTTATTTATGTCCTTTCGGTAGTACGGTGACCAGAATTGCACGCAGTATTCGAGATGGGGACGCACCAATGAGTTGAATAGAGTAAGTATGATTTTTTCTGATTTGAATTTGAATGTTCTGCCGATGAAACCCACCAATTTATTAGCAGTTTTTATTACCTCTGTACAATGTTTACTCGGCTTCAGGTCACTTGATATTATAACTCCCAGATCCTTTTCATTATTTGTATTTGATAGTTGAATGTTGTTCATTGAGTAATCTTTTTTAGCGTTGTTACTACCGATGTGTAATACTTTGCATTTTTCTATGTTGAATTTCATTTGCCATTTTTCTGCCCAGTTTTCTAAAGTGTCTAGGTCACCTTGTAGTTTTTGCCAATGTACTGTTGAGGTTACTTTATTAGTAATTTTTGTATCGTCAGCAAATTTCGAAATTTTGCATTCTATTCCTTCGTCTAAGTCGTTTATGTAAATTATAAAAAGAATAGGACCTAATACCGAACCCTGGGGAACGCCACTATTTACTTTGCACCAATCTGATTCTTCACCATTTATTACAACTCGTTGTTTACAGTCTGAGAGCCAATTTTCGAGCCATTTCAGAGTTTTTCCTGTTATGCCATGAGCTTTTATTTTGTCAATTAGTCTCTTGTGGGGTACGGTATCGAAAGCTTTTCTGAAAATCGAGATATATTATATCAACTGCTCTATCCTTATCATATGATTTGTAAACATCATTGAAGAAGTCGAGTAAGTTTGTTAAGCATGAACGTTTATTTCTAAAACCGTGCTGAGAATCTTTTATTAAATTATTTTTTTCCAAATGTTTTACTATTTTGTCCCTTATAATGGTTTCCATTAATTTGCCCGTTACCGATGTTAAGCTAATTGGTCGATAATTGCCGGGAGAGGACTTATTTCCTTTTTTGTATATGGGTGTCACGTTAGCTAGTTTACATTCGTTTGGAACTATCCCAACATTCAATGATTTGTTGAACAGATTTGCGAGTGGGTTTAATAATTCGTGTTTTGCTTCTTTTAGGATCCTTGGGGATATTTTATCAGGGCCTGGGGTTTTATTAACTTTCAAATTGTTGATTGCGAACAGGATATCGTCTTCATAAATCGTAAAGTTTTCGAGCTCAGTGCCATTTGATTGATTCGTAGGGGTAGGTCGGTTACCGGTAGTATCTTCCGACGTGAAAACTGATGCAAAATAGTTATTTAGGATATTCGCCATTTGTACTTTGTTATCTGTATGATCTCCATTTTCCGCAACAAGTGGGCCTATTGCTGAAGTTACCGTTTTTCTGTTTCTTATATAGCTGTAAAATTCTTTCGGATTGGACTTGCTGGAGCTGGCAATATGAAGTTCCAGATTCTTCTTACTTCCTTTGATGAGATTTTTGGTTGTTCGACGCAGTCTATCGTGTTCTAATTTATCGCTATTATTCTGAGTTGCCTTATATTTTTGGTATGCCTGCTTTTTTACTAAGAGGATGTTTTTTATTTCATTATTCCACCATTTTGGCTTATATTTGCCTGCTGGGCGCCGGTTTCGTAGAGGGATGCTTGTATTTATTGCTTTGTTTAGGTTATTAGATAATATGTTCCATAATCGATTTACATCGTGAGTTTCAGTCATTTCACTCCAGTCAGTATTGGCAAGATGCCTTCTAAGTTTGTTAAAGTCGGCCCTTCGATAATCTGGTACTTTTTCCGTGCTCACGTTTTCTTTGTCATTATTTACTTTAATGTTAAAGGACACTATCCTATGGTCACTAGAGCTAAATTCCGGTCCGATTTTAACGCTATTTACCAGTCTTTCATTTGTCGTTAGAATAATATCCAGAATGTTATTTCCCCTCGTTGGGTGTTCTACGTGTTGATAAAGGGCACTTTCCTGAAGATTAGCATATAGATCATGTCCCGCGTGAGCATTTAGTGGTTCGCCCCATGTTGTGACTGGCAGATTGAAATCGCCAAATATTACTGCTTCTTCCTGACAACTTATTTCCGCTATTTGATCATAGAGTTTCTCGTCAGTATCGGGTGATTGTGCAGGAGGTCGATAAATTAGGCCAATTATTATCTTGCTTGCTTGATTATTTATTTGAACGTAACTAGTATCAATATTATTTATGGCAGGTTTGGTTACCTCGATTGGGTAAAGATTACTTTTAACATATAGCAGAACCCCACCTCCCATTCTATGGGATCTTTCGCAGCTGAAGGGATTATAACCTGGTAATGCGTATTCCGCCAAAAAATCACGCTTTTCCGTGTTGATCCAAGATTCTGAAACACCGATTATATCACATTCCTCCATACATGCAAGTGCTTCCAGGTCTTCGAATTTATTGCGTAAGCTGCGTGCATTAACGTAGCAGGCCGTGATATTATTTTGGATAGAGTTTACATTTGATATGGGGTAGTTTATGTCGCTGCTACTGCCCCTGCTCAGTTGTCGTTTTTTGATCTGAAAGTGCAGACTGCATCATGTAGGAGTCTGCCTAGGCGTGCTCCTCCGACTGAATTCAAATGGCAGCCATCATCCTGAAAGAGAATTTGTTGATTGTAGAAATGGTCCCAGAGATTGAGATATTCGACATCTTCCTGTGAGCAGAGGGATTTAAGTCTGTTATTAGTACTGAACGCCTTATCGTAGAAACCGGTCTCTGCATCGATCTTGGGAAGAATGCCTGAAATGATTATGTTACATGACTTACTCTTGTAACGCTGGATTGCCTTACGGTATTTTTCCATTAGTTCCTCTGATCTGGTGCGCATTACATCGTTCGACCCTGCGTGAATCACGAACAGGGTGTTCTCGTCAGCGTTGATGGTGACATCGTCGAAGGCTGCTGTGATGTCGTCCAAACCTGCACCCGGTATGCAAAAACGCTTTCTGTGGTTTGGGACTCTTCCACAGAACTCTTCAAGTTGTCCTCATAAGATGGAGTCTCCAATGAGCCTGGTCTCCTCAGTTTCGTCTCCTGTTTCTGTCAGAATCTGGTATTTATTAGATGTGGTAACCGGCAGATGTGACCTCCTTTTTTATTGCCTCGCCCCATTTCTTACGGGAGTAAAGCTGGTGGGAGAGACTCTGGAATTTTGAGGGGATGGAGGGCTGTTGTGGGGGACGGGTGGGCTGGCTGGTGGGGGTGTTAGCGGCTGGTCAATTCTGGGTGGGGAAGGAGATCTAGGGGGAGAAGGGAGGGCAGTTGCGTTGTCTTGGCTAGACACCTGCACAATACAAATAGCCAGCATGAAGCTGATTATGCAGAGTTAACCAGAGGGGGTATAATATTAATAAAAGGTGGTGAAAGATATGGAAAATGAGAGAGATAGGCAGAGGAAAAGATTCTCAGGTGCAGCTAGGGGGACAGATATCAAAGGGATAAGAGGGATGCGTTCTAGAAACCAGATCTGAGGGAGAGAGTGGCGAGGAAGCTATATATAATTTATACTAGCACTAGCTCGAACCGCGTAGAAAAGCGGTAACAAGTCCTCTAGCCAATGCTAAAGAAGCTAGCCAAACATGACGTCACCAAGCATGGTAAAAAACTCCTTCAACGAATCCCCACGAGGCCAGCCAGCTATGACGTCATCGAGTATAGAAAAACACTGCGCGCCTCCCCACACTCTGTTCTACTCTCTCTCTCTCTCTCAAATCCTATCATTACTACTTAACCCTAGTCTAGCGGGTCCTCTGTGGCCGTTTTGGGCCTTTTCAGGTCATTCTGACTGCTATATCAACCATCAGTATGAAAGGAACTGTATTGCGCCAAAAACTAGGTGGAAATCGCTACACAATGACGCCACATACAGCTACGTAGCACTCGTGGAGCACTGACAGTGTTACCTCGAAGATGGAAGTTTAGCTGATTTTGCTACCTTGCTCACTTTTAGCGAACTATTGGTTACACTGTCATCCTCCCGCGCGGTGGGGGAACTGGAGTTAGTGTGGGCCGGGAGGCCACAGATGTCGGACGTATGGATCATTACTATCCCACCCATTTTCACTCGATTTCCACCCTTTTTTCACCCGTTTTTTGCCAGTTTTTTCAACTCGACTTATGTGGTGAGCCGCTTTTTAAGGGTTAATGATAAAACATATACTTTGCAATTAAATATATAAAGCCTGACATGGGTGAAAACAAAGAGCCTTTCTGGACTGCCCATGACACGAGCTTTCATATGAAATAAAGCACACAACAATACACCAACTGTAGCCACATCCACTGCCCTGGCGATCCTAGCGAGTCACTGTAGGACAAGCCATGCGGTTCTAACGGAGTGGTTAACGTCACCCCCCCCCCCCCCCCACCCCCCAAGATTTTTCTCAGAGGCCCAAGGCTCACAAAAATCTGATTGATAGAACCCATGCTATATCTCTACTTCCCATCACCCAGCGGCAGTAAAATATCTGGCACAGTTCTCAACAAAACATTTTACAAAATTATAACCTTCCCCAACACAATAGGTTAAATCATATGTAGTTATGCTCCTCAAGAGCGAGCTTCTCTAGCCCAGCATTTTGAGAGGACTGCAACTCAGAATTACTGCTATAACATACTGAACAAATTCAACTATCAAAGAAAGAGTTTTTATTTGACTTTTATGTTTTTAATTTGTTTATTTCGGCTGCACTATAGGGGCAAGCCTAGTTTTTTCTTCTATACCAAACGCTCAACTCCTGCTTTACGACCCAATACGCTGGGCTACAACCGCGAGCCAACAAGCACCAAGCGCAAAATACTATTCAAACTAAAGCAGGAGGCTACCCGTGTGTCAATCTACCCAGGATCATCTACCCTTGAAAGACAATCTGCAACCACGTTATCACAACCGGCAATATGGCGTATGTCCAGGTTATATACCAATAACCTTAGTGACCACCTGGTCAGCCTCATGTTCCGATTGTGAAACTGGTCCAAGAACTTGAGAGGGTGATGATCTGTGTAAACTACAACGACCGGACCATAGGCTGGAACATAGACCTTGAAATACCTCAGTGCAAGCACAACTGCCAGCAGCTCCCTCTCGACAACAGAGCAGCTTCCCTGGGCTGAATTGAACTTCTCCGAGCAGAAACTAACAGGATGCTCCAGCCCATCATCGTCCTTTTCCACAAGGACGGCACCAGCTCCCACACCACTAGCATCCGTTGCTAGTTGGAAAGGTAGGCTAAAGTCAGGGGCCCTGAGGATCAGGTGAGTGCACAACAGGTGTTTTACTACACCAAACGCCTTCTCACACTCAGGCGCCCATTTGAATTTCTTATCCTTCCAGTTATCCTCCACCTGAGCTTGACTGTCCCGTTCTCCTTCTCCACCTTGACTGCTAAACGTCATCACAGGCACAGTGAGAGGCTCAGGGGGGTGCCTCACATACTCCTTCATGAGATTAACGTGACCTAACTGATTGCGCATACGTCTGTCTGGAGCGGCCACCAAGCAATCCAGGTCCGACAGCCTCTCCACCACCCTATAAGGACCAGTGTACTTCGCGGATAAGGGGTGACCTACAAGGGGCAGTTGAATCAACACCTCCTGACCCTCACGAAACTCCCTGAGTTTAACCTTGAGGTCGTACCTGTCCTTCATAAGGGCCTGAGAGCTAGTCGAATTACGGTCAGCCAACTCCAGACTGCGCAACATCCGTTTTCGACTGTCGAGGACATTCTTGAGCATAGAACAAGGTGTTTCTGCACCCTCCCATATTTCTTCAACCATATGGAGAGGCTCTCTGACACGGTGTCCAAAGACGAGCTCATTAGGGCTGAATCCCAAACTTTCCCCAGGTACCTCCCGTGCAGCAAATAAAACATATGGCAGGCCAAGATCCCAACCTTTCCCACTCTCAAAGCAACAACAACGAAGCACAGATTCCAAGGCTGAGTGCCATCGCTCTAGCACACCCTGGCTCTCCGGATGATACGCAGATGACACAACCGTAACAATCCCATGCTGCGGCATTGCTTGAACAAAGAGGCTAGAAGTGAAGTTGGATACCTGGTCTTACTGAATTACGTGCGGGTAACCATACCGGGAAAAATACACTAGCAAGTTTCGGACCACCGTCTTCGCTGACCCTTTTCTCATAGGGTACGCGTCTGGGTACCTTGTTGCTACCTCCATGATGGTCAGGGGATACTTGTAAAAATCTCCCGACTGTGCATCACTGTCCTCCTTCAACTCGACAGCACCGGTACCACATTCAAGAACCTCCGGGTCTTCTACTTGCAATTTACGAATGTCCGAAGGAGCAAGCTTATCTAAGTGTTTGCGAAACAACTCATGCTCCCCTCCTACATTGAATTTAGCCTCCCGTTGCTCTCTCTCTGTGTATCGTTGCTGTCTCTTCGTCTTTTTAAGCCCATCCTCTGCCTTCTCAGTAACAGTTAATGGGTCTTCTGCAGACTCGAAAATCGGTCCTAATAATGAGTCCCCGAGAATGTCCGTTGATACTAAACTCTCAACCGAATCAACTTTCAACCCCTTCTCGGTACCTTTCCTCCGCTTGTCTAAAGACTGTTGACCAGAATGTGACTCCCTGGATGCAAGAGATCTGGTGGCAACACACGCCATAGGTTGCACCTGACACTTCTCAACCCACTCCTGCTCCTCCCTACTCACGTCGGCCGGCTTCTCGGCAACGACCAAGGGTGGAGCCTCAGAAGTAGGCCCCGCAAAGTCGTTGCCGAGAAGGAGGTCGACGCCCCCAACAGGTAACTTCTCCACAATTCCTACATCCAGGTCACGAGTCACACCATCAACTTCCATCTTCATTCTTACAAGCGGGTATGACCTTGTTGCATTAACCCCCTGAACCACAACCACCCGCGCCGTATTTACAGGTTTACCAGTTAAATTCCTCAACAATGTTTGCGATGCCCCAGTGTCATGCAAAATTCTCACCTTATGTCTTCTACCCCCCCACTCCACACAACCGAGTCCCCTGTGGTCACTAAAGGCATCACAGACAGGGAATAAGCCTTCCGGATCCTTCTGCACTGGCAGTGTATTTACCTCGGAAGAATTGCCTCTAACAAACTCCGATGTCCTCTTGAACACTCCAATGCCGTCAGCAAAAGACACGGCTGCCGGAGGAGGTCGACTAGGGCACTCATTTGCCTTATGACCCTCCTGGTGGCACTTAAAACACATAAATTTCGGTTTCGGCTTATACTGTGATGTAAAAGGCCCCTGACTTGTTTTATACGGCATGGTGTCAGGTTTGGATTCAGGTTTAGTTTCATTGCTCTTTTGTTTAAATGTGTCATTGCAACGGGGAGGGGGAGGATAACGGTCCCTAGCACTTGCATCGTACTTCTGTGAGGACCCGCAACCCCGAATCAACGACAGCCGTCGATCAACCATTTCTGCTGCTTCTACTAGAGTTCTTGGGTTTTTCTCCTTTAAGTTCAAAGTTAGATCACCGCCCGTGCTCTTAAAGAACTGCTCCAACAACGTCAACTGCTTAACTCCATCAAACGTTGTTACCTTCTCAGATCGGAGCCAGTTCCCCATAGCATCGGACAAGTCCCGGGCGTGTTCCAAAAAGGTGCTATCTCTTCCCTTAGTTACACCCCGGAACTTCAAACGGTACGATTCTGGTTGCAGTTCGTAAGCCCTCAGGACAGCCTCCTTGAGATCCTCATACACAATACATGACTCCAAAGGTAACGCATCGTAGGCTTTAAGACCCTTGCCTATTAATCTAGAGGATACAAGTGCTGCCCATTTATTCTCTGGCCACTGGTGTTCCTGGCACTTCTTCTCAAAGCGTGCGAACAATTCTGTATCACCACTCTCATCAAACACCGGAACCAGTTTCAATAAGTGCGAGAGAGATTGATCATGAACACGGTTACCAGCCCCAAGGCGCTGTCCCGTCGTCTCTACTCGCGACTTCTCTACGTCCATGTCGGCACAGTACCTAGTCGACTCAGCTTGGATTTTTGCTTGACTGATAGTTTTTCTCTCTTCTATCTTGGCTAATTCTATTTGCTGCTGATGCTGAAGCTCACATGCCCTTTGTTGCTGTTGAATTATTATGTTCCTTCCAACAACCAACCATACTCCTAAAATCGATTAATGAAATTTACAAACACATGTGGCAGTCCGTGGATTCGAACCCAGGATGTTCACACCGAAAATCAACACCTTATACATCGCACCACGAAGACAGTTAAAGGTTGGTGGACACTGCCTACGATTTATTATGCAACTTCGAATCCTGCATATCAATCTAAGCATGTACACACATCCCAACTGCAACTCACGTAGGCTATGCATATGTGAATGGAAAGAGCAATTAATGGGGCCTTAACCACTTAGGGAAGTCCTCTCGATAAATTACTCCTGAACCAATATCAATTATTATGTTCCTTCCAACAACCAACCATATCTTAGCTAATTCGAGCTGATACAATAATTCTGGGGTTAACCCTGGAGGAGGTGAAGGTGCTACAATGTTTGAAACTACTGGTGGTCCCCCCAGGGGCAACCCACCCTGCCAGTCACCACCCAACTGTGGAAGCGTACCCGGGGTCGGCAAACCACTGGGATGGCTGGGAGTCGAGTGTAGGGGAAGCATGGCCGAAGGGCTCTGAGCACTCAACCCATCTCGCTCACCAGTCACCCTGCCCAGTACACACGTTATCAAGTTATCCCTGGTCATGCTGCTAGTACCTGCATGACCGATAGCTGTGGCCAGGCATTGAAGACCGTACCGATCCATACCCTCCAACCGCTCGGCAGTAACAGGCCATTGCAAAAATATCCTAGCATCCTCCTCACAGTTCACCTGATTAACCCTTTCATCATACTGCTGTTCCTCAGTTTCAACATTACGTACTGTGTCTCCATTCTCCTCTGATCCGGTATAAGACATGATGCTCACAAAAATTTCCCACCTCAATATTCAGAAAAGAAGCACCCCAAACTCTTATACATCAATATACACACACAAATTCTCGGAAATACTCAAGGGCTATACTATGTTGCAAAAAAACATTATTCTTGCTGATCCCCGCAAAATATTCCCCAAAACAACAAATGTTCCCTGCTAATAAATGTAGGTTCATCAAATCCTAGGTAAGGTCGACATTTGTTACGACTGAGGTTTAAATATATCAGGGCTCTTATTCATTGGACTAGTAATGGCATAAATGCTACAACGGAAAGCGCTAGATCCAACCTCTGATGTATATTCCCAGTGAACAAAGAACACAAATACTCTCCAGAGTTCTATATGCAATAATACGTTATTAAACTCTCAATAAATGTGCGTCTACTCTAGGCTTAATGTTATGTGAAAACAGCCTATTACTACATATAACCGAAGGTGCTTGGTTATGGTATGCAAAGTAAGGTGGTAAGAGAAGTTACAGCTTACGTTACTTTAATCAATAAATGTCAGGCACTCCTGCATGAAAGAAAGTGCACTAAAGTCCTTCAACACCAACAAGGAATCTTCTTTAAATGTTAGATGCTATCAAGATGCTCGAATCGGAAATGGAACCCAAAAAGGCAGGCAGCGGAACAATGCTCGTGCAGGCTATACACACAAAGAGGCAGGAGATATAATGCAGTCGGAGCCAAGAATATCCTAAACGCCACAACAATAATAATAATCGCCACGACAATGCAGTATTCCTATCAACAAAAAGAGCCTAAGTCGTTTGTGTCTCAATACATCAAACTAGGCTGCGAAATGCTTGTGTAATCATAAACGGGTATGCATAAAAAGAGTAATTGGTTTAATATACTTAATGTCTATTATGACTGATAAAGTCTAGCTAGAGTCAATGATACGAGATACTGGTGCGCATGGCATGCCGCATAGCCTAGTGAAAATCTCAAGTCTGTGCGTCAAGTATTACGTTAGAGTGAAGGGTAGCTCTCTTGAGAAACCTTAATACCGAAGTATTAAGCGTTCTCCTGGTGTACCTCAAAGACAAACAACAGAGCCTAGAACAGTGCAGAATGGTATAGGCAAAAAGCCCTCATTCGTGCATGCTCTATTCTCAATGGCACACAGACTAGAATTTACCCAATCAACTCCAGTTCTCAGGTATGTCGTGCAGCTTTTAACTAAAGCCAGCACCCATCGGAAACAATACCTTATTGTATCAGACTCCTAGTCTAGCATTATCTAATCCAGCAGAACACTAATAATTATAGGAAGCGGTACTGAACAATATGAATGCCAACCAATGCTTCGTGATCAACTTATCTTAACAACTAACATACATGGGTTATATCAGACCTTAACGCACGATACAACTGGCCAGCATGAAGCTGATTATGCAGAGTTAACCAGAGGGGGTATAATATTAATAAAAGGTGGTGAAAGGTATGGAAAATGAGAGAGATAGGCAGAGGAAAAGATTCTCAGGTGAAGAAAGGGGGACAGATATCAAAGGGATAAGAGGGATGCGTTCTAGAAACCAGATCTGAGGGAGAGAGTGGCGAGGAAGCTGTATATATACTAGCACTAGCTCGAACCGCGTAGAAAAGCGGTAACAAGTCCTCTAGCCAATGCTAAAGAAGCTAGCCAAACATGACGTCACCAAGCATGGTAAAAAGCTCCTTCAACGAATCTCCACGAGGCCAGCCAGCTATGACGTCATCGAGTATAGCAAAACACTGCGCGCCTCCCCACACTCTGTTCTACTCTCTCTCTCTCTCTCTCTCAAATCCTATCATTACTACTTAATGATAAAACATATACTTTGCAATTAAATATATAAAGCCTTGACATGGGTGAAAACAAAGAGCCTTTCTGGACTGCCCATGGCACGAGCTTTCATATGAAATAAAGCACACAACAATACACCAACTGTAGCCACATCCACTGCCCTGGCAATCCTAGCGAGTCACTGTAGGACAAGCCATGCGGTTCTAACGGAGTGGTTAACGTCACAACGCAGATATGAGGTAGTTCCCATAACATAGCACCACGGCATGCGCCAAGGGGCATCACGGTTGTTCTCGGGCTGCGCCCCGGCGGACAATGACACACGGAGATCACGGCAACCACTAATGTAGTTGCCGTCCCCCGAGGGTAAACTGACTAAAAGAATTAGGCAAGATTACCCCTGCCGGTTCACGCGGAACCGACAACCTATGTGTCACATCCGCGTACCTAGGAAAGCTGCCGGCACAACTTCCTTCTCGAGGATTTAAATTTCATAAGCACTTGATGCATTTGACAATTGTTTTTACTCCGGCACTTCTTACTAAGGGTACAGTACATAAAACGGGAACCGACAGTTGAAAGAAATCAAGGAATCAGATGTCCGCCGGTCGCTGGCCACTCCAAGCAAACAGGAACGATTATGATCCTAGAGTTTAGCGCTATGCCAATGGAGTTTACTCTTGGATAAGGTGAGATAAGTGATTCCTCAAGAGCAGAGATTCAGCAGTGCTATATGAATAATCATACTGTGATAGGTAATCTTCCAAACACAAAGGTAATTAGGACAGGTTAAGGATAACACGCTCAATTTTGTATACCCATGAGCAGGTCATGACCACACTTCAGAAGGATGGGCAGAATATTTGACTGTCATAACCTATAGCACCCGAACGTTACACTCCGGGACAATTGTGTTCTCTTAAAAAAAATGATCAAGGCGCTCGAACCTCTCTGAAATCCACAACTACATCTAGGTCATGCTGGTACGACGGGGAATTTTGTCATCGACATCTCCCAGTCATCCCTACGGTAGGACAGAGGGTGAGAGGTGTTTTTTCCGGTTGGGTCCCGCCGGTTCTCCCCTCCTTCCGGGGTAAGACTCGCTCAGAAGACCATAAGTAGTCATAATTCTACTTCTTAAGTTGTCACACCACTAGCACTGAAAGTATTATTTTCTGTAGGGTGAAATGCATTCTTTCGCCTACAGTATGAGTAACCAGCTAGGACATGACCTTTGAGCCTTCGGTCAAAGGTAACTCGTCTTCTTAGGCTGGCCGTAACATACAACGCATCAGGTTAAGCCAGGTTTTTATATTAACAATAAAATCCTAATAAGTGAAGGTAGAACCAGCCTCCCCCCTTCCGGTTTCGGATGGCTGGCGCAAAACAAGTACTGAGCGGGCTATTCCAGGAAATTACAGCCCTAGTAACTATCATGCCAGGATGTAATATTACGCTATCACAAGCCAAAAGTTTTATCCATCATAATAAACCTCTCCGCCGTACCAAGTACGCCAGAAATGGGCAGGCTCCTCAATACGAGGCTTCCACCTAGTAGGTTCCGTTACGAGACAAAGGGTTAATCCGAAAGGGAGAATTTCATCGGTCTCAATGGTTTTCGTTCACCCATATACCTCGCCGGGGATACCCCCGGAAGAGTAGTAAAAGTGACATATCCCAACGATGTAGGGAATAAAGTAATACCAACATGACCTCCCCTCACACTGTCTCAATCGGTCAAGTTATACCTCATAAATTATAAACAAGGAAACAGCCTAGAACACTAGACAACTGGCAGACGAAACGACAAGTGAAGGCAGTTGATCACAATGTCCACATAGATCATGTTGAGACAGGCCATCTGGATCCGCAAGACGGGAATCAGGTTAACGGGCACCCCGTACGTTGTTACACGTTTTTAAGTAATCAAAACATGGTCTCTTACACTGCTAAGGACCTTAGTAGTTTTCCCATAACGTAACTGGCCATTAAGTTAACTCCCTCCCGGTCATTCTCCTGCTGTTTACTCTGCAAACAGAAGTTAGTATTAAAGTCATTTCATAACGATGTCGCGATGATCTTCCCCTTTCTGTAAGCATGCTGGGATTTAATATGCATGTCGATTCACTGTATGCAAACAGAAAGTCTTATTTAGGTCTACAGCCTCAGTCAAGTCAGCTCAAGTCCATCTGTTCAAATCCAGACGAATTATGGAATAATTCTAAGCTAGGTTTTCCCTGGCCCGGAAACATAAGTTCAGAAGGGTTGTGTTTTTCCTGAGAGTTCATGGGTAAAATACTTGAGCCGGCGAGACACGGCTACAACTCCCAGACCCATTAAACCGTTCTAGTTGTATGTTTCCACGGCCATTACTAATTTTATTTTAATGAACACTGGTGTTACAGTCCAGGATTCGGCCAAACGGGCATATGCATATCCATTGGTGCTAAATACATGTTGTTTTTCATTTTAAGAATGTAGAAGGTCAACGCAACCTTATTGTTTCAACCCCTCAACAGGGCCGTTCCACGCAGATCTGCTTGTCACTCACAGAGGTATCAATGACTGATAATCAGTCTTCTTCACGGCCACACAGTAGCCGCTTAACACTCACTCTCCTGACACAAGATCATGCTATTACCCTATCCAGAACACCCGTACCGGGTAGGGTTGGGGCAGAAGGGTTCGGAATCTGTGCTATTTATGGTTAAGGCCTGCGGTGGAAAGAAAGGGGGGGGGGAGAAGTGCTAGTAGCCCAAGATCCCTAGAACCCCTACGCCGGATGATAACTCCGCCGGATAATTCCTCCGCCGGAGAGTAGGATAAGAGTACATTTGTGTAATACTTATTTAAGAGCTAGGAGGAGAGCTCAAAATATTGTCTTTTGTTAATTTAAAAATAACTATCATAGTGCATCTATATAGTGTATGTTACAGTTTACAACTAGTCAGTGGTATACAGGTAAAAGTTTATCCAGGGATTAAACAATAAAAAGTATAAGTCCGGATAGGATGAGAAGGTTTATAGTTATAACCTCTTGTCAGACGGAATCTCAAGTAAGATATCCAGTCAATTATAGCAGATTTTCTTTGAAGTAACGCACTGCTTAACTCCTTTCATAATTTTTTATAAATATTGTATGTAAACAATAAAAGACTTGAAATAGTTATACGGATTCTGTTTTTGCCTTTGGATTGTTGGGCTGGTAGGTTGTTGATATTGTCACGAATATCCCCCTCCAGTCTTAAGAGATCAGGCATATCGTTAATGATGGAGGGGCCACTATTAAATTATAGGTTTGATTCCCGGAGGGATGTAAAGAAAACCTAATATTTAGAGGGGCCTCGTAATCATTGACGAAAGCAGTGCCCTCCTGTCCATCCCCTTCCCATTCGCTTGATGTCTTAAAGTTTTATCTTGATATGTCAGTGAAGGACGTATGGACGCTTGGGTAGTAGCGTCAGGGATCCACAACATAAGAAATCCACCGAGATGGAAAGCTTAGTATAACACATTTTAAGGATACGTTTATTTTTTATTTTTTACGAAGGTTTTTTCGTAGTGGATACCCAATCATAAGACGATTCCATAAGAGAATTAGCGTTGCACTTATGACCTGTACTCTGTTCTTCCCCGCGCGGCAGATTCAAAATTGGCTACCGCGGCGCTTGAATGGAGTCTATTATGTTAATAGGCATATCGTCAATGATTACGGGGCCCCTACTAAATATTATGTTTTCTTTACTTCTCTCCGGGAATCAAACCTCTATATATATATATATATATAGATATACCGTACATATATATATATATATATTATATATATATATATATATATATATAGAGAGAGAGAGAGAAAGAGAGAGTGAGAGAGAGAGATAGATAGATAGATATAAATGTAGATATATATGTGTGTGTGTGTGTATTATAACCAACATTGGTTTACTACGTCATTATTCAAAATGTACAAATCTATCAACATAGTGTGCTTCACAACGAATGTTCATGAAAATATAACGTTAAAGAATGATACAGATACGAACATATATAAACATATTTTTGTTTTTTTCTATGTGAGTGAAGGAGACAAAAGGCAGAACTGCCTGTATCAAGTGCCTCCCCCAGAGTTGAAAAAGTGACGTACAAGGCCAAAATCAAGGGACGTTCGAGCCAAAATGCCTGGACACACAGAGTTTGAAGCAATTTAAGTCATAGGGAGAGGGAAAGACTGATTCTGGAAGAGAGTTCCAGAGCTCAGCAGTTGAATAGAAGAAAGTCTAAGAATACCGTTTCACTCTTGGGTTGGAGAGGTGCACAGAGTAGGGGTGAAATTGTGTTGCAAGACGGGTACTACGTACCCTACGTAGAGGATGTGGTAATACAATGGGAAAGCTCTGAGGAACATTGATAATTATTTATTTATTTATTTTTTCTATGTGATTGAGGGAGGCAAAAGGCAGAACTGCCTATAGCGAGTGCCTCCCCCATAGTTGAAAGTGTGACAGGGCCAAAATCAAGGGACGTTCGAGCCAAAATGCCTGGACACACGGAGCTTGAAGCAATTCAAGTCATAGGAAGAGGGAAAGACTGATTCTGGGAGAGAGTTTCAGAGCTCAGCTGTTGAGTAGAAGAAAGTTTGAGAGTAACGTTTCACTCTTGGGTTGGAGAGTTGCACAGAGTAGGGGTGGGATTGAGTTGCAAGACGGGTACCACGAGCCCTACGTAAAGGAGGTGGTATACACTGGGAAAGTTCTGAGGAACACTGATTATTATAGTAGCGATAGAATAGCGAGAGAGATGCAACATTGCGGCGGAGAAAGAGAGATTGCAGAGAGTTGGTGAGTGGACGGGAGTTAATGATACGAAAGGCTTTCCTTTCAACTTTGTCTAGGAGAGCGGTGTGAGAGGAACCTCCCCACACATGTGAACAATACTCAATACAAGGACGCACTATGCCCCTGTACAGAGCAAGAAGCTGTGCAGGGGAAAAGAACCCCCTAAGGCGGTTGAGCATGCCCAGCTTCTGGGAGGCTGCCTTAGCAAGACTGGTAATATGGTCCTTCCAACTGAGAGCAGAAGAAAAAGAGACACCAAGAATATTGAGAGAAGATGAAGGATTGATTTTTGTATTGTTGAAGAATAAGGGATAGTCCGCTGGGAGTTCCTTACGGGTAGATAGATGGAGAAATTGGGTTTTGGAAGCATTAAAGGTAACAAGGTTTTCTCTGCCCCAATTGGAGATAGTATTTAGATCAGAATTTAAGAGTTCTATGGCTTCATTACATTTGTCGTTGAGGGATTGCTGGCTGGGGCGTTCTGAAAAACTAATTGAGTAGTGTAAGGTTGAGTCGTCTTCGTATGAATGGATGGGAATTGAGGTACAGTTGAGGAGATCATTTATAAAAATTAGAAAGAGAATAGGAGATAGGACAGAGCCCTGAGCAACACCGGAGTTTATTGGGTGAGGAAGTGAACAATGGCTGTCCACAACCGCGGCTATGGAATGGCGGGAAAGGAAATTAGAGACAAAGGCACAGATATAGGGATAGAAACCGAAGGAGGGTAGTTTAGAAATTAAAGATTTGTGCCAGACTCTTTCGAAGGCTTTCGATATGTCTAGTGCAATAGAAAAAGTCTCACCGAATTCCCGTAAGGAGGATGACCAAGAGTAAGTAAGATATGAAAGAAGATCACCAGTAGAGCGACCCTTAAGGAAGCCATACTGGCGATCTGAGAGCAGATTATGAGAAGAGAAATGCTTAAGAGATTTGGAAGCAAGAATAGTTTTTAAAACTTTAGAAAGACAAGAGATGAGAGCAATTGGACGATAGTTGGAGGGTTGAGAGCGGTCACCCTTCATTGGGACAGGTTGAATGTGAGCTAAATTTCCAGCATGAAGGGAAGACGTTAGAGGATAGACAGAGACGAAAGAGTTTGCCTAGGCAGGGAGTCAGCACGGAAGCACAGTTTTTGAGAACAACAGGAGGAACACCCTCCGGACCGTACGCCTTATTAGTATTAAACCCAGAGAAGGTAGAAAGTACATTTTTAGGAGAGATTAGGATATTAGGCATAAGTAAGAGAGAGGAGGGTGGAGAGGAAGGAATAGCACCGGAATCATCCAAGGTGGAGTTATAGTAGCGATAGAGAATCGAGAGAGATGCAACATTGTGGTGAAGAGAGAGAGAGATTGCAGAGAGTTGGTGAGTGGGCGGGAGTTAATGATACGAAAGGCTTTCCTTTCTACTTTGTCTAGGAGTGCGGTGTGAGAGGATCCTCACCACACATGTGAACAATACTCAATACAAGGACGCACTGTGCCCCTGTACAGAGCAAGAAGCTGTGCAGGGGTAAAGAACCCCTTGAGGTGGTTGAGCAAACCAAGCTTCTGGGAGGCTGCCTTAGCAAGACTGGTAATATGGTCCTTCCAAGTGAGAGGAGAAGAAAAAGAGACACCAAGAGTATTGAGAGAAGATGAATATTTGAGTTTTGTATTGTTGAATTGTAAGGGATAGTCTTCTGGGAGTTCTGAACGGGTAGTAAGATGAAGACATTGGGTTTTGGAAACATTAAAGGCAACAAGGTTTTCTCTGCCCCAAATGGAAATAGTAGTTAGATCAGAAGATAAGTGTTGCATGGCTTCATTATGTTTGTCTTTGAGGGATTGCTGGCGGGGGTGTTAAGGAAAACTAATTGAGTAGTGTAAGGTAGAGTCGTCTGCTGCGTATGAATGGATGGGACTGGAGGTACAGTTGAGAAGATCATTTATGAAAATTAGAAAGAAATGGGAGATAGGCCAGAGCCCTGAGGAACACCGGAGTTGATAGGATGTGGAAGTGAGCGATGGCCGTCCACAACTGCAGCTATGGAGCGGCCAGAAAGGAAATCAGAGATAAAGGCACAAATAGTGCCTTCTGCGTGTCGTAAGAGGCGACTAAAGAGGTTGGGTCGGTGGGCTTGCGACCCCCACCCGGAAAAAATATCGAAGCAAGGAAAAACGAACGAACAGCCTCGGATGCGGACGGAACCAACGTTGACGAACCACGACCGACTAAGGACATGCCTTCGGACATTCTGAGAATGGCTACGTGGAATGTTAGTGGCATGAATGATGGCACAAAAGAGAGAGAGGTTCTGGAAGTGTTAGTGAATGCCAGGCTGGATGTATGTGGAATGACAGAGACCAAATGGAAAGGTTCAGATGTGAGAGAGTGGGAGTGTGGAATGGGTGTGTGTGCTGGAGTGAGTGAAGGAACAGCGAGAGAAGGTGCATGTTTGTTTGTAAGTAGCAAATGGAAGGAATGTGTAAGAGAGTATGGGTCTGTGGGTTCAAGGATTGTGTGGGTGAGAATGAAAGTAGGAATACAAACGTGGGTGATTGTATGCGTGTATGCCCCGACAGAGGATATACTTGAAAGAAAGAAAGAGGAGTTCTGGATGAATGTGGAGGTGTGCCTGGAGAAGTTTGACAAGAACGAAAGAATATTTCTGATTGGGGATATGAATGGTAAGGTGGGTGATAGGAAAGTTGAGGGAGTGGTGGGAGGGTGGGGGGTACCATCAGAGGTGAATGGGAATGGTAGTGCACTTGTGGACGTATGTGTGGGGAGGAGGCTGTGGATAGCCAACACCTTCTTCCGACACAGAATGATCCACAGGTACACGTGGAAACGGATGTTGACGATGAAGGATAAGACAGTGGTGGAACGAAAGTCATTGATTGATTATGTATGTGTGGATGAACGAATGAAGAAATCTGTGATGGATGCTAGGGTGTATAGGGGTATTGGAGGGGGTCTGTCTGATCATTATGTAGTGGTAGCTAAGGTTAGGATACAAAAGAAGTGGGTGAGGAGAGCGGGAGGGAGGCGAGAGGAGGGTGGAATGGTGAGGAGGGTGGAGAGGTTGCAGGAGGAGGAAATCAGGGAGGAGTACAGGAGAGCAGTGGAAAGACGACTAGGTGGGTTCGACCTGGAAATTATGGAGGAAGTGGAGGAGATGAGCAAGGTGTTTAAGGATGAGATCTGTGCAGCATGTGAGGAGGTGTGTGGAGTGAGGAGAAGAGGGAGGGGAGTGAAAGGTACAGCATGGTGGACAGAAGAGGTACGAATAGCTGTGGAAGAAAAGAAGAAAGCATATAGAGAGTGGTTGGGTAGCAGAGGGAATGAAGATTCCGAGAGACAGAAACGAGCGAGGTACGTGGAGAGTAAGAGGGTGGTGAAGAGAGTAGTGAAGGAAAGTAAGAGAAGAGTAGATGAGGAATTTGGAAGGAATCTGAGTGTAAAATGGAGGGAGAGTAAGAAACTGTTCTGGAAAGAAGTCAAGAAAGTTAGGGAAGGTAGCAAGGGAAACAGTAAGGGTGTGAAAGATAAGAATGGGAGAATGCTAGCCGAGAAGCAAGAGAGAGTCGAAAGATGGAGGGAGTACTTCAGTGAGTTGCTAAATGAAAGGAATGAAGAGCCAGCAAACATAGCTGGATATGGTATGGGAGGGAGAAGAAGAGAAGTAGTGGAGGAGGAGGTGGGGATCAGGAGGTCAGAAGTGTGGGAAGCCATGAAAAGAGTGAAGTTGGGGAAAGCACCAGGAACAGATGGAGTGTGTGGGGAAATGTTGAGGTATGGTGGTGAGATAGTGATAGAATGGGTATGGAAAATGTGCAAACTAGCATGGGAGAAGGGGAGTGCACCCGATGACTGGAAGACTGGCATAATAGTCCCCCTATATAAGGGCAAAGGGGAAAGAGGAGTGTGTGGTAACCACCGAGGAATATGTCTTCTAAGCGTAGTAGGGAAGGTATACAGTAGGGTAGTGATTGAGAGAGTGAGAGTGAGAACGGAGAAATGGATAGGCGACGAGCAGGGAGGTTTTAGGAAGGGAAGAGGATGTGTAGATCAGATTTTTACCCTGAATTGTGTTGTGGAGAAGTATCTGGAGAAGAAACAAAAGGTGTATGTTGCCTTTATGGACTTGGAGAAGGCCTATGACAGAGTGGATAGAGAAGGTTTGTGGAAAGTACTTAGAATATACGGAGTAGAGGGCAAGTTGCTGAAAGCAGTGAAGAGCATGTATGAGGGTGCAAAGGCGGCAGTACGTGTGGAGAGTGAGCAGAGCGAGTTCTTTGACCTGAATGTTGGTTTGAAACAGGGGTGTGTGATGTCCCCGTGGTTGTTTACTGTATATATGGATGGAGTTATGAAAGAAATACTATCAAGAGCAGTGGATGTTGGTGTATCGCTGAAAAGGGAGGGAATTGAGTGGAAGCTACCTATACTGCTGTTTGCGGATGATACAGTTCTGATGAGTGATAATGAATGGGAGTTGCAGGGTCTGGTAAATGAGTTTGGAACAGTGTGCGAAAAACGGAATTTGAAGGTAAATACGGGGAAGAGCAAGGTTATGGTCTTCGAAAGGGGTGAAGTCACAGAGTGTGAGGTGAAGCTGAACGGTCAGGCTATGGAGATCGTCAACTCTTTTAAGTATCTGGGCAGTGTGTTGAGTAAAGATGGGACTATGGATGAAGAGGTGCGGGAGAGGGTACAACAGGGGAAGAGGGTTGTAGGAACGCTAAAAGCAGTAACAAGAAATAGGGTGGTCAGTATGGAAGTGAAGAAGTCCTTGCATGACAGTGTGGTAATCCCGACACTGACTTACGGAAGCGAAGCATGGACGTTGGTTGAGAGACTCAGACCAAGAGTGAGAGCAGTGGAAATGAATTACTTAAGGAGTGCGTGCGGAGTTACATGGAGGGATAGACAGACTAATGAGGAAGTAAGAAGGAGGTGTGGTGTGGAGGTAGATGTGCTGGAAAGTGTGAAAAGGAACAACTTGAGATGGTTCGGCCATATGGAACGTATGGAAAGCGAGAGAATGACTAAGAGGGTGTATGAGAGCGAGGTGGAGGGACAGAGGGGGAGAGGTAGACCGAATATGAGGTGGAAGGATGGAGTGAGGAAGTACATGAACGAAGGTGGTGCTGGTTGGGGGGAGGGGCGTCGACTGACTGGGGACAGAGGTGCATGGGGGCGGTTCGTTCGTGGCCACCCCTTCGGGGATCACGGCGTCAGGCAATAGATAGATAGATAGATAGAAACCGAAGGAGGGTAGTATAGAAATTAGAGATTTGTGCCAGACTCTATCGAAGGCCTTCGATATGTCTAATGCAATAGAAAAGGTCTCACCAAAGTCCAGAAAGAAGGATGACCAAGAGTTCGTAAGATATGAAAGAAGATCACTAGTAGAGCAACCCTTTAGGAATTATTATGTTATTTACAACAACCAAATTCACATCTAAACTCAATTAATGAAATCAACAAATATATGTGGCACTCCGAGGACTCGAACCCAGGATACTCACATCGAAATTCCGCGCACTTTGCATTACGCTATCAAGACAGTTAAAGCCAAATGGCGATCTGAAGGCAAATTATGAGAAGAAAAATGCTAAAGAAATTTTGAAGTAAGAATAGTTTTAAAAACTTTAGAGATGCAAGAAATGCTTGTTTGTTTTATTATAATGTAAAACTTGCAAAATAAACAAACCAAAATTTATACAAACACAGTAAAAAGACAAAACAACTAATCAAAATCGCTATGTGGAAACAACGCTTAAGTAAATTAATAATGTATAAATAAAAGATTGAGAAATGAAGAGATACGTAGGAGAGTGGGGCAGCAGGAACATTTGTCAGCCAGAGTGGACAGAAGGGTGCTTAGCTGGTATGGTCATGTTGAACGAATGGGAGATGAAAGGCTTACAAAGAGAATATGTGAGTCAGGTACAAGGGGAGATAGAAGGGCAGGAAGACCCCCATTGAGATGGAGAGACTGTGTAAGAAAGGCTTTGGATGATAGAGGAATGACTATAGATCAGGCAGGGGAAGTGGTGGTGGACAGGAGTGAATGGAGAATGCTTGTGAATAGTTGAGTGAACACGTGGTCATTTGGAGTAAGGGGTCGGGCGCAAGTTGGACTAGATAATAGTCCATCAGGCGCCTGGCCCGGGGAGACGATTAATATGAAGGGTGTGCCTGGAAGTGTGGTGGGAGGGCTTGTCGCTTTGGCTCCGCTGCATGTCTGCCTGCCGAGATCAGAACCTCTCCTGGTGCTCAGGGGCCGGGGGAGTGCTGGAGCGACCTTGGTAACCCTGGTCTCTGGGTCTTCTCCTGGGTGACCTGGATGTGTGAGAGTTTGTGTTTTTTATCTGTGTTTATGTTTTGTTTTATGTTGTTTTTGTGTTTTCCCTGTTCTTGCTCTGTCTTGAGTCGGCTACCCCCAAAATGGGGATTGGGCCTGAGCATATAGATAGATAGATAGATAGATAAATAAAAGAACACAATCCACCACATTGGGTGTACATTACTACATGAGCAAGTTAATCTGTTTCCCAAGCAAACTAATCGCACACATAATAACACGCATTCGTCAAGTTCAAGGAATTAGTCAATTTGGGAAGTCGGGGACGTTCTGGTAAATTTGACTAATTTCTGCATAAATAAAGAAACTACAATTAGTGTCAACATTTTCTATTAAAATAAAATTTTCAACTTGACAAGACATTAACCCTTAATTAGCAGGGCCCGCCTTAAGTCGGTCTAGAGAACCTAGGACTATGTGGCGGGGACTGACTTGAGGCGGTGTGCAATTTTGAGCTATAATTGGCTCTGAGAGAGAGACGAGCGGTGGGAGGAGCATTCGGCACGGCTCCCGCGCGACAACTGCTCTCCCCTCCACACACAACCTCGCTACACAGGGAATTATGTAAGGAAATTACCGTATTTTAGAGATTTTTCCTTCGTGTTGCACGATCGTTGCAAGAGAACGCGTGGTCGTAGAAGGATGGTTCTGGTGTCATTGGAAAGCTCAATTATCGCCCTTTCAGGGATACATAATTGTATTACGCTGTGGCTCTTGTTTATGCATGAAAAAGAGCACGGAAATAAGCTCATTTAGGGTAAAACTACCCGCTTGGCAGGTAGTAGAAGTTACCGACCAAGCCGCTCGTGGAGTGTTAACAATAGTACAAAATACAAATGGCTCTCACTAACGATAGTGCTATCGGGTAGGTACCTGTTTGTAAGAAACAAATGAAAGGAGCGTGTAAGAGACTATGGGTCTGTGGGTGCAAGGATTGTGTAGGTGAGAATGAAAGTAATGTGTGTACGCTCCGACAGAGGATAAAACTGTAAGAGAGTAAGAGGAGTTCTGGGTAAGTTTGGCAAAAGCGAAAGAATATTTCTGATTCAGGATATGAGTGTGAAGGTGGATGACAGGAAAGTATTGAGCGGGGTACCTGGTACCATGACGTACGCACTGCTCTGACACATTGGCAACACTTCTCAGCTTGGATCCAAGCATGTGGGAGCTATCTGGGATAGTATTCCTTCAACTTTCGGGGTGAGAGGGTATTCTCTCTTAACTCTGAAGCCAGACATGATATCATATATATATATATATATATATATTAGGGGAGGTGTGGTGGAGTGATCTTGCTACTGGACTGGTAATCCAATGGACCCGGGTTCAAATCCCAATAAGTCAATGGGAAGATATTATTGGGATGGAATTTGTGCTGCACCTAGTATCAGTGCATTACCACAAAGCCCACCGAAATGTCAAATAAATACCCTCATTTTTCTCTGATTAAATAACACTGTATGAATATTCCCATATTCAAAATATGCTACAGGGGTGCAATGCCTAGTGAGTTCATTGCTCAATAGATGGCATTCTGAGAGTGAGGGTCCAAGTCTAGGAGATGAGACAGTGAAGCACTGGAGTGAGGCAGCTTCAGAGTGAGCCTTGAGTGAGCAACCAGGTCCCATGCATCCTGCGAAGGCAAGATGGCTGGGGCTGGTTGCAGCTAAAAAGTGCTTCATTTGTCTCACCCCCTAGACTGTATTGAGACCTCACAGGCTTCTCCGTTCAATGTAGAATGGTTGCATGTACAGGCTGTCGCCTATGCCCGAGAGGGTAAGTAGTTGGAATATAGGGAAAAAAAATAAAAAAAAAAAAATAAAAAAAAAAATATATATATATATATATAAATATATATATATATATATATATATATATATATATAGAGAGAGAGAGAGAGAGAGTTCGCAACTTCTTTTTCTTTATTTCTCTTCCATTTTCCATCTATCCAGGCCACAGCTCCCATCTCTCGTCCTTCCTCTCGCTCTCTCTCTCTTATAATTGCAAAGAGTATTTGACAGGGTGCCTCACTGTAGGTTTATGTCATATGTGAGTGGACTAAGCATCAATATAGAGTCAAATAATTTGATAGAATGATGGGGAACAGGTAGATAAGAGCAAGTTGTAATCAGAGTGTAAAGGCTATCAGCCTATGCCCGAGAGGGAGTAGTTGGAATATAGAAAAAACAAAGAAAAACTAAAAATGGAGTTCCTTTTGAGTGGACTCCTATCACTTCTTCAGCATATTTGACACACTGCTGTTTTTCATTTATGTCGTGATACTGATGAGTCTGTTGAGTGTGATATGCAAGCTTACAATTTTTAACTGGAATAAATGTCAACAATATATAGTATGTATCTTAACATACTGGGTGAATGCTCTGAGACAAGGCATATGCCACTTAACCCAGTGGCTATGACAATCCAATCGAGATGCTTTACTGCTTGGCAGCGATGTTCCTCTCGTAAGATGAGATTTCAAACGCGTACGAAAACCGTGAATGTTGGCTCAGGCGGCTACAATTTGGTCCAGCAATAAGGTCTACATGGCACCTCAGTGCACAAGCATTCGCATGGAGCCTACATGACCCTCTCCCGCGCATATATCATCCCTGTTTATCGCTCATATTTACTAGCTGTGGTATATTCATTGTTGAAACAATTTATATGGGTCTGCTGCTATGACATTATGCACAAAATAAAGCATGAAAGGCAGCAATATACGCAATATAAGGCAATCTTTCTTATCAATTCCCCCTCTCTCTCCCTCTATTTTCCAATAACAAAAACAACATGTGTGACTGTCAGGGCTATAGGGGTGAAAATCCAATGACATTTACTGACCCCCATCCCACCTCCATCCTGCTACTCCCTCTTACCGAGCAATACTCCCATACGCACAGCCGCTCGTTGCTGGTTTTGATCCACATTTTCAACTACGGACCAGCGTAACACCTCAACCACAAATTTTGGGGGATATTCATATATACTGTATATATATATATACAGTATATATATGGTTGGATGCACGCTTGCATATAGCAGTGACTGACTTGGAAAAGGATATGGATATGATTACCATTAACTTACAGCTTTTCAAAACCCATAAATTATTGGGGTATATTAAAAGACACTTACAGTATAAAAATAAGGAGACAGTCTTCACATTCTGTTATGTTCTACTTCGGCTTCTTCTAGATTATGCTTATCAAGTCTAATTTGCAGGACTCAGTAAATATATAGAGTGATTAAAAAGGTCCAAACAAGGGCTGCAAAGCCTTTTCCATCTGTTCATAGATTGAGGTATGAAGACCGGTTGTGTACTTTTGGAACACACAAACTACGATATCAACTCATTGGAGGTTTTATAATAGTAAACGGATTTGGCGATGTGGATTGTAAGAAACATAATAACCTCCTATAATGCTCCTCCATACAAATAGAAAAAAACAACAAAACAAGAAACCATTGCTGGAAGTTAGAAATGAAGAGGTTTATCACGAGTAACTGTGGAAACCTTTTCACATACAAACATAACAAAGTTTCCGAAAATGTTTTATACAATTCTTCAGTTTTACAGTTCAAGAAGAGAGTAAAAGTATGTTGCATACTCTGCAGTCAGTCCTCTACACGATCTTTCTCATTCCACTTTGAGTATCTCCTCGGAATATATAACAGCGTCTTTGAGATACTAATAATCGTTTGTAATTATCTCTCTCTCTCTCTCTCTCTCTCTCTCTCTCTCTCTCTCTCTCTCTCTCTCTCTCTCTCTCTCTGTATATATATATATATATATATATATATATATATATATATATATATATATATATATATATTGTATATGTATATATGTACGCATATGGATCGAATGTGTTAACAGCAAAAAACATCATTAATGTTATTGTCTATGGCCTCGGTGCCATGCAATAGTTATATACTGTAAGTGTCGTGTTATGGCGCCACTTCCTGTACCTTGTCTACGAAAATATTCACCGAACATTCTTTCCAGATGCCCTTGGTGTTGTCTTTCGCTCGCTCTTGCTATTTCTCTCTCTCTCTTTCTCTCTCTCTCTCTCTCTAAACTGAGTTGTACGTCAATCTATTTAGTGTAAATGAGAGTAGACCTTAAACCAGTTTGTTTAAGCTTTATGTTCTAGTAATCAATATCAATGGAAGTTAATTAGCGTGGGCTACATTTTCTAAAGTCTATCCATTATTATTATCAATATTATCCGTATTATTATCAGTAGGTTCAGGGATATTTCATAGCGAGGCCTTTCTAAATGGTTTGTGCCCCATGAATATGCTTTCCTCTCACTTAAAACTTTAGGCTACCATGGTGAGGTGGGAATATGAACATGAATAGATAATTATCCAGTATTCGAGAATGAATAATAAGTCGTAGGCGTGTGCATAAACCTTTAACCGTCTTGGTGGTGTAATGGTTAAGGTGTCTAAATACCTGTGTGTGATAACCCCTGTCATAACCTGTGTGTGATGAAGGGGAGGTGTGGTGGAGTGGTCTTGCCACTGGCCTGGTAATCCAAAGGTCCCGTGTTCAAATCCCGATGTATCAATGGGAAGATATTATTGGGATGGAATTTGTGCTGTACCTAGTATCAGTGCATTACCACAAGCCCACCGAAACGTCAATAAAATACCCTCATTGTTCCCTGATTAAATAGCACTGTATGAATATTCCCATATTCAAAATATGCTATAGGGATGCAATGCCTGGTGAGTTATCTGCTCAACAGGTGGCGTTGTGTGTGTGTAATTGTGAGAGTCCGAGTGTAGGTGGTGAGACAGTGAAGCACGGGAACGAGGTGGCTTCAGAGATAGGGTCGTTTCGGGCCATGAGTGAGCACCGTGCCTCATGTGAAGGCAAGATGGCAGGTGCTCGTTGTACTCAACGTGCTTCACATGTCTCACTCCCTAGACTGGAACAATACCTCACGGGCTTCACTGTTCATTGTAAGCGGTGAATGTTAAGGCTCTCAGCCTATGCCCGAGAGGAAGTAAGTTGGAATATAAAAAAAAAAAAAACGGGTTCGAATTCTGGTGGATCACATATATCTATCTATCTCTCTATTGCCGGACGCCTTACTCCCCTTACGAGGGTGGCCATACACAGAATGCCCCCAAGCGGACCTATTCCCTGTGAGAGGGACAACCCGAGCCAGTTTAGTGAAGGACTTACAGGATTGACCACTCAATTTAGGATCGGTCCGACTCCGAGGCCCTCTGTGTATCTTGTTAGCACTATTTTTCTACAGTGGTGTTCGGCTAATCCATCCACTAACCTGCCTTACCCTTAGATAAGCAGTACGGATTTGTATCAGGTTTACTCCCCTAGACAGGTTGCCTACCAAGGCTGATGAGTCCCATCCACCCAAATTTGTATAAGGTTGTCTCCCCTAGATGAGTTGCCGACCAAGGCTAACGAGTCCCACCCACCCTTTACATATATTTACATCACATATATACTTTCATTAATTTCATTGGAGGTGTTTGGTGTTGTGGTGAAATTAATAAAAAATAGATAAGTACAGTAGGCAAGAAACCTTCAACTCTATGCTTTTGTAACTCAAGGAAGACTGGAACAAATGCGCTGTAAATATTCATATCTACAATATTTCTTTGCTGTATCTATATTCCCTATCGGAAGAAATGTCAGCTCGATTGCACTCATTTAGTTTGTAATTGTATGTGGTTATTTGTTATGCTTTCTTGGGAATAGATTGTAGGGGTGTAACCCAGAGCTCAAAATTGGGATCAATATTCTTTACAAGTTAGATTAATAATATATATATATATAACGGCATCAATAATATTATCCATAGCTATGCAAGTGACAGCAAGATCGCCAGTGCAATCATATAATATAGAATGTCTGTAGTCAGATCTACAGATAATTGTGAAACGGTCAGCAATTGACAAATGGCCTGTAATGCGACCAAGTATCAGATAGAAAAATGTTTCCTAACATAAAAGATAAATGTAGTATATGCAAGGAAATACAACCGTATTACTCAAATAAAACACTTACATGTGTTTATCATTGAGAATATTATATCAACATATCAATACAGAACAAACAAAGTACTAGGATTCATCAGAAGAAATTTTCATATTTAGCAAAGATAATTAGGTATGTGACAATTTAAAGGCAGCAAGTATTATATTAGACTGAACTAGGGCACATAAACAATATTGAATGATATACAAAATAGTGAAGTTAACTTACCGCACTGCCGATATTTGTTTATGCTGGATGAATGGTATGGACACGGGGGACAAATCAGTAGCTGAAATATACCACGCTACAAATAAAGCATAAGGCAAATAAAAAGGAGATAGCTATGATTGAAGTTTAATGAAATGAATTGTATTATCTGGGAGGTAGTCTGTCCATAAGTCAATGAACTATGAAGGTGAGGTGGTGGAAGCCTGACTGTAAAACAGGTGATCATCTCAGTGCGGCTGAGGGAGCAAAGTTAGCTCTGGCTATGCGAGGGTAGCTTGTTGTAAGATGACTACCCAACTCATCGTACAGCGTTACAATACTATTACGATTAGTACAACTTCCATATAATATAGGAATAACAAATATATAGAGCTGGCAGGATAATATCATCATATTCATTAATCTAATTAACGTATAAGACCGCAATGTATATAAACATCTGTTCATAAAATAATATGTTATAGTATCGTATCATACAGTATCGTAATACCGTATCACCGAATATGGCCCAAGTTTATTATTTACTATCATATTCCACGGTATATTTTCACCCCCACAAAAGAAAACTTGAACCCCACATTAAACCTAAAGTTGCCTAGAGGCTATTTTGCAATGCTACATGTTGATGGCCTCAGACGCAGCACGTCTAGAATATATCCAGATCCGAAGATGACTACTGGCTACTTGGCTCGAATCCTCGGACCCAGAAATGTCAGTATACAGAGCAGGTGAAGCATCAGAATGTGAGTCAGTGCATTGAGTTGAGCGATATATACAACAAATATAATATGTTTCATAGAAACCTCAAATAGCCTATTCGTGGATTCGGGAGTGTAACCATTTAATGTCATGCTTTTTTATGGACCTCCGGTTGCAGTTTTCTGTGATAAAATCGATAACAAAATACTCAATATTGTTTATTACTGTTGTTACACAAACTTTACATAAATATGTAAATAACATTTGTAGAGGCCCCCAGGTCCGGCTCTGATCTTCGTATCCTCATTTACTTCCTCTAATCCCAATTGTGGCTGTGGGGATAGGGTAAACCGGGAGAGTGTGTCCTGAGAAATGGTGTTGACTGGTTGCTGCCGTCTAGTGTCCTGTCTCTGTTGCACTGATGATGATGATTGATTGCAGCATCCCAGTGCTGCATGGGCCTTTTGCCTTAGGCGGGCCCATCAGTGCCACTCCTAGCCATTTTCAGGTAGGAGTGCTTCGGTCTAGTTTTATTTCAGTATCGTGCGACCACCATGCCCGAGGTCCAGGTGCATCATTGCGGTGATGGAAATGCTTTTCATTACCTAGAGTTGTTAGTTTTTATTTTTATTTTTTTCCAACAGTTAGTGGCTAGTATTCCATTTTATTTGGACGGTTAGTAGTGATTATGGGTTTATGAGGGGATGAATGGTTATGATTGGTGTTTCTTTGTAGCTGATTGTTGTTGTTGGTGATTTCGATGATTTCTTCTGCGGTCACCGTCTTGTTCATGAGTTAGTGTGGAGGTAGTGCGCTTCTCATGATCTTGGTGAGAATCTCGGTGGACTTGTTTAGCCTTATCACATATGCTGCTGCTGTAGGGTTCGTTGGTGCGACTCTCCCTCTCCTTCTTAGTTCCTCTATTGCTGGGCAACGCAACAAGTAGTGCACCAGGGCATGATCTTCTGCTCCACAATGCTCGCAGGTCTCTGTTTCCAATTTGTTGATAAAACTTCCGGCTGTTGCATATCCCAATCGGACTCTGTGCATGTTTACTCTGTCTTCCCTCCTGGTGGGTTGGTCTCGTGGAAGTCGTATTAGGCTTGTGGCAGTCCTGTACCATTGGTTGTTTGTCTCCAGAGTGAGTGTTAGCTCTACCAATGACTTGGTCCTAACCGCTGTTTTGATGCGGGTCTTGGTCATATTGAGGCTGGGAGGGATTATGAATGTTTGCAGACCTGCATTGTTTGCAACCCATTTTGCTGCTTCATCCGCTCTCTCATTGTCCTGGATCCAGCCCAATTTTACCCTTCTTCCTTGTTGGTGCAGCCCGTCAAGTAGGGCAATGGCAGTTGTGGTGAGCTGCACGTTCCCTGGGTTGGTCATGTTGCAGGGCTTGTAGGGCTGCCATTGAGTCAGTTAGGACCACAATTAGGTTTTCTCCTCTTGTTTCAGCATACCGTAGAGCCTGAATGACGGCAGCCAATTCTGTCTGGGTCGAAGAACAGAAGTCTAAAGTCCTCCATCTGTAGACGGCCCCATTGGTAACGAACGCTGCTCCGGAGGGTCTATTCTCCTGGTCAACTGATCCGTCGGTGTAGTATAGCGCAATAGTGCGTTAGGCGAGTTCTTGTAATTCTTCTTGCTTTATTTCATTTTTGGGCTTGTCGGGAAGAGCAGTCATGATTGTCCAGGGTGCGCTTTTCCAGGGGGGTCGGGGCAGGTGTGTTGGGTCGGTTTGGTCCTTCCCTTTAGTCAAGGGAATCTGGGGGTTAATGCTTATTGTCACTGCTTTGCAGACTTCCCATTGCCATTTTTTTCTTTGGGTTTCAAGAGGTTGGTTTTGCGGAAGGTTTTTCTTCAGTAGTTTTTCTGTTTGTGTCACCTCCTTGGTGCATAATCTTGGCCGCTATGCTTGTAACGCTCTCTTAAGTTCTTGCTAAGGTTATGAGGCCGGTTTCCTTCAAGAGTGGAGCGCTGGAAGTCCAAGGGGGTGCTCTTAGCATTATCTGCATTGCTTTGTTCTGGATGGGTTCCAGCCTCCTTAATTTAGACTTGGACAGTATGATTAGCACCGGGGCTTCGTAATCGATGAGGGTGCTGATGGCCTGTACATAGAATAGCCAGAGAACTTCAAAGGAGGGCCCCGTACGTGGGTTGATCATTGCCCTCATGGCGTTAAGACGTGCAGTCGTTCTTTCTTTTAGGTATTCCAGCTCCTTGTGAATTGTTAGGCCCTTGTCTAGTCACATTCCCAGGTACTGGAAGGACCCAACCCAATCCAACTGCATTCCTTGAATGGTCAGACACCGCTCAGGGTCTCTTCCCTTGATTACCAAGCTTTTGGATTTTTCTCTGGAGATTTTCAGTCCGAGTTGGTTGCATTTGTTATTGATTAGGTCGAGGCACTTCTGGGTTGTGTCTAGTGCTTTGGGTCCTTTAACTATTAGGACTAGGTCGTCGGCATAGCTTTGGATCGTGGCATTTCGTGGCAGTTTTAGGGTTAATACTACTTCCATTAGAAGATTGAAAAGCAGGGAGCTCAGCACTCCACCTTGGGGGTACCATTCTGGAAGGTTTGGTATGTTGATTGGTGCCCCTGGAAAGTTACGGATGCTTTCCTCCCTGTCAAGTAGTCTTGTATCCATGCTAGCATTCGTCTTGCTACCCCCTTCCTCACCAAAATGTCGAGGATGGTTAGCGGGTTAGCCAGTACAAATGCTTTTTCAGGTCTAGGAATACCGTTATTGTCTCTTTGTCTCTCGCCTCACTTAGAAGGTGCATGACGCATTCCGTGGTTCCTTTTCCGCCCGTGAGCCTGTGAATGTTAGGGTGTAGTGTGCCCAGTTTCCACTCTAGTCGCTTCTTCACCATAGTCTTGGTGGATTTTGCAAATGCAGCTGGTGAGAGATATGGGACAGTACTTGTCACAGTTTGTTTGGGTTTTGGGATGGGTATGATTTCTGCCTTCTTCCAGTTGGTGGGAAGTTTGCCGCAGTGCCAGGAATTGTTTATGAGGGAGAGCATGGTCTATGAACCTGCCTCGCCTCTGTGCGTAATGATTGAGTAAGTGATTCCATCTCTCCCGGGTGCTGTGTCCTTGCTGGACTTCCTGGTATGTTGCAGTTCTTGTGGCATGTAAGGGGCATCAGTGACCGCGTCCCAGCTGCAGGCTTCATCGATTGCTTCTTGACGGTGATGTCTCAGTCACTGCTGCTCTGTTCTAACGTCTTCTGGTAGTTGGGCATCTGAAGATTGTCTGACAAACTCTTTGATTAGCTTTTCAGCTTCTCTTTCTGGCTGCGGGTGGGTGCATTTCTTGGGCTTAGTCTGTCCTGTTGCAGTTTTTAGTTTTCTCCAGAGTTCTGAGAGGGTTTGGTGTTGGTCGAAGGCCGTACACCATTCGAGCCACTTGTCGATTTTGGCCTGGTTGGACACTTCTTTGGAGTGTTATACCACCTCCCGTAAAATAGCCACATTTTTGGCCTGTGGTGGTTTACCCTAGCATTCATTTCTTTGACCTCTTCATTGTACTCCACCCCCTCCTTATATACCCACCCGTCATGTCAGCGAACGCACTGATTGGCTGAACCGGGCGGACTGGGATACCTTCCCCTGGGCAGCTGTTTTGCTCCACTACTTCATGCTTAACTTGTTTTCATTCCTCATAATACAATTTCGGCAACGGTTTTTCCTTATATTCTCGGAGCTTATGGGAGTAAGAGGCTTGCCCGAAGGGAATAAACTGGTATATGATGGGATATGGGGTATGGAAAAGTTGTGAAGACATAGGATGTACAGTTGTGGACAGATGAAACATATACAGCCTTGGTCGGTCCAAGACCTCGATAGCGGGCAGCACAATTAGTGTCCATAAATTATCTGGTAACAGTGATGGTGTGGGGGTAGGAGGTGAAGGTATGGGATGGAAGGAGGGAGGCGAGGGAGGGGAAAGGAGGGTACAGGAGTGAGAGGGGGAACTAGCGGCGAGGTGATAGCAGGTGGGGGTGGAGGGAAGTGGTTGGCTAATTACTTTACTATGAAAAACATAATTTTGTGTTTTGAATATTCTGTGGTATTATGATTGCACAATATTGGATTGCTGGTATTAATGAAACATAATACTGCTAAAGTTGTAGCAAATTGAAACAAAGACATCCTCCAATATGAAACTGTGTGTTTTTACCTCAAGAATCTTAGATGGGGGAGGGGAGAGGTATTATTATTATTATTATTATTATTATTATTATTATTATTATTATTATAAGGACTAGCACCAGGGTGCAGGGTGTCAAACGAGAGCCGATTCCATTATTGTTAGTGTTTATTATTGTATATGTAAATACAAAAGTATGGTTTATAGTTAATAATGTCTTCGGAAGTGATGAAATGGCCAAAGCAAAGCTATTCCATGTTCATTTCCTTGTACTCCTTCTCATATTCATTAAAGTCTTCACACAAAATTGCTCCGGTTTAACACCTTGAGCCCATGAACACTATGTGGCACTAAAACTCATGATTACAATGGCAGAGGTAAGCTAGGACAATCCCAAAAAGATACGAAGCTATGCAGGATAGGCGTAGGTGGTGGTGGATTACAACAAAACCTGTGGCTTGAGTTTGAATTATTATATGAAGAACAATTAATTTAAACTTTGGTAATGTTGTTGAAGATGTGTTTATTTTATACTAGCCCTCTGGCATACTAGCCCTCTGGGCTAAACTTTGGTAATGGCATAATAAATAAGTTGTCTAACATCTCACTTACCCACCTTCGATTGTGATAGTAATATAACGAATTTTTATGCATAATACCATAAGCCTTGATACAATTAGGTAGAGGTGTGTGTAGCATGATAAAAGCGCTATAGGCAACTTCCTCTCTCTCTCTCTCTCTCTCTCTCTCTCTCTCTCTCTCTCTCTCTCTCTCTCTCTCTCTCTCTCTCTCTCTCTCTCTCTCTCTCTCTCCATTGGAACATAAGCAAAAACCGTGTCGGTTATATATCTAATTTACTTTGAAACCTTATATATATATATTGATCTTGATCCTCAAGTGGTTAACTTGATGATCTAGATAGCACAGAGATATATATTAAGGTATCAGTCAGCTGAAGGCAAAACAAAAGTAAAATCTAATAAAATTATTTCCTGTTGTTGCTTCCTTTCCTTTTGGATCTTAGGACTTGGTATCCTTTATTGACTGATACTCTTTAATTATGAAAAAATACTGAAACTAATTAAAGTCATGTAATATTTATAAAGAATTATTATTTAACCGAAGCTTAGTAGGCTATGGTTATGAACCGAATAAGTTATATCTAAAGAAGGACTATTAATTCTATAAAAGTCTTGAAAGATAAATATTAAAGTAAGAATATTTCTGTCTCTTACCCTTGTTGAAATGAATAAATAGTGTTCTTATATGTCCTTTTATTTATATTTAATGTAGTTATTCTTGGTTCTTGTCTTACGTTAATAGTATTATATTATTATCATCAGGATTAATATCAAAGTCACATACAAAGTTAGATATATATTTAATAATTAGTTAAATGTATTTCTTAACCACGTAACATTGAGGTTTGATTATGAGTAAATTAAGTTACAGGATCGCTTCATAGATTCGATTCAGGTCTCACTCAAATAATATGAAAAGCAAAATAATATTTTGAAGCTAAAAGAATGTTCTTCAGCTTAGGAAATCACTAGAAGTAACATTAAAACAGCCATGTTAGTCTAAGGCGATATTACTAATAAGAGACACTAGCATCACCGTACTAAGCATCGTTAAGCAATGTAAGCTTAATTAAAAGAAAATGAAAGAACTCGTAAGTATTAATATAAAACAATAGTATTACTTTCATCATAACCCAATTACTTAAAGAGTTGCTTTAGTCCACAAGTCAGTCAACTAAAATAGTTAAGTACATAATAGTAACATTAACGTTCATTTTTCCCAATCAAATAGTTAAGTACATAATAGTAGCGTTAACGTTAATTCCCAATCAAATAGTTAAGTACATAATAGTAGCGTTAACGTTTATTCCCAATCAAATAGTTAACCCGGGAACTGCGGGGAGACTCTTAAGAGTTCCCCCGGCGGACTGCGGGAAGACTCTTAATCGTCAGAGAAAAAAAAAATCAACTGTTGACATCGATTTTTTTTTTTTTTTTTTTTTTTTCTTTTTCTTTTTTTTGGCCCCTGGCCCATGCAAAATCTCAGTTCTCTACATCCCCTCCTTCCCCACTTTCCTTCTCTCCTTCAGTTATCACCTATTTTCCCTGTTATTCCCTTATTCTGAGGTATATTTTCGTGCTAACATTAGCGATTTGCAAGCAGGGCATTGTCATCAGTGTTAGAAAGCGAGTGCAAGAGAGAGAGAGAGAATATCGATCGACTGTGTCTCAGTGGCCTTGGGGGAAATTGGCGGGAAAGCAGGTTGCTTCACCCATACATTATATAACTCGCGGCCTAGATCTCCGATTTTGACCATCCAAATGCTGTTTTCACTCGTTTTATTGTTGTTTCATGTTAATACCTTTATAATCAACCCATAATAGGTGCATATGGATAAGTATCAATGTTATTAATGGTACAATGAATATTTTAGTGACGGAAACACCTCAAATACATGTGCACAGGGAGAGGTGTCTAATTACCCCCATGCGCACTTGTTAGGTTAAGTACATAATAGTAGCGTTAACGTTAATTCCCAATCAAACAGTTAAGTACATAATAGTAGCGTTAACGTTAATTCCCAATCACATATCTCACTAACCAACATAACGTAAGTGTTTACACCGAACACACTTAACACACACTTATATAATCTGACTGACAGTCACAATCCCATTATAATACTTCACCCCGTCTTCCTCCAGCTGCAAGTTCACCTTCCCAACTCCAAATGAGACTGATTTGAATGCCCACTACTCGGGTCTTATATACTAAACAATGATGGTATAGGAACGAATCAGGAGGCGGGTGATGGTGTGCGCCCCAATCACAGCTCCTCTAATTGCGTAAGAGGTGCGTGGTCCAATGGAGTCTCCTGGCGTCGATCATACGTCATAGCGTCGGGTCATCGGAGTAGTTTGCAGGGTCCCCTATGACGCACGCAGGTGTGAAGGCTTGTTTGCTGGTATGCGGACGCGCTGGTTTCCCCCTCGCTGGTTCGCTCGCTGGTCTGCTTCGCCGGCTGGGTAGTTTGGCACTCCTTCAACTCTTAATTATAACTCTTAAATAAACATACAGGGCTCCGTATGTCAGAACTCCCCCCTAGAAAAGAGTTTAAGGAGTATAGTACATAATATTAAACATAATACATAAATAGATTCACCACCAGATTGGCAACAGCAAGATTATAATGAGAATATATAATAAGGATATCACCCAAAGTAGGCAACGTCTCCAGGTACCACATCAGAACATAGCCGGAACGTAGCTGGAGCGCTATTTGAACTGCAAGGCATCTCACAGCTAAAGGCTTGAAAGCGCACTACTAAAGCATGATATTTACCTCGCTACAAGGGAGAGCTAATTGCCAAAATCCTCTCGTTAAATTAAACTTACTGCTGTATGAGGCCAACCTGGTAAATGCAATCTTTGATCCGTGGCAGTGGGTAGGTATCGTTCTTTGTGACAGCATTAACTTGCCTATAGTCCATACATAACCTATGGCTCCCGTCTGGCTTTGGCACAAGTATGACCGGACTACTCCACTGGCTTAAGGCCCTTGTGATCAGCTCATCTGATAACATAAAGTCAAGCTCGACCTGCAGTATACTCCTGCATTGTGGCGAGACACGGTAGGGGGATAGTTTAATGGGAGTTGCATCCCCTACGTCGATGTCGTGCAAGGCCAAAGAAGTGAGCCCTGGAGTATCACGGAACACACTGGGAGACTGAGATAAAACAGAGATTAGTTGGTTCGCTTGATCAGAGGGAAGATGACATAGTTTAGATGGTAATTCCCCCCAAGCTACTGAATTATACTGAAAGTTGGATAGGCTACATGACAAGTCAAAGTCTGCATGGATACCTTCAGCCTCTGGAACAGTCTGTTGCGGGTCAGTAAGAGAACTGAAGACTTCGTCCGCACCAGGCTGTCCACAGGTCCTGACATTCACTGCCACAGTGGGAGAATCTGGAGGAGAGGAATCAGGGGACCTATGGTAGGGTTTCAACATATTTATATGGAATACTTGCATGGGCTTTCTCCTGTCTGGGGTAGTCACTAGATAATCGGTAATGCTCACCCTCTGAATGATCTTATATGGGCCCCTGAACTTGGCAGATAAAGGTTGGCCAAAAAGGGGGAGCAGGACCAAAAGCTCATCACCGGGCTGAAACTCCCTCTCACAGGCTTTTCTGTCATACCAGTCCTTCATGGAGCTTTTAGCTACTGTCAAGTTTTGAGCGGCAAACTCACATGAGGATCTCAGCCGGGTTTTGAAATCTGAAACATACTTGAGGAGGTTTTGGTTCCCCTCCTGGCCAACTAGGCTATCCTGCAATAGTTGCAAAGGACCTCTTACCTGGTGACTGAAAACTAGCTCATTAGGGGAAAAACCCAGGGATTCAGTTGGAACATGACGAGTAGCAAATAAAAGAAAAGGTACCCCCTTATCCCACTCAACTCCGGTCTCTGTACAATATTTACGGAACATTCCTTTTAATGTCTGATGATATCGTTCGAGAAACCCTTGACTCTCTGGGTGGTAGGTGCTAGACTTAACATGCTCGATACCCAACTCCTTCAGGGACTGCTGAAAAATGTTAGAGGTAAAATTAGTTCCTTGATCACTTTGTACCTCATGGGGGAAACCCATTCTGGTGAAGAATTTGAGCAGTTCCTTGATGACAGTTGGAGAAGAGGTAGTCCTTAAGGGACTACCTGGGTAGCAAGTTGCCATGTCCATAATGGTTAATAAATAATTGTTACCTTGGGAAGTCTTAGGCAATGGGCCTACAATGTCCACTACCACACGAGTAAAAGGATTCTCGAAGACGGGCAAGGGCACCAGAGGATGTACAGGCACCTTCTGCTTGGGTTTTCCTGTCATCTGGCAAGTGTGACACACTCTACAAAACTCCACTACATCTGCACGCATTCCTGGCCATTAAAAGTGGGCTCTGATTCTGTCTAGAGTTTTTCTCACACCTAGGTGTCCTGCCAATGGTATACAATGTGCCATTTCCAAGATATCTCTACGACAAGGTTTGGGGACTACTACTTAATGGACGTCCCAGGCCCTGTCATCGATTGGTCTGTGTGGCTGTCTCCATCTACGCCACAATACTCCTCCTTTGAGGTAGAAACATTCACCACCCTCCTTCTCACATTCCTCTTCACTCACGGCCCTGGCAGCTAACTCCTTGCATTCAATATCATCTCTCTGTAGCTCTACCAGGCCACTAGGACAATTTGGAGGGGTTTCATGGTCATCATTAGGGTCAAGATGAGCCATAAAGGTGTCAGATAAATCCACCCCAGTCACATCATCAGGCACAGTTGGAGCGTCATTCACACTCTCATCATCCCTTTCATCAACTCTTACATTTGCTACATTTCTGTCTGAGGGAACCGCTACTTGAGACATTGAACGTGTGACAGCACACACAGGGAAAACTGTTGGCATCTCCTTTTCGAGCTCACCGGTTAGTGGCTCGTTAACAGGGGAAAGTGACAAAATGGGGTCTGGTCGGACCTTCTCACCTGCTACATCATTCCCCAAAAGGAGTGTTACCCCGGGCACAGGGATATCTTGGGACCTACACAAAGCTATGGTGGCCTCACCCTGTAGTAACTCACATTCAATTTCGCCTTTTACCAAGTATGCATAAAATTGGCCTCCAGCACCTCTCATTACAACTGGTTCGCCAGGTGGGCACTCAGTGTAAGGATTCACCGTGAGGGTGCTAGTAGAACCTGTGTCTCTCTGAATTTCTACCTCATGCATACAACCATTTAATCTCACGTTGCCAGATCAAATAAAGGGACGGTAACTGTCCTGCACTGATGGTGAAATTATTATTGGCTTAACCCTAGTGGGTTGCACCACGCATGCTACTACACCCCTCTCTAGATGATTTAAGTTAGCTGCTAGGTACTCCTTCTGTCGGGAGTCCTGTATTAAAGGAACTTTTGGTGCTAGGTACTCCTTCTGTCGGGAGTCCTGCATTAAAGGCACATATGGAGTTTGAGATACGGCGGCCACTGTCTGCCCCGATCTCTCAGTTCTCTCCTTGGCCCAGCACTGATAAGCAAGGTGGCCTCTCATGCCACAAAAAGTACATACTTTAGGGGATACGGGAACGTTCCCTCTTTGAGCATTACTATTAATTTGGGCCCCACCTCTGTTACCATTGCCCTGAGTCGCATTTTTAGTTGGGGGAACAATTCTATTTTGGCTAGCTGGGGAAGACGTTACAGGCTTGTGACTGGGTCTGTCAGATTTGTGATTGGGATACTTAAAATTAGAACTAGAATTATCGTAGGGCTTCTTTCCACGAAATTTGCTGTTGAGCACGTATGTGTCAGCCATGTCAGCGGCGTCAGCAAGACAATCTACCTTTTTCCCCCTTAAATGATAGGATACAGAAGAATCAATTTTCCATAGGAAATTTTCAAACAGGACCAACTCCTTCAGATCGTTGTAGCTTGTGACTTTCTTACTCTTGACCCAATGATTGAAAGTTTTACTCATGGTCCTGGCAAATACCTTATTGGTTTCTTCTACTTTCTTCTGGTTTTTACGGAAAGATTGCCTGTTAGCCTCAGGCTGCAATTGATAGGTTTTTAGGATAGCTTCTTTGAGATTGTCATAATCCTGCCTAACCTCTGCTACTTCTGACAAATACGTTGCTCGAGCCTGCCCTGTCAAAACGGTTTGTAACATAAAAGGCCATTGATCTCTTGTCCACTTCATACCTCCAGCAACTTCCTCAAACAAAACAAAGAAATCCTGCACATTATCCTCAGTGAAAGGTGGAATGACACTAGTCATAGTCAATCCCAGAGGGGGAGTAATTTCGGGAGCATTTGTATTGACATTTAGTTGAGCTATTTGATATTGATATTCATAATGTTCGGTCTTTATTCTGGCTTCTTCGATAATTGCTCTGGCTTGTTCGGCATTTATTCTGGCTAGTTCTATATTTAGTCCGGCTTGTTCGGTCTTTGCTTTTATTCTGGCTAGTTCTAATATTTGATCACCGGTCAAACCAGGTGGCAATTGTTCATCAAGTTGGCTAGGTTTACTCGGGATCCCACCAACTGCTCCGTCATCCTCCTCGCCTTCTACAGGGAACAGGTGGGTTTTTATGGTCTGAGCCACCTCTACTTTGGACATGTTTGAGACAGTTAATTGGAGATGTGAGGCAAGCACTTTCAGTTCGGATTTTGACAGACAGTCAATATCAGGGGCTGTGGGTTCTGATTCTATGAAAACTCGAGCATCTTCGTCATTAATTAGATGAGGCATGATTAATATTTGATTTTTAAGTAATGAAACTGAGTGAAACTGTATGAAACAAATCCTGGCAAGGTCGGCACTCTTCTGTTACGTATCTTGATCCTCAAGTGGTTAACTTGATGAATCTAGATAGCACAGAGATATATATTAAGGTATCAGTCAGCTGAAGGCAAAACAAAAGTAAAATCTAATAAAATTATTTCCTGTTGTTTCTTCCTTTCCTTTTGGATCTTAGGACTTGGTATCCTTTATTGACTGTGTCGGGAATAGGGTAATGATCCCGACAGGTTTTGGTCCAATAGGACATTTGAATTTGGCGGTATCGTATCGCTTGTACGATTTCGGCTGGTTCTTTGTGTATTGTAGTTTATTCTTAAGTTAGGTTAAATATTAACTGTAATGTATAAATATCTACATCAGCTCTAGATGTATTATGAAACCAAGTTATGGGTTATAATTATTATGAGCCGGCAGCCATATGTAATTTCGCGAAGCGATCGGATGCCGGCCCTTTAGTCTCTCAATCAACACCATACAGCCAACATCTTCCCCCCCCCCCCCCCCCCCCCCCCCGCTCTGACTCAACCCACAGTTCACCATGTGCTACAATTATTAATATATAACAACAGTCCTACATCACCAGTCCTCTAAGCTAAGTTCATTGTATCGATATTGTATTATGTGAACATTCCTACATGTCATGCAATTGAATTAGCCGTGTGTGAGGGACTGGATTACACCCATCGACGACTACGTCGTTGGTAATTATATTATAACTATTTGTTGGGTTATTTCATGTACCAGTGATATGTAATTTAACCTCTTTATCTAAATTCCCGACAAATAATGGTCCTTCGTGCCCTAAGGCTTCCTTACCGTAGTGCCGTTTTGTTTGCTTCCTTGACGCTTGTGGGCTTACAAATGGCTGCCGCCTCGCGCGTTGTTGGCCGACTGCCATTTCCCTAGTTTAGCCCCAGCTTCTTCCCTCATGTTTTTTACCATTTAGGCACGGTCCCTATCTTTTTGGGGGCTTGTTTCCAGGTTTTTTTGGGCGTGTGATCCTTGGCGTTTTTTGGTGGGTAAGCTGAGTTGGAGATTGGGGTAGGGGTAGTTTCGTCGGTCACCATTTTGCGCTCCTGGCTAGGCTGGGCTAAGCAGTCTAGGCCTGCACTTGTCTGCGGTTGCTGTTCATTTCGCTTTGGTGGTGTGCCTGTGGTGTTAGTTGTGTTGTGTCATTGTGGGACTCATTATTAATTTTGCTGGTGGGGAGGGTTCTCATGTGACCTTTTATATTTAAATTTCATAATAGCCTAGGCCTGGTTGCTTAAAGTGGCGGTCATGAGTGTCGGTCTTTGTTAATTCCTAAGCGATTGACAGTTAATAGTCAGACCTCATGATTGTAGCTTAACCAACTAGGCTTACCTATAAAGGGCTTACAATAATTAGTGCTTCACCTTACCCTTTCTTTTAATGGATTTAGCATTTAATTCTTTTGTCTAGTTAGATAATTTCCTTTCGATAGTTTATATTAAGGGGGATGTAAGTATTATGTAATTCTTTTTGAGTAAATTTCTTAAGTAATGGGGGTTTGCCGCTGTTGATTTCTAAGCGATTAACGGTTTGTAGTCTGACCTCATTGTAGTTTAAGTTGCTTAACACCTTACGAGCGGCCTATGCGGTTTATTTATATGTACCGCCCAGCGGGGTGTTTTTAGCCAAAATAGGGCTGTTTACGTGATCATTTTCATGCCTAAATAAGACCCAGAACGTAAAACAAGTATCTATCCCTGGAAGGGCATAAACAGAGCTTTCGAATGACACCATAACGATCCTTTTATGATGGCTAGTTTTCTTGCAATAACCGTGCAACGCGAGTGCAAAAAGCATGTAATTAGGCACTTTCCCCATACAATTCCGTATATAGCGAGTGAGAGAGGGAGGGAGGAGGTGGGTTCGTGTCAGTAGGTTCGCCGCGGTGGTCTGGAGCAGTCATACGCTCTCTACTCTCCTGCCACCACTTGTCTCTCTCTCTCAGCAACATTACGTGCTGAAATTGCCACACGACCTATGTCGAGCGCCGCCACATAGTCCAGCTTTATTTAACTCGACTTATGTTGCTCGCCGCTAATTAAGGGTTAAAATTAGACCTTAACGATGACAGATTTAAAGAAACTTAAAATTCTTATGGGAGGGATGAAGGGAAGTTTAAATAGATGTTTAACACCTTACGAGCGGCCTATGCGGTTTATTTATGTGTACCGCACAGCGGGGTGTTTTTAGCCAAAATAGGGCTGTTTACGTGATCATTTTCATGCCTAAATAAGACCCAGAACGTAAAACAAGTACCTATCCCTGAAAGGGCATAAACTGAGCTTTCGAATGACACCATAACGATCCTTGTATGATGGATAGTTTTCTTGCAATAACCGTGCAACGCGAGTGCAAAAAGCAGGTAATTCGGTACTTTCAGTACATAATTGAGTATGTAGCGAGTGAGAGAGGGAGGAGGGAGCTGAGATTTGTGTCAGTAGGTTCGCCGCGGTGGTCTGGAGCAGTCATACGCTCGCTAGTCTCCTGCCACCACTTGTCTCTCTCTCTCAGCCACATTACGTGCTGAAATTGCCACTCGAGTTATGTCGAGCGCCGCCACATAGTCCAGCTTTATTTAACTCGACTTATGTTGCTCGCCGCTAATTAAGGGTTAAGAGATCTTGATGCATTTTTAATAAGTGCCACGGCTGATCAAATAAAGGGTAAATTCGCTACTGTTACTAAATCGCTAGCTACTTATGATAGTTATGCTCAGCAGGTATATGGTTTATTGACAGTTACTGACGATGTGGAAGAAGAAATGTCGGCAGATCTTGAGTACTTTGAGGATGTTAATACAGCCTTAGCCAGACTATATTCCACCCAAGAATCAACCTCTGTTAAGGATACCGGTACACCAAAGGCGACTGGTTTTAACCTGCCAAAGCTTACTTTGCCTACCTTTTCCGGAGATTCGGCTACCTGGACTGGATTTTGGGATATTTTTTAGTGTTCCGTCCATCATAATAAAACACTCACATCCAAAGGTTCACATATCTCCGTGGTCAATTGAAAGGGGAGGCATTGAAGTTAGTCGATGGGTACAAGCTAGAAGCTACCAGCTACGAGTCTGCAGTGGAGTTGCTGAAGAGAACTTACGGGAGAGTGGAAGTCATCAAGACCGCGTTAATTACTAAGTTCTTCACGCTAGATCCTCCATCCTATGATGTGACGGCCCTAAAGGAGTACTATGCCTCCTTTGAGAGCCTCCTCCGATCTATGGAGACAATGGCCATCACCAAGGAGGAGATATTTAGTGTGAATATCTTGAATAAGATACCCTCTCCCCTAAGGGAAATCTTAAGACGACAACTAAGCGACTCTCCACTAAACTTGGAAGCGTTGGTGCAGGTGTACCAGACTGAAGTCTTCAATATGGAGAGTACTGGACACTACTGACAAGTGGAGATGTCGCCATCTACTGCAGCTTTCCCGGTACAGACTTCTCCTAAACAGAAAAGGCCAATATCATTAGGTTGTAAGTTGTGCAGTGTCCACGGTCATCTGTGGTATCAGTGTCCTAAGTATCCTAAGGCTACACAGAAGATTAGCAAGGCTAAATCGCTTAAGTTATGTACCAGCTGTCTGGCAAGAGACCACTTCAACAGTACTTGCACCAATTCCTACATCAAACCTTGTAAGTATTGCAAGGGGAAATATTGGTTTTCCCTTTGCACCCAGTCTGATCGGCACGACGGCAAAGAAAAGGGGAGAACCCCAAAGAGTCACATGAGAAAAGTAAGAGCGAGGGTGATAAAGTATCTGCCATGTCCATTGCTTCTCGAGAATGTCAATTGCTTCCTACTATGATGCTGCCAGTAGTGGGGAGTAATAATAATACTATAATGATGCGCACCTTACTTGACCAGTGCTCACAGAGGTCATTCGTTCTGCGGTCATCATTACCCCAGCTCAATTGTACCAGCAAGGGTCAAGAGAATTTGCGTCTCCATGGTTTCACTGGTGAAATAGATTCCAGTGACTATGATATTGTGGAGATTTCATATGTTTATAGAAAAAAGGTATGTCCCATCAAGGCTGTTGTGGTCGACACACTACCCAGTTTCTATATAGCATCAGAGATTCAACCACATTTGAAATATCGCAGAAGCAAGGGTTATAAACTGGCTGATGATCAACTCTCTGCTAACAATGGTATTATGCTACTGGTCGGAGCTGATTATTACTACGACCTGGTTCACCCTGGATATCGGCGGGTAGATAAGCAAATAATGCTCCCCACGATCCAAGGGTATGCCATTTCTGGATCCTATGCCACTTCCTCTCAAGACACACAGGTGGAGGTGGTTACGGTCCTCAAGGTAGCAGTAAGCCCCATAGATAAATATATTAGGCCAAATGTGCCTGATAATACCTGTACTGATATAGATAAGCTATGGGACTTGGACAATATTGGAATTGACCCACATGAACTTGATCGTGAGTCCAAGCTAGCGTTTAGCTCGTATGAAGAGACTGTAACGTATGACTCTGGCAGAGGTCAGTATGTGGTAAGGCTCCCTTGGAATGATAACAAGAGTAAATTACCTACTAATTTCCATCTAGCACTTGGTAGGTTACGTGGCCTTCAGAAGCAGTTTGTCAAGGATCCAAGTTATTGCGAGACTTATGTGGCAGTTTTAGCCGAGCAGGTACAACGTGGATTTGTGGAGAGAGTAGGTCTCAGTGAATATGGGGATAGCATCCATTACCTTGCTCCTTGCACTGATGAGATTCATGACTTAGTTCCTACAGCTACATTTCGCTATGTGAGCACCAGGGATAACCCCAGTGACATAATTTCCCGGGGGATCTCGGCGCAGCAGTTTATGTCGTCCTCTATTTGGTGGCATGGACCTCCATGGCTTACATCTCCAACTGAATGGCCTCAGGATTTCAGGGAATGCATGTCTGATCCTTCAAGTCGGCCCCAAGATGATGTGTTAAGTAGTTCAAATGTGAGTACTACACATCAGGATAACAAGTTGGTAGAGTGGGAACGTTACGGCAGCTATGATAAAGTAATACGGGTATTTGCATGGATATACCGTTTCATTAACAACATGAGAAGTCGGGCTCACGGGTCTTTCCTTAGTGAAGATTCGAAGCATATCAGACTCCATGAATTGAGATCAGCAGAAGCAAAACTAATATGTTTAGTACAAAAGGAATCTTATCCTACTGAACATCAAATCCTGAGCAAGGAGTTGAAGGCCAAACCCTCAAACTTAATGAGGCAGCTAGGATTATATATGGAAGGAGGCATAATTAAGTGTAGAGGCAGGATACAAAAGGCGGACATTATTGATTCTGCGAAATATCCTGTCCTCCTTAGCTCTCATTTGATTACCAAACTGTTGGTTCGCCAATCCCATAGGACCTGCCTACATTTTGGCGTAAATTATGTTCTGGCGTATATGCGTCAACGTTGGTGGATCCCTAAGATGCGACAAGCAATTAAAGGGATCCACAATAGCTGTACTATCTGTAAAAGATTACAGGGTAAGCCTTACTCCCCAGTTGATCTACCTCCCTTGCCTGAGTTCAGGGTACAAAGGACTGAACCATTTCAGGTAACCGGGGTAGACTACACCGGAGCGATTCATGTTAGAGAATCGCCCAGTAATATCATAAAGGTATATGCCGTCCTATTTACATGTGCGGTAACCAGAGTGATTCATATTGAATTGATTGACGACCTATCCAGTGAGGGATTTTTGCATACTCTAAGACGCTTTGCAGGCCGCAATGGTTTCCTTCAAATTATTATGAGCGATAATGCGACTTGTTTTGTCGGGGCCTCTAAATATCTCCAGAGTTTAATGGATGACCCGCAGGTTGTGGCTACCCTCACTGGAAAGGGTTGTCAATGGAGATTTATACGAGCACGTGCACCATGGTTCGGGGCGATTTGGGAGAGAACAATCGATATCGTCAAATCTGCCTTGAAGAAGGTATTAGGAAGGGCACTGGTGACCAGACGGGAGTTGCAAACCATCTTAATAGAAATTGAGATGTCAGTCAACGACAGGCCCTTGACCTATACCTCGGCAAATGTTGATGACCTCTTACCCATTTTGCCTTCCATGATGACACGTGGACGAACCCTTAATACCTTTCCTAGATCGTCCGTAAATGACAAAGATCTGCATGACCCTACGTTCGGCAATGCTGACGCCACACGTCGTCGCTTCCAGTATGTAAACAAGGTGTCCGACGATTTATGGAAACGGTGGACCCAAGAATATTTGCTGTCTCTTCGCGAGCGTCACTCTAATAAGATCAAAGGGACGAATCGACGATGGCCTCGTATCGGGGATATCGTCCTGATTCATGATGAGCGTCCTAGGTTATTTTGGAAGCTTGGGAGGATTATCGATTTGTTCCAGGGCATTGAAGGTCTTATAATGGTTGCTAGAATACGAACTTCGACTGGGGTTACTACTCGCCCAGTCGTAAGGTTATATCCCTTGGAGCAGGATGTAGAACTGCCGGATGATCCTGGCGTCTCTACTGATACCCCTCCGCGGGAGAGTGTTGGTGACAGTGCTCCTCAAGATGGGGCAGCTGATGATGAGAAGGATGATCCTCCTCAGGCTTCAGGTGGCGCTCATCCCAAAAGGAGGGCGGCTATGAGTTCCGTGGATCTTTGGAGATCAAAGATCAAACAAGGTGATCTTTGACTTCGATGTCCTTTTTTTGTTCTCTGTATATAGCTCCTGTCTATCATTTTGGTGGCGGGCAATATGTCGGGAATAGGGTAATGATCCCGACAAGTTTTGGTCCAATAGGACATTTGAATTTGGCGGTATCGTATCGCTTGTACGATTTCGGCTGGTTCTTTGTGTATTGTAGTTTATTCTTAAGTTAGGTTAAATATTAACTGTAATGTATAAATATCTACATCAGCTCTAGATGTATTATGAAACCAAGTTATGGGTTATAATTATTATGAGCCGGCAGCCATATGTAATTTCGCGAAGCGATCGGACGCCGGCCCTTTAGTCTCTCAATCAACACCATACAGCCAACAAGTACTATTAATTCTATAAAAAGTCTTGAAAGATAAATATTAAAGTAAGAATATTTCTGTCTCTTACCCTTGTTGAAATGAATAAATAGTTTTCTTATATGTCCTTTTATTTATATTTAATGTAGTTATTCTTGGTTCTTGTCTTACGTTAATAGTATTATATTATTTTTATTATCATCAGGATTAATATTAAAGTCACATAAAAAGTTAGATATATATATTTAATAATTAGTTAAATGTATTTCTTAACCACGTAACATTGAGGTTTTGATTATGAGTACATTAAGTTACAGGATCGCTTCATAGATTCGATTCAGGTCTCACTCAAATAATATGAAAAGCAAAATAATATTTTGAAGCTAAAATAATTTTCTTCAGCTTAGGAAATCACTAGAAGTAATATTAACACAGCCATGTTAGTCTAAGGCGATATTACTAATACGAGACAATAGCATCACCGTACTAAGCACCGTTAAGCAATGTAAGCTTAATTAAAAGAAAATGAAAGAACTCGTAAGTATTAATATCAAATAATAGTATTACTTTCATCATAACCCAATTACTTAAAGAGTTGCTTTAGTCCACAAGTCAGTCAACTAAAATAGTTAAGTACATAATAATAGCGTTAACGTTCATTTTTCCCAATCAAATAGTTAAGTACATAATAGTAGCGTTAACGTTAATTCCCAATCAAATAGTTAAGTACATAATAGTAGCGTTAACGTTAATTCCCAATCAAATCGTTAAGTACATAATAGTAGCGTTAACGTTAATTCCCAATCAAACAGTTAAGTACATAATAGTAGCGTTAACGTTAATTCCCAATCAAATATCTCACTAACCAACATAACGTAAGTGTTTACACCGAACACACTTAACACACACTTATATAATCTGACTGACAGTCACAATCCCATTATAATACTTCTCCCCGTCTTCCTCCAGCTGCAAGTTCACCTTCCCAACTCCAAATGAGACTGATTTGAATGCCCACTACTCAGGTCTTATATACTAAACAATGATGGTGTAGGAACGAATCAGGAGGCGGGTGATGGTGCGCGCCCCAATCACAGCTCCTCTAGTTGCGTAAGAGGTGCGTGGTCCAATGGAGTCTCCTGGCGTCGATCATACGGCATAGCATCGGGTCATCGAAGTAGTTTGCAGGGTCCCCTATGACGCATGCAGGTGTGAAGGCTTGTTTGCTGGTATGCGGACGAGCTGGTTTCCCCCTTGCTGGTTCGCTCGCTGGTCTGCTTCGCCGCCTGGGTAGTTTGGCACTCCTTCAACTCTTAATTCTAACTCTTAAATAAACATACAGGGCTCCGTATGTCAGAATATATATATATATATATATTATTACAGTAAATGAAGCAAGCTTTATCTACCTATTGATCTTTGCTATATTAATTGTATGTCTTAGTATGCAGTTTTACTGTTATAGCAAACTGGGTCGACCGTGATTATATTTTCACACTGCAATATTTGTATTTGCGGTGCAGTTCCTTGATTTTGTAAAATAAATACTACCACATTGTTTTAGACATAATTGTATGCAACTGACAGCAGCCCTTTCTCTGTATCATGCTACTTTCTCTATCCTACTTACAAAGTCATAGGCGGATGCAGCAAAATCACTGGCTCTCATGTTCCCGATTTTGACTCCTCTGAATTCTCCACTTTATGGCTCAAATTATCCTGTCATTCTCATACTAAATACTTCTGTGTTGTCTATCTTTCCCTTAACTCTACTGACTTTCCCAAATTCTTTGAGTATCTAAACTCTTAACTGGAACACATTCTAACCATCTCTCCTTTCTCAGAAATCACCATCTTAGAAGAATTTAACGCTCACCAACACCAATTGCTCTCCTCTCATTCCACTGACCAACCTGGTGAACAATCTATATCTTTTCTATCCTAAATGACCTACAGTAGAGCAGTTGGTTCAGCAACCCACCCGTATCCCAGATAACTTCGGAGATCGGCCTAACATTCTTGACTTCTAACCCTTCCTCTTATACTGTCGATCTTTTCCCTCATTTGGGCTCCTCTTACCTATCTCTCTTACCTGTCCTATCTCTCCAGCACGGCCACCCGATTGAGCCAATCTAGCCAGCCGGCGGAAATTGTAGCACTTTGGCACTGCCGACTGGGAGGTTCTCCGGCAGTACTTCTTTGATTTCCCATGGAATGACTTTTGCTTCCGTTGCCGGGGACCCTCGGAAAGTGCTGAACGCATTGCCATGCTAATTCTCTCGGGCATGGAGACATACATTCCAATTTCTTTCCCTCAGACTAATGTAATAAAAAAATTGGTTTACTCACGCTTGTTCTACTTCTGTCCACAATAAGGAAGAAGTATTCAAACGGTACCAACACCTTCAAACTCAAGAATCTTATTCTTCCTATGTTTCTGCCCAGAATCAAGCCAAATCTGTTCTTCGACTCACCAAACACTCTTTCATCGATTCTATATTAAATGCACTGAACTATCCAATATCTAATGATAATGTCGAACAGGTAGAGAGAGAGGTATCTTGACCAGGATTCGAACCCACTCACTCCAGATATATTTGGAAGAGCTGAGCACCATAACCACTCAGCCATATGCTCATGGCCGAGTGGTTATGGTGCCCAGCTCTTCCAAAAATACCTGGAGTGAGTGGGTTCGAATCTTGGTCAGGTTACCTCTCTCTGAACTATCCAACTCTAAGCTCTTCCCAAGCTTTCTGGTATCTAGCCAAAAACCTCTCCACCAATTGTTCTTCTTCGTGTTTCCCTCCTCTTTTCCACTCTGACGGCACTACCGTCACTTCTTCCTCTGACAAAGCTAAACTCTTCACCCAAACTTTCGCTAAAAACTCCACCTTGGATGATTCCGGTGTTATTCCTCCCTCTCCTACTTATACCTAATATCCTAATCTCTTTTAAATATGTGCTCTCTACCCTCTCTGGGCTTAATACTAAAGAAGCGTGATGGTGTTCCTCCTGTTGTACTAATAAACACTGTGCTTCCGTTCTGACTCCCTGCCTAGGCAAACTCTTTCGTCTCTGTCTCTCCTCTAATGTCTTTCCTTCTTGCTGGAAGTTTGCTCTCATTCAACCTATCCCAAAGAAGGGGTGATCGCTCTCAACCCTCCAACTATCATCCAATTGCTCTCATGTCTTGCATCTCTAAAGATTTGGCAACTATTCTTACTTCGAAATTTCTTAAGCATCTCTCTGCCCATGTAATCTACTTTCAGATCACCAGTATGGCTTCCTTAGGGGTCGCTCTACTAGTGATCTTCCTTCATATCTTACTAACTTTCAGTCACCCTCCTTTCATGATTTCGGTGAAACATTTTCTATTGTGCTAGACATATCTAAGTTCTTTAATAGATAAGAGGTATCCTCACCAGGATTCGAACCCACTCACTCCAGGTATATTTGGGAGAGTCGGGCACCGTAACCACTCGGCCATGAGCGGATATAAGGAAAGCAACCTTAGTTCTTATTTGAGGAACCAGGTTTATTTTAAGTTTTAAAAACTAAGGTTGCTTTCCTTATATCCGTTCATGGCCGAGTGGTTACGGTGCCCGACTCTCCCAAATATACCTGGAGTGAGTGGGTTCGAATCCTGGTGAGGATACCTCTTACCCAACCTGTCGTACTTAATCGTACATAATTGATATTCTTTAATAGAGTCTGGCACAAATATCTAACTTCTAAACTACCCACCTTTAGTGTTTGTCCCTCAATTTGTGCCTTTACCTCTATTTCCCTTCCTGGCCGTTCCATAGCTGCAGTTATGGACGGTCATCTTTCACTTCCTCAATCTATCAACTATCAGCTATTCATTCATATGCTGATGACTCTACCTTACACTATTCAACTAGTTTTTCAGAACCCCCCAGCAAGCAATCTCTCAAAAAGTCACGTGACGATGCCATATCTTCTGACCTATCAACAATTCCCATTTGGGGCAGAAAATATATTGTTGCTTTTGGTGCTTCCAAAACCCATTTCTCCATTTATCTACCCATCAAGAACTCCCACAAGACTTTCCCTTATACTTCAACAATACACAAATCAACCTTTCATCTTCTCTCAATATTCTCGGTGTCTCCTTTTCTCCTGATCTCACTTGGAAAGATCATATTACCACCCTTGCTAAAACAGCTTTCCAGAAGCGGGGTATGCTCAATCGTCTCCGGGGGTTCTTTACCCAGGCACAGCTTCTTGCTCTGTACAGAGGCACAGTGCGTCCATGTATTGAGTATAGCTCATATGTGTGGGGAAGATCCTCTCACACAGCATTTCTTGACAAAGTAGAAAAGAAAACCTTTTGACTCATTAACTCATGTCCACTCCCTGACTCTCTGCGATCTCTCTCTCTTCATTGCAAAGTTGCATCTCTCTCGCTATTCTTCCGATATTACAATAATCAGTGTTCCTAACTATCTTTCAATGTATACCACCTCTTCTACGAAGAGTATGTAGAACCCGTCTTCCAACACAATCCCACCCTACTCTTTGCAACTCTCCAACCCAAGAGTGAAACGATATTCCCAATCTTTCCCTTATTCAACAGCTGAGCTCTGGAACGCTCTACCCTGAATTCATTTTCCACTCATCCTATGACTATAATTACTTCAAACTCCGTGTGTCCAGGCATTTTGGCTCGAACATTCCTTGATTTTGGCCCCGTCACTCTTTCAACTATGGGGAAGGCACTCGTCACAGGCAGTTCTGCCTTTTGTCTCACTAACTCACATAGCAAAATTATTTACTAACTATAAAATGACCATACTTTTATTTCAGTCTCGCTCTATAGGTTTTGTGTGAGTCAATTATTTAGTAAGATTAAGATTACCCTCTTTATTGGTTAATAAGGATGTATAATATCTAAAGTTACCAATAATGCTATTGTAAAGTCGGTTTGAAACTAATTATATTAAGAAATCAATGGACCTTATATTATTGATTGGCAATATTTGTCAAGATTGTATTATTGGTAACCTAAAGAAATATTGAATTAAGAAAGTTTATGTTACGTGCAATAGTTTGAAAGCCCCATAAATGAAATATATGCGTATATATTCCATACCAAGTGTGTTTTTTCGAACAACAATTCTGACAACAATAAACACGGAAATGCTGCAACTCCTCCTTCTTCATTCATCTTTTAGATACTGGCCTTGTTGTTAAGCTTTGTTATTCACAATTTACTGTTAAATAGTATACGAAATCAAAGGTCATATAATTATTCACATAAATGAAAATGTTCCCTGTTTTTAGAACGGGATTAAATTATTAATGAGGACTGATAATTCGTTGCTCCCGTTTATCTTTTTCGCCTTTAATCTCTACCTGTTTTCTGTAATCTGTTAACAGTTAATTCATCAAGCTTTATGTATCTCTCCTGGTTCATCTTAGTGGCTATCTCAATTACTCCTCCAACTACAAAACGTCCCGCCAAAAATTAATGAACTCTTCTACTATATGCCATAATAAGTGAAGAAGCGTATCCTCATATCTCTGAGACACTAACCAAGTGTATACAGCTTAGAACCCGTAGCAAGGAATGGCCCTAACGCTATGTCAATTAACGCTTACACTTCTACTGATGCCGTCAACACGTAACAAAAAACACCTGGTATACCGGAAAGGTTCTGCATAATCGTGTTTTCATTTTATATTAATTAAGCTTACACCACCCTTGCATCATTATTGTTGAGCATATCTACCAAGAGGTTTGACCAATAAATATAACTTAGGTTTTAATGTGGGGATATTATTTTATAACATGGTCTTTTGCGCCTCTATACCGAAACTTTGAGGATTGTATTGACACATGATACCGGTATATAACTATACTCTATTTTTTTCCAGCTGATCATAAATTGAATCTCTTATTAGCTGATTTCTCGATACTTAATGGACATATATGAAACTACTATGGCTGTGTGTCGTATTAATGCCAAGTTTTCGTAATTAACAGCATATTTCGCTACAAATATACCTTATAGCTGAGTAACAAAGATAGTAACATGGCAATTTACCCTCAGCTGGAAAAAAATAGACTATAGTTGTTTTTCTTGAACAAGTGTATTGCTATGTAAATATATATGGAATTTATTTATTTTTACACCGGGTCGAAACCATCGATATATTATTTAGACAATTATGTTAGTTAGGTCATGTACTTCATTGCCATATATGTCCACCCCGTCGGTAATTTTATTATAAAAAAATCCCTAAATGTCTAAAAAAAATCCCTAAATCTCGCACGGCTCACCCGATCTCCATTTTCTGTTGCGTTGGTGCGGGACGGCCACCCCTCTCGCGCAGCCCCCACCCATAATACTAGGTGAGGTTAGGTTAGGTTATTTGGTTAGGTTAATGACAAAACTTGGCTCGGATTTCATGGACTTAGCGGGGGTGTGGGGGCAGCAGCCCCCACCCATAATACTAGGTGAGGTTAGGTTAGGTTATTTGGTTAGGTTAATGACAAAACTTGGCTCGGATTTCATGGACTTAGCGGGGGTGTGGGGGCAGCAGCCCTCACCCATAATACTAGGTGAGGTTAGGTTAGGTTATTTGGTTAGGTTAATGACACCACTTGGCTCGGATTTCATGGATTTAGCGAGGGTGTGGGGGCAGCAGCCCCATCTTCATAGCCCTCCTCACTATCGGGGGCCGTGTCTTAAGATTGATGGATAAGACTTGTTTTGCATTATCCGATGGGGTTCATAAAAAAATACAACTAAAAAAAAAAAAAAAAACAAGGAAAAAAACTAAAACATACTTGTAATAATCGTCCCCGGTGTAAAACTAAATATTTACCATATATATTAGCCATCCTTTGTTCATTCATTTATTCATTTATAATATTATATTGTTTAAATTTGTATGGACGTATATAATGAAAAGCGATTATATACCCGTGGCAATGCCAACACTGATAACACCTCCGGTACACTTGGAAACACTTTAATTGGCTTGTTATTGATACCTACGTATTATATACTTTCGTTACTACTATGACCTATACACTCACCATTATGCTGAAACACCAACTTTCATATTTGAAGTTTGACTGACTCACCAACTGACAAATATTAACAATTTCTATATTTCCCCTTGTTAGATAACCAACAGGTTGTTCAGTTGTTTCTGACGCTCCCATGTTTGAACAATACCACATTCCCGATATCACAACTCAGTAGGCGCTCTAAACAGAAAACACAAATAAAGTAGTACTACATTAGAGATTTAATAGCTGTACCTATTTCACTGCTTCACTGATGAAATATCCATTGATTTGAGTTTAGTTTCAGACTAAGATTTCATACATTTGAATGCCTATATGTCACATACATATTGTATATGGAGAGAGAGAGAGAGAGAGAGAGAGAGAGAGAGAGAGAGAGCAGGTTAGCAGCCTGTAGCGCGTTTATTATGCTACACACACCTCACGACTCCAATATTTCGCATTCATGATCCCACATAATGATCAAAACACAAAATTAATTATTCTTTCACAGTAAAGTATTTAGCCAACCACTTCCCTCCACCCCCACCTGCTACCACCTCGCCGCTAGTTCCCCCTCTCACTCCTGTTCCCTCCTTCCTCCTCCCTCGCCTCCCTCCTTCCACCCCATACCTTCACCTACTACCCCATCACCATCACTGTTACCAGATAATTTATGGGCACTATTTGTGCTGCCCTCTATCGAGGTCTTGGACAGACCAAGGCTGTATATGTTTCATCTGTCCACAACTGTACAATTTACCAATCAGCGTGCGGGTCTAGGCAGCTGGCAAAACTCCTCAATATATGTAATGATGTGCTCTGATTGGCTGTGAGTTTTGCAAAGCCACGACTCTCTTCTACCTTCCCAAATGCATGTTTCATTGATTGATTCTCACTGGTTATAATTCTTTGCTGATTGACTTGGGAATTTGGCACCAAAATTATAAGTATTATATTATTAATATTAACCCAATGAGCACCAGCTAATTAATAATACAAATAAACTATAGGACCAGCGGATTTTGTTGTTTTATTTGTTTTTCCTAAAACAGCTAAGATAGGTGAGAAATCAATAAAAACAAAAATAAAAACCACTCACCTCAGTCATTTGGGGGTTCTAAGGGATGGGGGCTCAACCATCAGCTGGTACCGGGCGTCTCTTCAAACATCTCGTGCCGGCACCCCACAGCTGAACAAGGCAGCATGGTAGATGTACGATGCGTCCAGTTTTCGAGTGATGGTTATTTACAACACCCGAGCATCATGTGTCCCTTCATAGTTCACATATTAGCAACATGTATCACATAATGTTATTGTAAGTGAAGTTACAGTGTGATAAGTGCATAGATTCAAGTTTTAAGTGCTGACGAGTGGCAAGGCCCGCGCACGTCCTGGTTACCATAGCGTACACACAAGGCCAGCTGACTGACCCCCAACTGCCCCTCACACTTTCACTTTTATTATGCCTCTCTCACATACTCTGTTTATTGATTTTATACTTTATTGTATGTTTCATAGTTAGAATATGAGTTTTACACATTGTTTTAGGCACTTTTGACTTAGGAATATGGGTTTTGACATTGTATTTTTAGTGGGGAAAGTGTGGGAGGTGGTGGTGAAGGCAGGCGTGGGGGAAGACCACGTACTATTGTGGACATAAGTCCTGCTACACCTGCCTGACAGGGAATCGCGAATTGTGTTGGTAACATTTCTATCCCCCCCCACCCTCATCCCTCCACTCCATCCCCACTCTACTACCCTCCTTCAGCCAAGCCCCTCCTTCCCTAGCTACTGCTTACTTTCTTGTTCACCTCTATTAGCCGCTCTTTAATTCTCCCTTTCTCATCGAATGATTGTATTTGTATTAATGTTTTCCTAATCTTTTAACTAATATGAAATATCATATCGTTAAATACTTCATATTTATATTTACCATTTTATATAAATCTATCAAAATATAAAGTTTGATAATCCATTAGAATATGGAAGTTTTTAACTATATATGTTATTTAAGTCAATTACAACTGAAATTTTAATTTTCTTTTGCATTATCATATTTCAATTCAGTTATAATTATCTAAGCCCATATATCCCACTGTTTGGAGTAAGCATGTATTTCACTGTTACATTATATATATTAATAACAGAGATAATTGACACGCATACAATATTAAAAGTTATAAATATATGTTTACGTGTGTATTGTCAATAATCGCCTGTCAACCCACCTCCCCCTTAACCCCTTCAGCACGATGGCGGTTCTCTACCTTTGAGTCAGTTTAAGAAGGACCTATGTTATTCAGGTCTATTGAGATCTTATTTACCCCTTTAGATCCTACATGTATATTATAAGATAAAGAAACACGTCTAATGGTAACCAAAATATGATGAACATAACGTAATCGTGTTAAAGGGGTTAACTACAGTAGCTTACACTTATCTATTCATATTCTGTAACTAGTCAACTCAAACACACAGCCAAACACATTATTGTGACATTACATTACACGATATTGTATGTTATTTTCTTACTTTAGGATATTTGGCGTCTTTCAACTGCCTCAGCAAACACTGCTCCCTCCGAGATTAACCCCTTCCATACCGGGGTTGTGTTTAGTTTTATTACATTTATATTTCTACAATTGTGTGCAGTTAAGGAAGGATTTGTGGTATTTAGAAGAACTAATTGAGCTAGTTTGAAGCCTTTTATTTTTTACATTTCCTTCCTTAATTAAATACAAACTTATATATATAGCTATTCTCCATTCACTCGAAGCATGCCTCTGGCACCTAATTGGTGTTTATATCGACGCTCATGATTCCCCATCTTATCAATACCGTTGCTCACTGGCCCTGAAGAATCGCAGAGCTGATAATGTTTATATTTTTATTTTTAGTATTCTTTATTCATTCATTATATTAGACACGTGTTAATAATTGTAATGGTTACTTAACAATCTACAGTGTTATCCGAATCTCAAGAGCCATGATATATCACATTAAACACATTCATTAATAAAATATACATCATACGGTAAACACAAGCGAGATAAATAAATGATAAACCCAAAATGTAAGCAATATATGAAGACTGACGGACTTGGTCCAAGCTTCTTATAGACAATCACAGGCCCTGATTCACTTATTACTCATATAAAATTGGTGGCGAAGACATTTCATCTCTTGCTTGTGTTTTAGGTATCATATCTGCATTATTTACGTGTTCCCTGTGATATTTCATTACTCTTAACCCTCCGGATCTGGGGGCTCTCATATGAGGCGATCGTCGTGTCCGGGGTTATTCCTGAAAAATGGCTATCTTCATAATTCGATATCTACTGATTGAGACCACCTAGAGCAGTCAACTAAATTGCATAGCGCAGAACCAACCTTCGTCTGTAGAATGGCATTGAGTTGACATCGTTATGACAAGTGGTTGCCGAGATATGATGATGGGAATGGAGGTAATTTCCCGCGTATTTTCGCCTGCGTCCGAACGCTTCGCCGCGACCCTGGCTAGCACACACTAAGTCACTCGTTGCTTCCTTGGCTTTGGTACCGGTACACAATATTATGTTTTTGTGGAGATAATGTGATATTATTGTGTCATTTAATACTTGTTCAACCATTATTTGAGGTATATGAAACTTTATATAACATATTTTCGGCACTTTGACTGTTATCTACTACTAAATACGACATAAGAGATAGACAAACCAAACTGAAATGATTACTGATTACGGATTACTGATATTTACTACAGGATGTAAGGTATCTTAAAATAACCCCCTAGAAATACTTTCTCTAAAGTATCTATTTCTTTATCCTCCCCATTTCCCCAGCTAACCTAATCCCACAAGGACCCCAATGGGAATACGCCTAACGGCCTTATTGGGCTATCCTTAGTTGGAATTATGCAAGGCTGGTACATGTCATATTTATAACAAACTATGTGGTACCAACTCTGTAAATTGCTAACTGAATAAATATTATTATTATTATTATTATTATTTTTGGATATAATTGTGTCACTTTCACTCTTATTACTCTTCGTGTTATGAATTATTGTCACTCACTGTTATTATTGAGTTATTATTACTTGTTATACATATGTGTGTCACTTTCACTTACTAGGCTAGGCTACGCTAGGCTACGCTAGGCTAGGCAAGGCTAGGCAAGCGTATGGTACCGTACCCGCATCTTCACTAACCACTTGTTCTTCGTCAAAGTCACTCCCAAGTTCACTCAGTTCACTATATTCACGAGAACCGCATTCACCATCGTCATTATCCTCATAATGATCATCCTCATCGGTACTAATAAAGCCCAGAAACTCTAATCCATCCGCCACTACGCTACCCACTTGTTCATCGCCAAAGTCACTCCCAAGGTCACTCAGTTCGCTATATTCACTCAGTTCGCTATATTCCTTAGCTCTTGCAGAGTGTGTGCAACACCACCGGGACTAAGCACTGTTTTCTTGGTCGTTTTAGCCTTGCTTTTGTTAGGCGTACGGGATGCGGCGGCGGGCGTCGATTCGGACACAGCGATTTATTTTGGATTAGCTCCATCCATGTTGGATGCGTTACGAGAACTGATGTTGCATGTTAGTTTGTGCTTGGTGGCGCTGCGGTAGCCCACGCATAAACAAAAATCCGCCCGCGCGATTTAAACCCTTTGATTTTGCCTCATATGAAGCTTCCCGGACTCCTAACCAAAATACGTTTTGCCTCATATGAAGCCTCCCGGATCCCATGGGTTAAGGTTTGGATATCACTATTGATTATCACATTATTATTTGAATTCATTTAATTTATTTGTATTATTCCATATATATTCATTAAACTAGATAAGTCTTAGTAATTCTAATGATAATGTGATAGTGATATCGAACCTTAAGACATATAACATATCACATAGAACACCTAAATAACGTAGATATCATACAGTAAACACAAGCAAGGGAGAAATTATAGCGTCACTACCTATTTAAATGTGTATATGTGTGGTAGAGGTATTAAGTGTTGAACAAACAGCTAAAATGTTTAGAATTTTAATATTGTCTCATGACAGGAGAAGGATATTCTTTGGTTTTCCTTGCGACACCATTTACCCCTTAAGGTTCATGACGCATGTTGACAGTTTATTGTCGATCCTTTTAGACGATATTATTCAGCGTAGGAAAGATCTTTGGGAATTAAAAGGGTAAAGATTATCCCAATTAACCTTCTGATTTACATATACCCTTCCTAATCAGAATAGAATTGCCCAATTATAGCCAGAACACAAATGCATTAACGATTCTAAATGAATTGAACCGAGTATGGAACCAGCCTTAAATCCTATGTAATCTGTGTGAGGCAACATGGTCAACAACTGGGAACAGGAGAACATGATACATTAAAGTGGATTATTCGGTTAATATATTTCTTAATATAATTTTGTAACAGTTATTAAATTATAGAAATAATAGTTCTATATCTATATTAATCACGAGTGAAGTAGCTTAAGTGATGCAGAACAAGCTCTCAAATGAATGACTGATAGTTACAGACACAAATACTGATAATAAATTGTCAAGTAGAATCTGTTTTTTCTCTATATTCCTTCATTTACTACCATTTCACACTCACATATTTGTTCTCTCGTGCCATGTCTTCCATTAGTTATAATGGTGGCACAAGGTTACATTGATTCTGTTTTAATTGTTGATACATTACTTCTAATTATGTGTTTTAATGACTTGTTAATAAATAACCTATAACTCAAATTAACAATATCTACACTGCATCATATTATTATCATGATCAATTTTGAAACAAACTGCCTGGGAAATTTAATATATGGTGAAACCACAACAAACACTTCAGCTTAGGACTCTCTAAAACTCTTTATTTGTGTCTTTATTTTGTTCTTATCTAGCAGGTAGCTGGTTAAGTACCGTAAATAAAACCCAGAGCGAAGAGTTATTTTTCGTTGTTTTTTGTTTTTTGTTCCTGGTATACAACGGGCTCGGCCCTACATGGACACTCTTCGCGTATAAGTTATATACGAACACATGAACATTTTGTATATAATTTATCTATATATATCTATTAATTTCATGTGAAAGAAAGAATAGGGTACGAATATTTTATATGTAACCAAACCTTACACATTTACTCTTCATAGCATGAATTTGAGAAATATTGGATTAAGTATTATATTTAGCAAATTGATGGTGTATACAGCTATATATAGTAGCTACACAAAACATATAATAATATTTAGGGAAAACAAAAAATGTTTACAAATATATGCAACCGTTAATTTATAAGGGTATATCAATAGTGCTCTTAGTTAAAAGACGTGTTGCATGGTAAACCAAAAACATTACCGGTACTCTTATTGTTGGACAAGACGATAATCAAACCCAACAAATTTTCGCTGCGTGTTTATAACAATACCTCTACCACTCCAGTGTAAATCAATATCTTTGGAGGACAGCCTAATTGTATTATTATTGCAATAAATAATAATTAAATGTTTTATCGTATGATCTGTTTGACCCAATATTAATTATGTTGAAACACCTATACACTAAGTGGACATTAAATATTATAAGTAATAAAGGGCCAACTATAATCTTAATTGCATCAGGTGAATTCCCACATTTTCATTATTTACAAGATTCCTTAACCAATACATCTATATCCTACTTCATGATTCATTAGGTTGTTGGATTTATTATTAGTATCCTTGGTTGGTGTTTATTAAAATGATATGGGCATGAATATCTTCATCCAATTAACGCTAAGATTATGAGGTTTAATTCATTCAGTACTAGTGATAATCTTGTCATCATATTCTGGCAAATATTAGACGATTGTATTATGCTAAAGAAGTTCGTCTACTATTTAAAATGTTACAGACTATCGCAACTAATAACTTGGCTACCACAGCCCCTTTCTTATCTGCATACTGTATAATAGGTTTGAATAGAGCTTTAGTGAAATATGAAAACTATTCCCTGTACCACAAGAATGAATAAAAAGTCTCTATTTATGGTCTAGCTAAGATTTACCAAGGTCCTCCGCTCAGTAATATTGACATTCACCTACTACACAATGACATCCCTTAAGCTACATCAAACGTGATTATTTTAGATATTTATTTTATTTTATTTGTATTTATTTTTCTATATTCCAACTACTCCCTCTCGGGCATAGGTTGATAGCCTGTACATTCCACCGCTCTACACGGTGAAGCCCGTGATGTCTTGTTCCAGTCTGGAGAGTGAGACATGCGAAGCATCTATCATGGCTCGAATCAGCTCCATCTCTGAAGCGGCTGGTTGCTTCGCTCAAGTGCTTCACCGTCTCACCCTCCAGACTCAGACCCTCACTCTCAGAACGCCGATATAGACATATTAGTTATATAACATTTGTCATGTTTATATAATTATAGTCTGCTTTGTCTTACAAACATCCACCGCCTTATGTTCGACTTATTAATTCGTGTCAACTGCCTTATTTAATATACACGAATTTCATACCATATTGGCAAATTGCCTCAACGTTATGAGGAAACAAAGTCGAAATTATTTTGTTATGAATATATAAACATGCAATCCAATATATTTGACTGAACTGCACTTGTGCATTTGTTTATGTTAATCGAAGGGACAAGAAGAACCAGACCCACTCTCGTGGGTCCATCTATCCACTCGGAAGGAGCGAGAGCCGTAACACTTCCTTCACCACTTACAGGTGGCCTCGCCGAGCACTTTAATTTCACCCTCTCCAGTGAATTGAGTATAGCTATTATTTAATATTATTATTCAGTAAAAGAAGGATGTGTAACAAATAACGCCTTTACAGCATCTCAATTAACCCTTCTTAATACCACAGATCCTTCAGTAGCTACATTAAATTGTTTAAATATAGCTAATTAACAATTAAACCGAACCCTGGTACGGACGGGGTTAATCTCAGAGGGAGCAACGCTCGCTGAGGCAGTTGAAAGACACCAAATATCCTCACGTAAGAAAAGAAAATGCAAGTATGTGTAATGTAATGTCACATTAATGTGTGTGGCCGTGTGTTTGAGTTGACTAGTTACAAAATATGAATAGATTAGTGTGAGCGTACCGTAGTTAAGGGGGAGGTGGGTTGACAGGCGGATATTGGGAATACACACGCAACAATAATATTTAAAACTTTTCATAAATTATTCAATGCATTGAATCAAGGAACCCATTTGATATGTGGGTCAATGATCTCTTGTAATAGTACTGTATATAAACTTTAACAATGATATACTGTGCATGCTTACTCCAGATATTGGGCTATATAGGCTTAATTAATCATAACTGAATTGAAATATGAGAATACAAAAGTATATTCAAGTCTCAATTGTATCTGATTTAGATAACATTATATGGTTAATAAACTTCTACTGTATATTCGAATGGATCATAAAACTATATATTGTCCTAGGTTTATATAAAATGGTAAATATGAACATGAACTATGTAACCTATTGATATTTTAACGATATTTAATTTTAGGAAGAAGATTTGGAAAGCATGCACAACATTACATAGCTATGACAATAGAGTGATAAATGAGAAAAAGGAAGGAGAGAGAGGTTATCGTGATATTTATCATCCCGTGGTTATAGTCAGGGCCCTGGTTATAGTCACGGTGGTGGATACAATCCAGGGGGAGGGGCTTGCAGACGTGAAACAAGAAAGAAAGAGGAAGGGAGAGATTTGCTGAGAGAGGGTGATAGAGTGGGGGGGGGGGGGTCCGGCAATGTTACCAACACAATTCGCGATTCTCTGCAGGGCAGGTGTAGCAGGACTTATGTCCACAATAGTACATAGCAACATGACACACTCATCCTCAGCTCGTCTCTTCTGACCCCTACGATGGTCTGGCGGAATTTTGAGGAATGCCATAGGATCTGGGTCATCCTCCTCCTCTTCTTCCCCACTTGGTGGGGGAGTCAACTATGTCATGGGGAGCAGTAGGGAAGCGATACACACTCTATTCCCTTTGTTCTAACATCGCGAGGCAAAGAGGTAGGTCCGATACTCGTGAACTAAACAGGACAACTGGATTCCTCCCTCCTCCCACGCGTCCCTCTCCCCACTCCCCACCGCGACTGGACTTGGGTGTTGCCAAGTATTGCCACTGTTAGGCAACATCATAAGATATATCCCATACAAATTTCAACTCTCTAGCTACCATAGGACAAGAGTAAATAAGCTCGAAAGTGGCTTTCCCCATCAGCCCGTATCCACCTGTACAGTTGGACTTGGGGGTTGCTGAGTACCGCCACTGTTCGGCAACATCATAAGGTATATTCCATACCATCCGCAAGCCTCTAGCTACCATACGACAAGAGCAAATAAAGTCGAAATTGCTGACGCAGGTGCTGCGGCTCTGGGGTTTAGCGTTACATACATTACCGACGCATCACGTGCATCCCTGGGGTCCTGTGGGTTAATATTATTATTATTAACGTTATCATATCTATTTACTTTTTACTTTCATCTCATAAGAATCTGACTCTTTAAATGTATAGCAGCACCATCATTAGCCACCTACATTAGATTAAAATCTAAGATAACTTGATGTATATCACTATAACGTATTCCACAATAATTATAAGCACAACTAATGATCAAACATATTTAACCCATTGAGCACCAGCTGATTTATAATAAATGTAGGCCTACAACGTGGGACCAGCAGCATGTAATTTTGTTCTCCTGAAAACACATGAGATGTGTTAGTCATGAAGGAAAAACCACAAAAAAATGCTCACCTAGGTCATTTAGGGATTCCTGCAGGGCGGCAGAAAGTCGCAATTAACATGGGGAAATGGGTATTCAAAATAATGGAAAATCACTCCCGCGTGCGCCCACACGCACGCAGCTGGACTTGGAGGATTTCCAACCATCGGTATTGTTGTGTGGGATAATACAGCAGTTTCCATACAAATCTGAACCCTCTAGGTGCCATAGGACAAGAGTAATTAACGTGAATGCAACCATTGCGTTTCTGGGGTTTAGCGTTACATACATAGGCGACGCATAACGTGCATCGCTGGTACTCAAGGGGTTAACATTAGTAGGGTAAATAGCCTATGTGTGCGGGCAGGGGTTCTGTCTGATGGGAAGCGATAATACCAGTATGTTACAAACTCGTTACACCATCTCTGAGAGCACAAACTATTTTCATCTGGTAAACTAAACGATAGGACAATGTTTTTTCTATCGTATACAATCACGGTAAGAAGTTCAATTGCATTCTGACACTGGTCTCAAACCCACACTCTTCAAACAACATGATCTGTGATGGTTGGGCCTGAAATGATCTACCTCTATGACTATATTAATTGAGTTAATATTAAATATAAATTGATTGTCTTGTTAGGTTAAGCATTAAGATTCCCACATTAAGATTCCTGAAATTAATCCCAGTATTACACCCATAGTCCCCCTCCTCCCATCTCTCTCTCTCTCTCTCACACACACACGCACACAAACACACGCACTTCCAGCGTCAGTGTAGAGCGTCAGTGTAGGAGAATGCGGCGATGTGAAAATTGGACGGTGGGTTTTATGGCGAGTGCAGATAAATTGGAAATGGCTTAATCCTGGACCCCAGGCGACCTGGGTATGAGAGAGAGAGAGTTTTTTGTTTGGGGGGGGGGGGGAGGGGGGGGTGAGAGAACGAGAGCGAGAGAGAGAAAAAGACTAAATATAAAAATCATACATTTTTATTCCATTGAGGCAATATTTGATAGATCCATGAATTGATGAATGGGGAATCTTGATCTTAATGCCGTTTGCCAATGTGACTGATTTACTATAATTGTTACTAGCACTTATAAATAACCAACTATGTTTGAAAACTGAACTATATGTTTTAACACCTATGTGTCGGCGCGCAACATAAGTCGAGTATAATAAATCTGGACTATCTGGCGGCACGCGACATAGGTCGTGTGGCAATTTCAGCACGTAATGTTGCTGAGAGAGAGAGACAAGTGGTGGCAGGAGAGTAGCGAGCGTATAACTGCTCCAGACCACCGCGGCGAACCTACTGACACGAATCCCACCTCCTCCCTCCCTCTCTCACTCGCTACATACTGAATTGTATGGGGAAAGTACCGAATTACATGCTTTTTGCACTCGCGTTGCGCGGTTGTTGCAAGAAAACTAGCCGTCATAAAAGGATCGTTATGGTGTCATTGGAAAGCTCTGTTTATGCCCTTTCAGGGATAGATACTTGTTTTACACTCTGGGTCTTATTTAGGCATGAAAATGATCACGTAAACAGCCCTATTTTGGCTAAAAACACCCCGCTGGGCGGTACATAAACCGCTAGCCCGCTAATCTAGTGTTAAAATCACATGAAATACGCAAAATTTAATATGCTACCAGGGGTGAATATGTACCGTAACTAAATACACAATTCACCAAATAGAGAAATATAAAAATAAAGTGTAACTGCACACAAGGGGTTAATATACTGTATCAACAGATGGCGCTGGTATCACTGTAGCCTAGTCAAGTAGGATTTTTTTATTTTTTATTTTTTTTGTAAACAAAGTTTATCAGTCAAAGGTTACCACAAGATCATGCAAGCAACATATAAAATTACAGATATATACAGTATAGCTACTATAGTAGGATACTGAATAGAATAACTACTAGAGTTAAAAAGAAAATACAAAGGTCGATTAGAGGTGCACGTCGTCTGCTACACTCACAAGCTAGAATAAAAAAAGGGGTCAATATAAAGTTTATGTAATTAAATTGCTAACAAAAAAATCTATATATTTTAGAGTTGTGTAAGGGTATTTTGATGTGTGATAATAGTAGGAAATGCATATTTACGCATTAAACAACAATCTAAAAACACTCACCCCTCTAGCGTAAAATAACTGTATTTGGCCATAACCGTTTGCCATGAAATACAAAATGTGTTATTGAAATTCTCATCAATTTCAACAGTAGGGGGCACTAACCTAATTTTTCCCAACGCGAGTCGCCCAGGCTATACTCGCGGCGGATGTAAACAAAGCCTCTTGCGAGGTATGCGATATAGAGGATTTTTTTTTTTTTCAGGATCAGTAATACATTTTTATGCGCATTTAGACACATACAAGGATGAAATACATGGTATAACTATCAAGAGTGGGACTGTTAACTATTTGAGATGGAAGGTGAATCCACTCTTGGATGCTGTGGGGAAAAAAATTAGTACCCAATTAAGTCGGTGCTTGGCTGGTATGTGTGGTATTTACGCTTGTTGCTGCCTCTTGTGGATCGTATGTTTGTAGGGTGTAAATATGTGCCTATGTACTAAATTGTTTGTGATTTTGTATAGCATTTGTTGTCTGTGTATTTGTCTTCTTGTTGCAAGTGTGTCTAATTTAATGTCTTGTTTAAGCAAAGTGACCGATGTAGTGTGTCTGTAATCACGTCTGATCCATCTTGCTGCCTTATTTTGTATGGCTTCTAATTTATTGATGTTGCTGTGAGTGTGTGGATCCCAGACGGTTTCACAGTATTCAATGTGTGGTCGAACTAGTGTTTTAAAAGCTAAAATGTTGATGTCTGCGTTTCACCTCCTTAGGTTCCTGCGCAGGAAATCCAGGGCTTTGTTGCCCTGATGCTACTCACATGTGTGTTCTACCTCATGTCTGCTGAGAGGTGGACTCTCAAATACTTATGTGTATGGACTGTATCAAAGTTGGTATTATGGAGTTTATAGGCAAAGGGGACAGGTTTCTTGGAGCGGGTAAAACATATGTGGTGGCATTTGTCTGGTCTAAAGGTGGAATTCCACTAGCGAATTTGCGACGGCAAATGCCAGGCGAATTAATAATTTTGTCTATGTGCTGTATTCATATGACTATTCTCCACAAATTGCTGAATGCACACAATTGTCGTACAAACCTCACCAAAGTTCTCGTTGAGTCTCCTCAGAGGCTCAGATCGCCATTGAATTTTAGAATGTTTAAAAAAACGAGGCAAATTGAAATTTGTGGCGATAATTGTGTGGCACACACTTCATGTCTCACGGCATTCGTCTTGGCTCACACGAAAATCGCACAGTTCTTCTGATTCGCCACTGCCGGTGAATGGGGCGAATTCCAATTATTGGCAACGCTGTTTTGGAGCGAATAGGGCGATAACCGACAGTAGCTCGAATGCAGCGAATGTTGACAAATTATTGCCAATGTCATACGAATGCCATGCAATATGTGGCGCCTGATGGATAAATGAGGCGATAGATGGGTTTTTCTGTATGAATGGACCTTTTAGCCGTTCTGGTTCCGGTTACGATTTTTGCATTTTATTTCAGCTACATTTAGACGATTTTATGTAGCTTAGGAAGAAGTGATATATGGTACGATAGCTAAGAGGACTAATTGAGATAGTATGTAGCATTTTAATTGGTAGACGTCCTTCCTAAGCTGATTAAAATCTTCTAATAGCAACCACAATATGGTGTAAACGACGTCGTCAGTACAGATGGGGATAATTATAGTGACAACTTAAGAAGAGGATGAACCCATCCTCTCCGAAAGTGATATTAAAGGTCACACTATAAAATACATGTTTACACATTATCATTAGTGTAGTACTTAGTTTGTCAAATCTAAGTATTCTACTAAGGTGGGAATAATTCGACAGTTGTTCAGAAGTTTGTATCCTTTATTTAACAAAACTCCTCGGTAGCATGTATCATTATAGCAATCAATTCTCTGTTTGGGCCGGAACAAGTTCAATCCATAAATTGAATAATACCGTCGACCCAATATAGATTGTACATTGGAACTCTTAAGTTTCCGTTACCACCTATTAGGATACCCGTTATTCAGGCATTGATTCACTCCGACTTCGATCCAAAGGCATGTCACTATTTCCAAAAGAATTTACAAACTTTACTACGTCTCAATATGTCCAATCGTAGGACCAAGGCTTTAATCAATTTAATATAGACGTTCCTCTATTTACAACCTATCTATATACAGTATATCATATATCTCAAAACATGTAAATATGTACCCATATGCAATTACTTAAATTTAACTCTATTTCGGAGTGTCCCACACTCGTGATTCCTATCTCACAGATTAATTAACACAATACAACAAGGAGAGCACAGTGAGAGCACACAGGTTGGTTGAGCTCCTCAAAAGAGGGGATTTTCGGAGGGGTATCGTGGGGTTAAGTGACCCATATACGTATCAGAAGATCGGCGATGATACGGTGTTTCGGCACATAGTAAACAGAACGTGGTTTCTTGTTTAAACATCGCCCACAAAGCATATTTAGTTTAATCTTGAGAGTGTTATTACCAGTATCAGTGAGGGGACAAGGAGCCGTCAGGCACTAGCCCAGCCTTGCCCAGGCACCAGAAACCTCCAGCAGTAACCACAAGGTGAGTGAAGTAACCGTTTATAGGGCAGGCAGTTTCACCCTTATGGTTCCCCACCATAGGCCTTATCTTCCATCTACCCCAAGGACCTGACCCTCGGTCTTTCAACTTCTCAAACAATTCTAACCATTATGAAGTACTTGCTATAAGGTCCATTTTTATGTCCCTCTCTCTAACCATTTAGGCTTGGTAGAGGCAGAGGAACGGATAATCTTGGAAGACTATGGCCTAGCAGATACTAAGTGTTTTAAGTGAGGAAAAACCAATGCAAGAAAGAATTCGCAAAAATGTTCCGGATGTCTTAGATCTATTCATTTATCTTGTGCTAAGCTGACAAAGAAAACATCAGGAGAACAACCAAACTGGAAATGTCTCGCATGCCCAGGGTCCACTGCAGAGCCAACCGGGGCAACACCGGCAACACCGGTCGCCGACTTGACCCAACTTGTGACCAAATGGAGAGCGCGGATCCAGGTCCTTGCCCGGGTACTTAAAGGAGCCAGAATCCAAGTGGCGGAGGCCCATACAACCATCATAAAGCAGGCCCTACAGCTCAAGACACTCCTCGCATGGGCACGGCTCCTGGGTTTCTCGTATGGGGCCCTCCGAAAACCACCCAGAACCAACATGCAAGACCATCTTCAGGTTTCACTAGCCACCAGAGTGAAACGTCAAGTAGCACAGTATATGGATGGAAACAAACTGGTGGAACCCCCCGAACAGCAACCAAACAGGGCCCAGAAGCAACAGGACAAGGAAGAGGAAGAGGCTGAACAGCTACGTAAGAGGGTCGCGGCGAAGCTGGTGGATAGTGACATCAAAGGGGCCGTCAGACTGTTGTCCTCTTCAGAAGGTTTTGCTGGTCAAGGCACCGAAGTTGTTGAAGCCCTACAAGAAAAGCACCCACCTACACCTAGGGACCTAAACCTCCCCCCTGCCCCAAATGACCAGATGCGCCAACCTTTAGTTGTCACGAAGGAGCAGGTGGTTGCCGCAGTGACTTCATTCCCAGTAGGCTCAGCCGTGGGCCCAGATGGTATCCGACCCGCCAACCTCAAAGGCCTCTTGGGTCAGGGATCAGGAGCTGCTGGGAAGGCACTCTTGGAAACCCTCACCAAATTCCTCAACATGGTTTTAAGAGGGGAAGTACCCGACTGTGCCACACCCCTATTGTTTGGGGCATCACTCTGTGCACTGGCAAAAAAAGATGGCGGTGTGCGCCCAATAGCAGTAGGGAACACCTTCCGCCGCCTTGCCACAAAGGTGGGTTTGAAACCACTCTTGAATGGCCTAGGTCAACACTTAAGACCAGTTCAACTAGGTTTCGGAACTCCAGGGGGTGTGAAGCTGCTGTACACGCAACCCGCACCTACCTCAGCCAAGCCCAAGAAAAACGAGTGCTTCTAAAGATTGACATGCGGAACGCATTCAACAGCATTCGCAGGGATGTCTTCCTCCGTGCAGGTCAAGAACACATCCCCACTCTGTGCCCCCTACTTTGGCAGGCTTATTCCAAACCTTCAATCCTGATTTTTGGCGAGACTGTAATCCCATCAGCGATCGGGTTACAGCAGGGAGATCCAGGTGGTCCTGCTCTTTTCTCAATAGGGGTGGATGCAGCAGCTAACAAAGTAAGTTCAGAACTGAATGTATGGTACCTGGACGATGCAACCTTGGGTTGGTCAGTAGAGAACGTTCTAACCGACCTAAATAACATCGTAACTGACCTCGGCCAGGCTGGGCTAGTGATAAATGACACCAAATGTGAACTTGTCCTCCTCAACCACACACGTGAACAAGGAGAAGAGACTCAGGCCCTGTTTCGAGACATATTGCCAGATGTAAAGATCCTTCAGGAGCACCAGCAAACCCTATTAGGTTCCCCACTAACTCTGGCAGCAATCCCACCAGCACTTCAAGTTAGAAAGGAGGAGCTTCAACGTCTCGTGAGTCGCCTGATACACATCGATGCCCACTCAGCTCTGGCCCTGCTCAAGAACTGTTTCTCCATCCCAAAACTCCAATACCTCATGCGCACATCGATGACTTACACGAACAATGGTGGCCTCCAAGAATTAGACAGCATAATCCGAGAAGCAGTGACCAGCATCACCAACGTGGAATTTAAAGAACGGGCCTGGACACAAGCCACCCTTCCTGTCCGCCTCGGGGGCTTGGGCATATGGAGAGCCTCGGATATTGCCTCCCCAGCCTTTATCTCTTCCCTCATCGCGACCAACGTCCTTGTAGTGTCCATCCTTTCTTCTCAACCCGGAATGACACTTAATGGGGACGTAGCAGCAGCGATTAACACCTGGAAGGGAAGTACAGGAGTAGAGGAGGAGCCTCAGGGTACCTCCAGGAGCAAGCAGAAAGCGTGGGATACCATCTCGGCGAAGAAAACTCAAGAAAATCTAACCAATGCAGACCAGGTTGCAAAAGCACGCCTCCAGGCAACCGCCCGTTCGGAGAGTGGCTTGTGGTTACACGCCATCCCCATCCCACCTCTTGGAACTCACTTGGATGCTGAAGCGCTCCGGGTTGCCATCGCGCTCAGAGTGGGTGCGGCAGTTTGTCACCCACACACTTGCAAGTGTGGTGGGGGGATGGATGCTCAAGGTCACCATGCCTTGTCATGTAATTACAACGCAGGCCGCCTGCCAAGACACTCTGCACTAAATGATGTCATAAAACGGGCCCTGCAGAGTGCTAACCGTGCATCAATCCTCGAACCACATGGACTTCACAGAGAAGACGGCAAACGGCCAGAAGGGATGACCACTTTCCCTTACAAGAATGGCCGGTGCCTCGTGTGGGATGTGTTGACACTTTCTCCACAACCAACATCGCCAGAAACGCCGACGAAGCAGGTGAAGCCGCCCGGATAGCAGAAAATAAAAAGCGAGATAAATATCAAGCCATCGCCAGAAATCATCAGTTCGAGTCCATGGCATTCGAAACTTCAGGAGTCTTCGGCCCTACCACCCTTAAGATGGTGAATGAAATAGGCCGTAAAATCAGAGAAGTTTCAGGAGAACCCCGGGAAACCCTCTGGCTCAAGCAAAGACTAGGGATGGCTATCCTCCGGGGCAATGCCACCAGCGTCATGAGCTCAGTTCGACAGGACTGGGTCATGCCACTGTGTGAGGCCCGGGCAGGAGTGGTGTATCCGTAGTCTTTCCACAGTAGGGTAAAACAAAACATAAACATTATTTGTATGTAACATGTGTGATGCACATAAATAAAAGGGGATGTGTCGGATGATTGAAAGCCACAGTTGCTCGCGCGTTTGGGGCTAGCAACACGTATTATGAAAAACATGTATCCTCCTTCACTCACACAACCCCACAATTTGCCGGAGGATAACAGGTTTTTCACAATACGTAGACGGAGGTCTTTTAAAAAAAAAAAGAAAAAAACTTAACTCTTATACTTTATTCAATATTATCAAGCTTCAACTAATATATGTCATTACGTAGTTCAATATAACCGCTATTTCAAAAGTACCTATATCATCATTACAACATTTTACACTTGATCACTTCGTATATCAGAAAAAAAAAAGCCAACGCAATGTTCAACTCAAATATAACATGACTACTATATCTATCAACGCTTTGTCAACTTATTTCAATATTACAATATCTCTCGCAATAGTCGACTCGACTTGTTACTTATGTCATGATTACAGGATCACTAATAGTAGAACTGTATTCCATACAATAATCTCTTTAGTTGAATAACGATGTTTCCTTTATAACAAAACAATATATTTCATCAAATGGACTAGAGTCCTTCCTAACTATTTCTCAAGCTAGGTCTAACATATCGGCAACTATTATTTATCCCCTATTCTTTAATAATTCTCATAACCCCGTTATCACTAATAATTACTCGATCAGATTCCCATATGATTCTTCCTTAATAATTTAATTTACTTATTACCCTATAAGATCCTATTCTATTGATAGCTAAGTGGCATGGAGCCTTTTCTAACATTAACAGCTATCTTCTCTCAAGACTGCATCTTTTTATTTATTCATGAGTCTAATCCTTTTCTCTTTATTTTGTTCTATAAGAACACATCTATTTTTAATGGTTGGTACCACTGGGTTTGTCTAGCATTTCTCTGTCTGTATTAAGTTGGTTGCGGGCCCATAAGGGTCCTTATAAAAAATATTGGGTTTCTTGTCTGGAACAATCTTCACCACCCCAAGGCCGGCCAATATATCTTCTGGAAGTCTTCAGTCCCATCTACCACTTGTCGCCCCTCTTGAATTGCTTGGCTGTAGGTATGAAAGCTAGCAATGTGGAGGCAAGCACCAGGATACTTGTAGTGTATCTGGTCGGCAGACGAAAACTGTGTTGGGCCAGGGGTGGACTTTACTGGATGCCGGTAAGCGAGCTGGAAGGCTGTGTTACGATCCAGGTTCTACAAGACACAGGGCTCTTCATCATTGGACTAGATAAGGCTAAATGCAACAATGGTAACACTAGTTCCAACCCCTGCCTTAACCACTGGAGAACAAAACACCTATACCGCCCTGAGTCGTGCTTGGACAACGAGGTATCCTATGACTCGGTAAAAGGTGCACACTATAGGCTGATGATCACTGAAGCAGCCTATACTCATACAACATACGATTACTTTATTAAGGTATACAAGGAAAAAGATAGATAGCGTAATTAAATCGCAGCAACGATTTAATAGCAAACTAGAAGAAGGGTAATTAACGTTACGTTTAATAATCAGTAAACTGTCACTCCTGTCTGAAAGAAAGTGAAACAAAGAAAGTCCTAAAGCATCATGCAGGAATCTTCTGAAAAAGTCAGATGCAACTAAGAAGTACGTCTCGGATTCTGAACTGTGTATTATTACTGTGGGAACATATATAGTGTAGGGACATACAGTGTTATCTGGCACAGGTGTAATTATAAAACAGTCGGCAGTCTAAACTCTAACCACAAAAAGATGTGCTTTCTCCCACCAGGCACAAGCCTGCTCTGGTTGGGTCTCTCAGCAACAATCACGACTTACTATAAACATAAGGAACAATAATGCTGCACACATATACACAATGAGATTATAAACCCTGATCGGGGGTCTGCCAGGTGGACGAAGTCTAGCAGGGGAGTAGTAGGCTAGGCTACCTGGGCCGAGCCACCTGCTCGGTAGCCTAGTGTCGTTCTCAAGTCTGTGCGCCTAGTTACATTAAATGACGGGGTGCTCTCTTGAGAGATCCAGGTCTCGTGTACCTGGTTCTCTCCTGGCGACCCTCCTAAGTCAAAAGCTAACGAGCTAGCACAGTGCTGGGTGGACTAGGCAAACACCCTCATGCCAACACAGTGCTAGGCTCTAAGGTACACAGACAAGAAAATGACCTAGGCCTCCGCAGGTATCCGGTACAGTTGCATAGGCTCAACAAAGTCTATGCTCATAGGAAACTGTAACCTGATAGCCTCTCCCCAGTCTAGCATCGACTGACCTGGCAGACACCCAAGAAAATAAGGTAGGGGCAACACGATGAGTATGTCAAACCTCCCCAAGCCAAAATGGATAACCCTCTGATCCAAAATACCTAACTAATTACATATAATATCTCTGAGAGCTCGCTGTATAATACAGTGACGGATATATGAAATCAACGTCAAGGGGAAGGGCAGTTAATTAATAATAGGATATACAGAGAAAAGAAGGTAAGCAGTGGTAGAGAAAGTTCGCAATAGGGGGGTGAGGTGGGCTGATAGATTGCAAAGGGATGTTAGCGTTAGTGCACTAAGAGGAGCTCTGCCCGTGGAAGTCACAAGGGAGTCCGTGCGTGTAGGCGCACCCATTCCCAACGCGACGGGAAAGCGGTGACGGAGCAGGAGGGAGGAGCCCGGCGACGAATCAGGCGCCCGAGAGATGACGTAGCTAACCAAGTTGCACGATATCAATCCGCCAATACCACCCAGCTCTGATTTTTCTCTCTCTCTCTCTCTCTCTCTCTCTCTCTCTCTCTCTCTCTCTCACTCACTCACACTCTCCAACTTCCACGAGTCATCTACTACATTAAATCTATGACAGCTGGAATAAAATACAATGCATTGTCACAGGTGAAAATAAAGAGTATTTCTGGACTACTTGTGACACTATGATGCAATAGGAAGAAACTAGAACTTAATCAATAAACTACAGCCCATAACACTGCCTGGGGAGAGGGGAGAAGAGGATGGGGAGCCAACCGCTGCCCCCTCGTGGTCGCTGGGGAGCTGACGTGCATCACAGCTGGAGCAGGCTTGTCCAAATTCCCATCACTTTGCAGGTGAAGGCGGGAGAGGTGGCTACTGGCAGGTGAGCCCAGTGGTACCCGTGACAGAAGTCATGTCTGGGGCCCCGTCCGCCTCTCTTTATAGTCCCGCCTCAGGAAGTGGCGCGCTGTGATTGGTCGAGCCAGTCTCCCGGGCCCCAGCCGTGCGGCTTGAATGTTTCTCTCTCTCTCCTCCTGCTTTATATCGTCATAATATATTCATGGTAGCTTGTTGCAGATATCTTGTAGTGGCTTACGGAAGTATGAGGCTTGCACCGGGAGAATAGACTTATTGCTACTAGGAGAAATGGTTTGTGGAAGGAGCGAGAGCGATTTAAAAGGCGAACGGGTAAGCGTGGCTGGCTGGGTTTGGGTTTGAAGCGTCCATGGCGGCTCCTGATTGGTCGAGCCAGAGGGTGTGACAATGTTGTGATACTCGCCAGGAATGTCAGGTACAGCTGGTTTAAAGGGACAGTTCAATGCAGCCTATTGATTGGCTGATGGCAGGATTCTTACTTCAATTAGTATTAACCCTTTGCCTGCGGGAGATGTTACCGAACGCCATGGTAATTTAGAGCAATTTGCAGGCTTTTAAAGCCCCTAAAAGCCTGTAAAATCGAGTGCCAGGGAGCTGGAACGCGACAGGCCACACATCCGTCTCCTAGCCAGGAGGCCGTGGCACTGAAGGCTCTGAGTCAGAGTCTCGTGCGATATACAGTGCTACCAAAAGCAAATGTAGCGAGACATTAGTGAAAATTGCTCATTTTAGCAAATGTCTATGGTAGCGCTGCAGGTGAACTCCACGAGCTACGAAGCTCGTTTTGGTGTCATTTTGAAGCGATTTCCTTCTAGTTTTCGGCTGAAAACATTTCATTTCATTCAGACACTTGACTAATCAATCAGGAGTGCCTGAATGAGCCCTAATATGGTGGAAATAGGTGGAAATATGCCCGCAGAGAAAGTGTTGATGTATAATAGTCCATGAGCCAGGCCAGATATCGGTACCACCTGGGGTGACTAAACACGAATGGTACTAAAATGTTTATAGAGTGACTGTAAGTACATTAAGATATGATAGCCTTCTCGCACTGGTAGCTTAGTCTAATTTTTTTGATGCAATAGGGGCGCTACCCAAAAATCAAGATTTTTAGCGTGACGCTCGGCGTTTTCCTCATTTTCTTTAAAATCCATCACACAATCATCGCGAAACTTTGAACACCTATGTAGAATTATATTCTCTACCAGAGTTGTTCCTAGGTATTTTTCAAATTTCCTCATATTTCGGAATATACTCTATATTTTGGGTATTTTCCTCTAAATCTAGAATAAATCCTTAAATATGGGGAACATTGAAAAATATATTCTAACAGCTCTTGTAGCTTATTTGATTCTCTACAAGAATTATTCCGATGTGTATTTCAAGTTTCTCCATATTTAGGGGTTTATTTCATATTTGGGGATTTTTTGTTATATTTTGGGGATAATTTATTATTGGAAGGAGCAAACATATGTAGAGTGGTTTCCATGTAATGTGTTTGTTTGTTCATGGTTTAATGGTGATATTTTTTGCAGGTGTGTGTCGACTGTTTGACGGCAGGATGGAACCATCTGCGAGGAAGAGAGCACGGATCGACTGTATCATCCACTGCTCTGATGATGACAGCGATGCTCTGGTGTCACCACAGGATTTGGACTCCTGGAACACATTGCTCAGGGCTGCAGAAATCAGGCAGCATGATCCAGTCCTGGAAGCAGCCAAGGGCCTTGAAGAAGTAGGAATACCACACATACATTATCACCGAAAATGTCGTAGTCTCTTTACAATGAAGAAGTCACTGGATTCTATCCTTGCCAAGGGTGTCAAGATAGAATCAGCAAGCGTCGACCCCAGGAGGAGGGCATCAAGGGATGCCCCTAGTACTAGCAGGGTGTATGCCAAAGTATGTATCTTCTGCGAGAAGTCAAGCAAGTACATAAAAACAACAAAGACAAGGGAGCCACTCATACAGTGTGTTGAGCTACGAGCAGATGAGAAGATTCGCAGAGCAGCAATAAGGAAACTCAACCAGAGAATCCTTGGTTTAGTTAGCAGAGACCTTGTTGCTGCAGAGGGTCACTACCACAAGTCGTGCTACAAACTCTTCACAAAAGATGATTTCCCAGCGGCCGCCAGGTCGGGTGCAGGTGAAAATCAGGAAGAAAGCGAGGAAGCACGCTACGAAGAGGTTGAGACAGAAGCCCTCGAGGAACTCTGCTTGTATATAAGGACCAAATTATTCCCCAACCCAGAGGTACTGCCTATGACAAACCTCACATCTAGGCTTGAGAGATCCATGATGTCCCGTGGTATTATCCAACTGAAACCAGCAACAAAGAAACATGTTCGCCGAAAGATTGAAACCGAGTTTGGAGAATCACTACGCTTAGTCCCAGATGAGAAAGGAAAGCTTCTAATCTATCCACGCAGCCTCTCAATGGACGACCTTGCCCGGCAAGCACACAAAATGGCAAAAGACCTGCAAGAAGCAAGAGCAGCTAACTCTGAAGATGTCTTAACCAAAGCAGGAATGCAGCTGAGGAATGAGATCAATAAACAAGATGTGAGTCAGCCATGGCCTCCCGATACAGATCAGAATGTCATTCCTGCAGCAGTCACTCAATTCCTGCACACCCTGCTGACAGGAGAGTGTGAGTGTGAAACTCCCTCTGAAAGAGCTCAACGTCTTGCCACTTCCTTTGGCAGTGACTTGGTCTTTGCTGTTACCAGTGGCAAGACAAAACCACCCAAGCACGTACTGCTGACCAATGCTGTAAAGTCTTTGACAGGAAACACAGAACTGATCCGAACTCTGAATCGTCTTGGTCACTGTGTGTCTTACTCAATGTTTGAGGAGATCGATACAGCCCTTTGTATCCAGAAGCTGGAATGCTCAAAGGATGACATTCCACTGCCAGCAAACATCTACCCTGGTGTGTTCACAACCCTGGCCTGGGATAACATTGACCGACTTGAAGAGACCCTAAGTGGAGCAGGTACTTCTCATAGAGTCAATGGCATTGCTGTCCAGTCCAAGGTTGCAGGCTCTGTGCCAGAGAAAGTCCTGCCAGAGATTACCAAGTCCAAGATAAGAAGCATCACTCAGACATCATCAATGCTGCCAATATACAATGTTGGGCGGCGGGCAGGGCCACCTAGGATTGAGACTGCGTATGTCGACACTACCAAGGAAGTCCAGGATTCAAAGACAAAGAACCATATCTGGCTTCTTACTCGAATGTCAGACCATGAGGACCAGTCCATCAGCAGTTGGACTGGGTTCAACATCAAAATGCGCAGAGACATTGCAGTGGTTCAGGACACTGTAAGCTACCTGCCCACTATCAATGCTCCCGCAACAGAAATGTCCACCGTTAATGAAATCTTGGAACAAACGCATGCTATCATGCAGTCCTTACAGCTTAACAAGATTGTGTGCGTGTTTGATCAAGCACTCTATGCCAAAGCTGCCGAAGTTATCTGGAAACAAGAGAAGTTCAAGAACATTATCATCAGGATGGGCGTCTTCCACACAATCTGTAATCTCATCTCCACCATAGGAAAGAGGTTTCAAGATGCAGGTCTTAGAGATCTGTGTGTGGAATCAGGTATCATCGCAGAAGGATCAGTGTCAGGAGTGATGAACGGCAAGAGGTACAACAGAGCAGTGAGACTACACAAGCTCGTGTATGAAGCACTGATGAGGCTTGCATGGAAAGGCTTCCTTTCATGGCTAGAAGAAAACCATTCAAGGGACATACACCATCTAGATGAAACACTGAAGGACATCAACAGCTTTCACAGCAATGTGTCTCAGGGACTCTTTCAAGAGCTGATGGAGAGTGAATCATGCACACATATCATGAAGCTTTTCCAAGTTTATCTTGAGACCCTCAGAGATGAACACAACCTCTCAGCATTCTGGATGTCATACCTGGACATGGTTGAGATCATGCTGGACTTAATTCGAGCCTCCAGAGAAGGCAACTGGATGCTCCACCTAGGAGCAATCCGACAGATGATACCGTGGTGTTTTGCCTATGACAAAGTGAACTATGCCCGGTTCCTAACCTACTACTATGCCTTGATGTCTCGACTGCCCATTGAACACCCAGAGGTCCATGAACACTTCATGCAAGGTGGCTTTTCGGTCCAGATCGGTAGCAAGAATCCCTTTGGACGGATCCCTGTGGACCAGACAATCGAAGAGACGATCAACAAAGACACCCAGACACCAGGGGGCACAAAAGGCTTCAGCCTGAAAGGCGGTGCTGTCGCCAGGTACTACCTGACATCGGAGTATCGCAGCAGGTACTTAAGGCAGCTCAGGACTATGGTAGTAGGCCAAAAGTATACTGACTTCAGCCACCCAGACCTACAGATGCCCAGGATTAGAAGAGATGAGGCCGATGTCCAATCTTTAGTTCAACTGATGGAGACCAGCTGGTTGAACCCCTTCAACGCAGAGCAAGAAGATCTTGTCAGTTTGTCAACTGCGACTATGGCACCACCAGAAGTTGTCAAAGACCTTCTAGGGGCCTACAGAATAGGAGAGGATGCATATCAAGCCTTCAAGGAAGAGCGCCTGGAGATCGATACGCCAACTATACAGTTTCATGACACGATGACGAAGACGAAACTGAGAACGTTCACTAACATCAGAATGAAGCCACGCTCACAAGACCATGCCAAGGAGGTTATCTTAAAGGCTGACAGGAACCTATTTGGCCAGATGATCCTTGTTGCCGAGAACAGAAAGCTCAAAATGAGTGATGTCTTGGCTCATCCCCTGGGGCCTTTGCCTTGGGCACTTGCCAGCGGTGATGGGTCTCTCCGCAAGACCAACAAGGCTGCCCTCGCAAAGGAGTTAGAGAGGAATGTTTCTCCTGCAGAAGTGATACCCGAGCCCTCTGCTACCATAATTGATGGGATGAGCCTGGTCCACAAACTGAAGGGAAACGACAAAACTTTTTCACAGCTTGCAGGTACAGCACTGAGTCACGCTGTTCATGAAGGTGCTAAGAGCAGGCGCATTGATGTTGTGTTTGATATCTACAAGGAGACATCCATCAAGGATGCAGAACGAGCCAAAAGAAGTGCAGGCACAGGAATTAATTTCAAGAACATTCAACCTGGGCACAACATCCAGCAGTGGAGAAAGTTACTTGGTAGTTCCTCCAACAAGGCAAGTCTTATCAAGTTCATGGTAGAAGAATGGAAGGCACCACAGCACAGGGAGAAGCTCAAGGACAAGGAGCTGTATGTCACATGTGAGCAGCGCTGCTTCAAGATCACCAAAGAGCAGTGGGAAGAGGCTCCTGAGCTTAAGTCAACTCAAGAAGAAGCAGACACACGCCTTCTTCTCCATGCACTTCATGCAGCAGAATCTGGGAACAAGTCTGTCATCATCACTGCAGAAGATACAGACGTCATGGTGTTGTGTCTTGGCATGTGCCACAAGATCCCATCCCATCTGTTCCAGAAGTGCGGGACGAAGAACCGGACAAGATTCCTGGATATCACCACACTGAGCCGCACACTGGGAGGCAGCGTGTGTGATTCATTGATTGGTATGCATGCCTTTACAGGCTGTGATACCGTCAGTGCATTCGCTGGCCGAGGGAAGATGACGACACTCAAGCAGGTGAAGATGGACAAGACATACCAGCATGCTTTTCACGAACTTGGACGCTCATGGGAAGTGTCTCCTGAACTCTTTGAGAAGCTACAGGAAATCACCTGCCACATGTACCTACCATCTACCCACACAACTAAGGTAAACAAGCTTCGGTATGAGCTGTTCTGTGCAAGACGTGGAGAGGTAGAGTCAAGTCAACTCCCTCCTTGTGAGGACTGCCTCTTCATGCATGCACTGCGTGCAAACTACCAGGCTGCGATCTGGAGGAGAAGTCTTCAGAGCCAGCCATTTGTTGCGAACCCAACAGACTGCGGTTGGATGACAGATGAGGACGGTAAGCTTGCCGTCAACTGGATGCGAGGCTCACCAGCACCAGATGCTGTTATGCAGCTACTGTCTTGCAAGTGTGTGCGGTCATGCGAACTCCCTAAGTGTACTTGCCTCAGCAATGGTCTAAAATGCACGGACATGTGCAGGTTACAGACATGTCAGAACAAGGCTATTGAAGAAGAGCCGGTGGCACAACAGTCAGATTCCGAGTCTGACGTAGATGATATTTAGGAGTAGTAATTTGCCATAATAGTATGTACAAGCCCATGGCATGCTTAGTGTGTATTTACAGGACTTGTATTAAATGTGACAATTACTATATGCATTTTGTTGACATTTAGGCATTCCTGTCCCCAAATTTGACATTTTAAAAAATTTCGGAATTTTCGGTAGGGTATTTCTATTCAAGAAGTGATAACGACCATTAAGCTACCAATGTGCAAGGGCTATCATATCAAAACATAAACTAGAGACATGTAGCAAGCTAAAAACACCTAAGAGAATTAGTCACCCCGGGTGGTACCGATATCCCAAAATTCGGGTCTTGGCTCATGGACTATAATGGTTGAACCCATGATGTAATTACTATCATGTGTATAATAGTAATTCTACCATGGTTGAACCCAGTGTTTAATTATGTATCTGTTTAAACAAAAAATTCAGTTTGCTCCCTAGAACCCTATAACGATATTAAAAAACAAAAAAATAAGATTTAAGCTTGTAAAATATTCGGTAGAAAAGTTACTCTCACACACACACACACACACTTTTTTTTTTTTTTTTTTTTTTACACACACTTTTTTTTATTAAGGTGGCAGTTACAAAGTGGTGTACAATCTATCTTATTCTAGTTACATTGTAGTTTATCTTATTGTACCAGTACCTCCCTACAATCAACCTAGTTGTTCCCCAATTCGTCCCTCCGCCACGACCATTTCAAAGTCCAAGTCTCTCACTCTTGTCCTCTGTAGCGGGGAGGACCTTGTACCCCTGAGACATAGGCGTGCAGACCTGAGAAGAGAGACAACACACACACACACACATTAACACACACACACACATTACCACACAGTACACACACACACACACACACATAAACACACACACACACTCCATTTTCTATGACAATATAGCTGTAACATTAGACTGCCATGAACAAAGACTGTATATATGACTCAACACTACACTTAACCCTTTCAGTAGTGTGAGGACATTCTGGCTAACGTTAAGCGATGTTCCTCAGCCATGAAAGGCCCTCTAGGAATCCAAGGGGTTAATGCTATCTTTGTTAACCTTATTTGGTCCGAGGGAGGTCGTATTAGACCTCCCCCCAGTTTCGCTCTTATTAGATTGAAGGTTTCAAGACGTTTCACTCCATTAGTTTGGCTATAATAAGACGCTTCAACCCATTCAGGAGCCAATGTTATACTGGGCGAACGATAGCAAGCCTGTGACTTAGAAGAAATCGGCCTTCTGCCGGGACATATTTCTATTGAAAACTACAAATTTAGCTTGAAAGGGGTCTGGGTGGGCTTTATTTATATTATTATTATTATTATTATATATGTTTAGTTTGAAGGAAGACTTGGAAGCCATTTGTTTTTAGACTAGGATACATACTAAAATACATTGCTCGGAAATGTCTGGAAAGCAAGCTAAATCCTCAATAATAACAACCAAATATGATAATAACCAACAAGACAATATAATACCACTGTTAGTTTAGTGTTGTGTTGTGCACAGTCCTATTAACCCTCAAGAGAGACAATACGCATTTCCTTTTAGTGTTCTGGGTATTGTTAGACGATTTTATTCAGATTAGGGAGGGTCTATGGAAGTCAGCAGGTTAATTGAGACAGTGTTTATGTTGGACATTCGTTGGGCATTTGCCATATTCGCACAACATTTGCCGTGTTATTGCATCGCTATTATCGCCTCGAAAGTTGCCATCATCGCACGGTACACGTACTTCTTTCGCACGGCCATCACCTGTTTTGCCTGCTTCATTTCTTGGAAAACCCAGTTCGCTGGCGAATACACTACATAGACAAAAAACAGCATTCGCCTGGCATTCACCTTCGTCAATTCGCCTAGTGGGATTCCGCCTAAAAGGTCATCTGCCACTTTGCTTCCCAGTCTTCAAAGGCTGTCAAGTCGTCTTGAAGTCGAAAGGGAATCGTCCCTATCAACTATTAGTCGGTATACTAAGCTATCATCTGCAGAGAAGTCTAGTAGTAGAAGTTAAAGATGATGGAAGATCATAGATTTATGAGAGAAAGAGAAGGGAACCAAGGACGGTGCCTTGGGGTACCCCCAAAGTTACAGGAACAGAAGATGAGTGGGAGCCATCGAGAACAACACGTTGTTCTAGATTGGTTAGGAAAGTCTTAATCCAGTGAATAAGTGGTCCTTGGATTCCATAGTAATCCAGTTTAGTTAACAGTCTACGGTGGGGGTCTTTGTCAAAGGCTTTGGCGAAGTCTAGGACTATGGCGTCAGCTTGTTTGATTTTAGGGTAATTTAGGAACTGGGATATTTCATGAGTCATTATAAGTAATTACGTCTGTCTCGCATGAGCGTTTGAGCTGAAAGCCGTGCTGTGAGTCATTCAGTATATTTTGGTCATTAAAATGGTCCATTATGTGTCTAAGTATAGACTAAGAGGATGTGTTCTAAAATTTTGCAAGGAACTGAGGTTAAAGAAACAGGTCTATAGTTAAGTGGGAGGGTTCTGTTTCCGGATTTAAAAATGGGGGTCACGTTCGCCAAACGCCAGTCATGGGGAAGTTTTCCAGTACTAAGAGTCAGTGAAAATATAACCTGCAGGATAGGGGCAAGAATGGTAGCATTCACCCTAAGTATCCTGCAGGGTATATTGTCTGGTCCAGTCGCTTTGTCAATGTCTACCTCAGATAAAAGTTTCTCGATTCCACGGGTGTGTATAGTCAGTGGGGGTATAGTCGGGTGTGGTGATGGTGACAGTACCAACAAGTCTACTTGTTCTTGTGTACAAACTGACTGGAACTGCGAATTAAGTGCATGTGCTTTATCCTGTGGTTGTGTGACCAGAGAATCGTTATGTAGTAATGTTGTTATACCAGTTGAGTATTGTTTGCGTTCTTTGAAGAAGCTGTAACACTGTTGTGGTTTTGTTTGTTGTGTGTGAGAAAAGTGGCAGTGTACTTAATTTCTGTTTGTTTTATTTCTCTTTGTTGTATTTTCTGTGAAATCTTGTAGTATTCCCAGTGTTCTGTGTTGTTGTAATGTTTGGCTGCTTTGTATACTTTTACTTTGTGTCTGTGTAGTCTGTGCAGATGGCTATTGAACCATTTGGGTGACTGGTTACGTGTTCCAGTATTCTTGGGGATGTGGTTGTCCATTATGTCTTGAATACGGTTGCGGAGTCTGGTCCAGTTTGTTTCAACAGAATTGGCCATAGGGTCGTTGTCAAGGAAAGTGTCTCTATATTCAGCTAAGTCCCGGGAGATAGCACCCATGTCAGCTCTGTTGTATAGGTAAATTTTTCTGGGTAATTGTTTCTGTACGGTAGGTTTTATGTTTGTGTCAACTTGTACCATGTCATGCTCGCTCAAGCCAGGTACTACCTGTGTCCTTGTTATCAAAGAGGTGTTGTTTGTGAGAAATAGGTCCAAAATGTTGGATATGACACTGTGTCTATTGTTTGGGTTGTTTCTCATTACACTAGATTGTGTGCGTGTTAGTTCGAGTACTGTTTGTGAGAGTGAGTGAGTGTTGATTATGTCAATGACATTTTCGTGTATGGATCTTCTGTCAGTATTTGGTAGTATTATATTGCTTTCATAGGTGGGGTTGTCGAGTTTACTTTAGCTTTTACCTTAGCTTTAGCTTGAGGACCCGCAGTGTGCTATACACGGGCAGCATGATATGCGGGGGTTGTGCGGGAAGTTAAGGGGCTAATGGAAAGGATGATGATAAGGAGAATTTTTGTTGGTGATCCTAGCTTAAAAACTATCAAGAGTGGGACTGTTAACTATATGAGATGGAAGGTGATTCCACTCTTGGATGCTGTAGGGAAAAAAGGAGAACCCAAATAATTATGTCGGTGCTTACCTGGTATGTGTGGTATTTTCGGTTGTGGCTGCCTCTTGTGGATCCTATATTTGTAGAGTGTAAATATGTGTCTTTGACTATGTCTACTAGATTGTTTGTGATTTTTTAGAGCATTTGTTGTCTGTGTATTTGTCTTGTTGCAAGTGTGTCTAATTTAATGTCTTGTTTGAGCAAAGTGACCGATGTAGTGTATCTGTAATTATGTCTGATCCATCTTGCCGCCTTATTTTGTATGGCTTCTACTTTATTAATGTTGTTGTGAGTGTGTGGATCCCACATGGTGTCGCAGTATTCAATGTGTGGTCGAACTAGTGTTTTAAAAGCTAAAATTTTGATGTCTGCGTTGCACCACCTTAGGTTCCTGTGCAGAAACCCCAGGGTTTTGTTACCTTTTGCCCTGACGTTACTCACATGTGTGCTCCACCTCATGTCTGCTGAGAGGTGGACTCCCAAATACTTATGTGAATGGACTGTATCAAGGTTGGTAGCATGGAGTTTATAGGCAAAGGGGACAGGTTTCTTGGAGCGGGTAAAACATATGTGGTGGCATTTGTCTGGTCTAAAGGTCATTGAGATGATGGGCCTGAAGACGAGCCACCCAAATAACAGCTACAGGATAGCCAGTCTGCAACTCCAAGACCCCATCATCAAGACAAGAAAATAGCAGAGACACCCCAATTCTCCCATGCTCTAGCCCTGAACAAATACTTAAGCGACCCGTTTTCACCGTTTTCTACGACGAGAAAAAGGTATGGGAGGTCCCCCAAACTCATTAGCTACCTGCTCGAGTCACGCCCCCTCGCAGCCCGATGCCTGTACGGGCTACATGTACTCAGCTCCTGGATATGGAGGACACGAATGAAAAGAAGTTATGCAAATAAAACATCAACGGCCTGGATTCTACTGACAGAAATGGATGTAAACGAGACGACACATTGTAGCGGATGGATCGGGAGATCCAATAAACCTCGACCACGAGCAAATATTAAGCGAGCTATATCAATGTGAAGAGGTAACTGGGATTAAAGGCCTATCCTAGTTTAGGTAAGATTGCACCAGCCTTAAGAAAGTTGGCAAGTATTATATATGTAAGATTATACCTTGGAAGTATGCCATTCTATTAATATCTCACTTCCAAGGCTAGGTTAAGTATGTACCTCACAATGATCACATAACCGTTTTCCCCATAGCCTTGTGACTCCGAAACCAGAACACCAAGGGTCAAAGATAATCTTGCATAGGACCTCCAAGAAATAGTAGACGAG